>OU898277.1:26656490-26796490 GCA_918026665.1 Diabrotica balteata
GTTTTGAAGTTATTCAGCTAAGTATAGTCATAGCCCCTTTATGTTAAATAATGTACTTTAATATTTTTTATCAAAAGTAACCGTAACTTGAAGAACAAAAAGTTAAGTGCAAATGTATGCCATCTATGTCGCATATGTGCGCCCTCCTATTATCTATACTAAAGTATATAGCATCAGATTATAATGTCTGAAGTTAAATATTACCCTAGTTGTAAATATTTATATATACATGTTTACCAAACATGAAAGTTTAAGCACAAAATAAAATTTTAAATTCCCACATTAACTCCCGTGTATCTTTTTGTAAATAATCAACATTTATAAAGCCAGTTGGCTTAAATCATAATCATTTTAAGAGTGTAGGATCTGCGTTTTTCTTTTGTACATGACTTAAGGACCACCAGTTTATATTGTATCAATATATATTTTTTATATTTCTTAAAAATAATTAAAAAACTACAGTATAAACATTTCCGTAATAATAATAATTTTAATATCCCGAATCACAGACACGAATTCATATCCGATTCCCTGAAAGGTATTAGTCCTCCCACCCTCTCCTTAATGCTTTCAGCTGAACGCTCATGAAAAGGAGAGGGTTCATACGGGGCACACGCATACCCCGTCTCGGACCTGGCATTCCTCGCGACCAAGATTATATAAAAATTCTTCCCTCATTCGGCGCACAGTACATGACGCCATCATCATCGCGTATGTGTTGTTTTGGCGGGTACACCATTCTGTCACTAGAGCTTTGATATACTTACATGATTCGAAAAACTTGCGAAATTAGTGAAACGGCAAAGTGGGTGATCTTTTATCGAAATCATTGTTTATCGTGACGGAATCATTGTTTTATGTAATTTAGTGGTTTATAACGAGTTCAAGAACTGTTTACCCCCGACAGGTTCTTCTTGTTTAGCGACGGCAAATGTAAGTGTTCTATATACAATTAAATTTTTTACCTGCTTTTGTTATGGTAATAATGGCGGTATTAACTTTTATAGTCCCGGTAGCCTATTGTTATTGGTTCTTGTGTATATTAGGGGATATTTTCAATGGCTTTTATTCATGGGAAATGTAATACATAAAATACAAGTTGGATGTATGTACAATATGTTTCTACAAGAACAGATGAAAATTATGATAGTCCTTGATATGGTTAATATGTATTATAGTTATATCAGTAGCTACTGTTTTAAACATTTGACTTTAATTCATAAAATACCTTTTTAATAAAATATAAGCACCTTACAGTTTAAAACCTAGTTTTTAAAAGGTTTGGATTTCCTCTATCACTGTCTTACTATCGTTTTGTTTGTTGATAAATGCAACAACTACGTTTCTCAATCTCTTCATATCTCTTTTTTCAAATGATTATGTTTATTTTCAATGTTTACTTTATATATTAGTTACTGTAGTGCTTTTAATACAGTAAATATACCTACCGTTTATTCTAAAACAAGAATTTAACCCTTATTAAATATATCTAATATATTTTTATTTTAATCTATAAACTATTTTTACAAAAATATCCTATGTAATTCTTATTAATAAACAAAGAGAAAGACTTTTTGTATTGTTTCGTAGATTAAAATATATAGCGTATCTTTTTTCTCAATTATTAAAAAGTAAGAAATTACCCTATGGCCAATATACGACCAAAGTTAGACTATTTTTGTTTAACATTCACAGTTTATAATTATGTTTTTAAAAAAATTGAGGAAATGTAAAATTACATTTTGAAGATTTTGTTTTACAAAGTACATTAAAAAAATTTGTCTTTAATTTTATACTTCAAGAAGTATGTGGTGAAGTTTTAAAAATTAAGTAGGGCTGACCTGCACTTACTGACAACGTTTAATAAAGTCCAAAATTGAAGAAAAATTAATTTACAAATTTCTAAAATTGAATATACGTTACAAAATGTAATTTCTCGGCAGATAATGTGGCAATTTATAATTAACCCAATCTCAAAGATATTTAGATTTTTATCTCTTTCCTATCCTCCCCATTAACGGAGGTTGCACCACATTACTAAAAATCTGTCTTTGCAACGTGGGAATAATTCCATCTACGTCAAGTGTGTCCAGTCACGAATATTTCCAGTCAGCCTGACTTCTCTCTTTCTACCTATTCCCTTTGCCATCTACTCTACCACTGCATGAATGACCTGCAGAAGACTATGATTTTCATTAGTCCAGTGTTGGTCTTGCGTACTTTTATGTTCTCGAACAATTTTTTGTGTTGACCCGATCCTGTCTCCAGCACTTCCTCATTTGCCAATGAGGAAGTGGTGATTCCTCATACTCCTGTATATCCAAAATGTCAAATGCTTTCCAGCTCTTAACTGATAGCGCTATTAACGTCCATGTTTCTACCCGTACAATAGTTGGTAACGTAAGCATACGTACCATTCAACAAACTCAGTCTCACGCAGTATTTCAGAATTTTTGTCACAGCTAACTAAGTGTGCTTGAAATTTTAAGAACGCTTACCATGCCTTTCTTTGTCGAACCTCTTATCTGGAATCTAAATTAATTAGATGTTATAAATAAATTAATTATTTTACTCCATTCGACCTCTGAAATGGCCACTGAACGCTCTAAAAAATCTTTACAAACAAGCTGAATTTTGCAAAGAATATTATATTATTTTGACATACCAAAAATATGCAAAAAGTTTTTTACTACGCCTATCCTCTTACTTTCTCCTAAAACCACCTTTCCTCAAAGGGACAAATGAAAAAAATCGATGACCCAAGAATTTGTACGCCGTAGAAAAAAATATTTCCAAAAAAAAATGTAGCTGCGGAACAAACATGTTTAATAAGCACTTTGTGTTAAAATGAACCGTACTCTCAGAACAAACGCTGAAGCGACCTGCGCTTTGAGAAAGTCAGCGCGCGCGCATGAATCTAATTTTAAATAAAAATTATATTCAATACGTACGGTGAAAATTCGATATCTTTGTTAACCAGGTGACAAAAATAAAAAAGCGTTTTAAAGGTTAAGAGTGTGCTGTTGTCTTATGTAATTTTTAAATTTTTTCGCAATTTAAAATCAGTTCAAAACCTATGGCATTATATTTTATGGTTTTGGAAAAAATTTAATTCTGATTTTGAAGAAATACAGTATATACATTCATAGTATGAACATGGCGCTAGTCGAAAGTTACGTCTTCCGTACTACTTTTATTTTTATCCAGCAACTGTATTTCAAAGCTGCCAATATCTAATACTGAAAGAAACGAAAAATTTATATCTATTACCTGTGTATCCTGAATTTTAATCCTATAAATAACATATAATCCGCATATACGCACGATATAAGAATTTATATCCGTGGTAATTATGCTCGTAAGCTAAGGACGCTTTGTCTTTTTAAAAGTCTGTAAACCGCCTGAGAAAAGTTTTCTTCATATTTAAACAGGTTTGACAATTTTGACATTTTGACAAATTTATGAACATTTTTGAAAATATTTCAATAGGCATGGAAAGTAAATTAGAGTGAAGTTAAGTGTCTTTACTCCTACTCACTGACTTCTAACACTACACTATATACATGTGTGTTTTTCCTAAAACCAGCATCATGCAAAAAAAAATAATCAACTTAAGGATCAGAGCTTAATGCCTATACAATCCAAGAAAAATTAGCAACTCGTTAAGAGAAATAAAAAAAGCCCGTGAATCCGAGGTGTGGTAAAAAATTGATAAGACTTCGAGAAACCACCCCCATTAAAACAGATGAAAGACCTATTTATTCTGTCTTGAAAATGGAATAATTCCATCTCATCACAACCCACAACAATTGTTTCTCCATAAAAATAGTTGACATCACCGTGCTTGAGAACTAAGAGACCGATAATCCTTCTAGCTTGTAAGCTATTCACCAAAAATAATACCAAAGGCTTGTAAGGCAAACTGGACTTCTATAAATCAAGAGAACAACCAGATTTCAGTAAAAAAAATTCTGAAAAAATCATCTTTAAGCAATCAAATGCGCGAAAGAGATGACTATGGAATATAACAAACCCTACTTTATTTTATTTCGATTTCAATACGGTATTTGACACGGTATAACTAACATCAAGAATAGCAGCACTAAAATAATGTTGAATCGATTACATATACATAAGATTTATAGAATAAATACACAGTAATGCCAACAACAAGTTGTAAATAACTTCAGAAGAAACAGCTAAAATTAAAGTATAAGGAGTTAGACATAGGGATAACATGTTCTCGAATACGCAATGAAATAACGTATCTTGAGAAAACGGAGATATCAATATCGACGGCGGAATAGGCACCTTAATTCGCAGATGACATCGTTTATCGCAGAACATCGCTTATGCAAAGGAGATGCTTGATGGATTATTAAAGGCCTCATCAAATTAGTCTTCGAAAAAATGCAAGTAAAACGTATGGCATTTTTGTTGGGGAGAGTCTTGTCGACAATGTTTTAGCACCAATTAATAGCATAAAAACCCGATTTCAAGTAGCTAGTTTCGATACACGCTAACGCAAGGGGGAACCGACCAATTTTTATTTGCGTTTTTCGTAATACTGTGAACTGTATAATGTTTAGACAATTGAAAAAGTCTTTGTTGTAGGAGGTTAGAACTAGTATGCTCTGGATTAAAACACCCAGTATCTTGCCCGCTAACTACGGCCATCCACATAACGTCCTTGTCACAGTTCACATTGACGTAAAAGAAAAATGTGTAAAATTCTTCTCATTTTCCTAGTATGTAGCCTTACAGCCTAAAATTTTTTATTTTTATTGATTTTTGTTTTCCTTCTTCAATAATCGCTCCTACATTGTTTTAAATTTTCGCAAAACCATCTTTTTTCTTGTCTGCCATACTTTCTTCTGCCATTTGCTGACTTATCCTCGTGCTAATGCTACTATTCTATCCTCTGGCCATTTTTACTGATGTTTTGTATACACTCCTGTTTTCGTTGGTCACACATCTATTTGGGTCTCTAGATAGCATGCTCTTCTTATGATTTTTTGCTTCCCTCTCCCTATCCACAGACTCTCCCTGATATTCGTCGGAAGTATTTTCCTCTCTGTTGTTTCTAGCAGGTTCGTCTCGTTTAGATGTGTCAGGTCTTTCTCGCGTGTGTAGTTAATAAATCTAATTGGCTTGCTTTATAGATTCTTTGTTTTTGTGTCTTGTCTTAGTATTTGTTCTTACAGATTGTGTGATAAAGAACCCTCCGCTTTACTTGCTTTAAGCTTTTTTGTCGTACTTCTCTTCAACATCTCCGTAACTATTATATCTATTCCCAGATATCTAAACCTTGCTTCCTGCTTTATTATCTTACCATGAATTTCGATTTTACCACCGTAGTGGGTATTTATATGATATAAAATACGTTGGACATTAAACACAAGTTAAAAAAACCAACCAGACTCATAGATACTAGCTTAGAATAGTAAAGTTATCAGCTTTTTGGAAAATTACGGGAGGTATTTAAGAATCATATACCCATAATTCTAAAGAGAAAAGTATATGAACCGATAATGACATATGAAGCGAACATTCTTCTTGTTTTTATGTAGCTATGACTTCTTGTATTATTTCAAGGTTCTCCAGTAAGTTTGTCGTTCTATCTTTTCCTACGCGTAAGCTAAGACAATAGAACATTACAAAAAAAGACAGCAAGAAAAAAGTTGAAGCTCAGAGAATCAGTGGAAAGAGTCATGGGTTAGAATCAACTAAAAGAGACAAATACCAAAAAAAACCATCAGACAAAAGTAAGAACTTAAAGGTCAAAGATATAGGAAACATGTAACTGTAATGGAAATTAAGATTAGCAGGCGATATGGCACATACATCAAACGACAGATGCACTAAGAATATTAGAGCTACTACGGTAACAAGGCTACTCTCAACAAACTTTGGAGCTACGACGGTTAAAAGAATAGGCAGTGAACTGTATATAGATCAGCTTAGACTAACAGATAAAAGAGACGTGGATAACGCTAATTTTGAGTATTAAACAGGTAATGTCGTTATATATTGATATCGATAAAAGTGTTTTTTACAAGGCACGTTGATAAACATTTTCTTTGCCAAGAAGTCAAATAGCTCAAGAGCCGCAGTTTGTCCGACGGATGACTGTCAACCGTCGGACGGAAGTTTTTCTTAAAAACTTTTTAGAAACTGGTTTAGCATTTTTTTTTCATTGAAATTAAGTGAATATTGTTCACTAATTAAATTGTAAATTTGACAAGAACAGCTTAGAGTGTGTACCTTTACTATTCTCTTGATTATCTGTTCGTCGCATTTTCAATCAGTGAAAATCATACTATTTCAAGTATTCTTAAATACCAATTATTTATTGACACAACAACTTGGAAGGGCGCCAAAAATTAAAGCAATATTCCTAAAGTTATTAAATTATTAAACTAGCTGTATATTTTCAATCCAAAATACTTTTTATATACATACACATTACAAAAATGTTTTTTATTTTATTGTGTACGAGCTTGTTCGTAACAGTTTATAATTTGTTTTTTAATTTATTAATTCTGAGTAAAAAAAAAAGTATTTATATCAATTGTGAAGACTTATGCAAGAAAAAGAAACCGAAAATATAGCGACCAATTTTGAACAACCATTTTTTTAAATCTGTGACTGTAGGTACTACTAATATTCACTTGCAGAATGCTCTGTTCTCTTATTTCCATTCGTTAAGTTTATAATATCAATGTTAACTGTACTATTTTTATTATTTAATCTAAATGCATTCAAAATTACCTTAAATAGAAAAAATACCAATAATTAAAAAATTAAAAAATCCAGGTTGTGGATTACTTATAAGGCATGTTTTATAACTATTTAAATGCAAAAAATACATATTTTAATTATACACCAGTGCAAAAAATCGATCCATTCCTTATTTCTTATTAATGTAAGCTTATAATTTTTAGAGACAATTAAAATTACGATATGTTAAATTTATGTGTACCCTCGTATGCGTTCAAGATGGTCGTACCAATATTATGCAGCTCAAATGTTGCGGTGTTATTACGATCTTCGGTTCAAAGAAGACATTCGGCGTTTTAGCGAACAACCGTAACTTTACAAGAAGTACTAGACAGTACGTAGAAGAGGTAACATCCAAAAGAATGATCGATTTCTGTTTCATCATGTTTGAGAAATCAGTATCTAACTTCAGTTGAAGCTGGCAAAAATCGTCTGAGCATAGTGAGAAATAGATTGATTACAGCAGATGGAAAGTTCTGTCGACTACTGTTGAGTGTAATTTATTATCCCGTAAGGCCAGCCCTAACTCCAATACTATACCATAGAACATCGTCTGAGCTCGCCTTGCTTTTGCAAGAGAACATGAAAACTGGAATGATCAGTTTGTAGGCAATGTATTGTCTCCAATGAGTCCAAATTTTGTCTTAAGGTCCACCGAGAGGTTTTTGGAAGACACATGAGACGATATATTTAATGAATAATGCGAGACAGAAATATGTTATAGTTATTGTTTGGCGCAGGTATTAGATCAGAAGCCCAAACTGATTTAGTTAAATGTAGATAGAGGTTCTATTACTGCTGCAAGATATAAACAGAATATTTAGATCAGCCGATGATGTACCTTTTGCTATCTTCATTGGACCATAATTTATTTCAGGACGACAACGTGCGTCCCAACGTCTCAAAATCGTCAACCAATATAAAAAAGGAGTGGATTGTCCCGTATGAACTGGCCACTTGCTGTCCCGATCGCAACCCATAAACATCTATGGGATATGAAGGAAACGACTTCGAGTACAAGTACACCATCCACACAACTTGGTTTGTACTTACAGCGGCTCATCAAGAAATTATGGACCAATTAGGTCAATTTGATATCCAGAAGTTTACTGTACACTTACCTGACGATTTTTGTAGAGCTGTTATAAGGGACCGAGTGTGGAAACGACTTAGATATTATTTTTTATACAATGTTTTTCTTAGTATCAGATAGTTTTTGAATATATCTGTATCTTGAGCATTGCCGTAAGTCACTGTAATAAATGATCTTTTTGGAAAATCTATAAAATTATTTAATCTAACTTATACTCTCAAGACATCATAAAAGAATGGCCAAAGGTAAGTTCTTGGGAGCCTGACTAAGATACTGAAGGTCGAAGAAATAACCAAACAAGCAAAAAAAAACATATATACAACAGTTATCCCGACCTACAGAACTCTAATGCTAGAGAGACCGGACACAAATTAAAGATATGGAAGAAAATTAATAGATGGGAAACGAAAAATTCCTAGAAGGATATACGGAGTGTAAAGAGGGACATCTGCGAAGAAAACGCATGAAGAAATAATCAAATATATGGCAGACCAAAATAACAAGACTCGCGAAAATTCAAAGATTAAGATGGCTCGGGCATATACAAAATGAAGGAAGGAAAGTTCCAAAGAATTTAATAAACCCGGAGGCTGTACAAAAAGAAAAAGAGGCGCGCACCCCGAAGATAAATGGCTGAGTCGCAAAAGAAGTATCTGAAGTCGCTGCGGGTACCAGAATGGAAAAACTTAGCACAAATAAAAGAAAATGGAAGAAAACCGTTGAAGCCTTGGGCCTTTTGAGGCCTTAGTTGAAGCTGAACTATATATACTTCAACATATATACCTGATTTAAAGAAACTAATATGTCTTCAAACGTTTTCTTTGTTCAGCAAATAATAACCCATCGGATTCGATCTTTTTTTTTGCACCGAGTGTAATTTTTATTTTGCGATAATTACAAAACATACAAAAAAATTAAGAAATTAAATAGTTTATTAAACATAACTCTAAAATCTATTCTAAAACAAACCATTTTATAAATATGTGTATTTCGTCATGCGATTCGTTTTCTCATTTATCATCTTCCAATTTTTTATCAACTAATTCATAATCTCTATCTCTTTTCTGAGACTTCATCATCTTCATATCAAAATCTAGTTCAATATCAATATTGTTGCTGATCAATTGGAAACACTTTCCACTGAACGCCATAAATTTAGGTTTTGAAAATCAATAGTAGATAAAACCAATTAAAGATGGTAAATGCAAGAAACTACACGCTAATTTACTATTCAACTACATGCAGAATTGAAAATGTGGAAAACCTTGCGTATCTTGGAATGTCATAATCAAAGCGAAGTACAGAGGACACATTCGTATGCAGGTAATCTAAAACCTCAACAAGGCAGTCAGCATGCTCAACGTTGTTTGAGATCTTGACGAGTATTACTAAAAGGACAAATAGATCGCGCATATTTCAAACGTCCATGTCTTTATAATCTCTATGTAAGTAAAACCTGGAAATTTACAAAACCCTAACAGGTAAACTTTAGGTCTTTATAATAATGTGACGATTTGTTGCGTATTTTTCTATGTAGTACATCATTAAAACAAAGATCTACACACCTAAAAAGTGGGGTTTGATTGGTCACATACTCATCACATATTTCACAAAAAATAATTCCAGTATTGCACAGATTACCCTATATTGGAATTCCAAGAAGAAGAAAAAAAAGAAAAAGTTCTTGGAAAGAGGTGGAAGCTTAGCGCAAAAAAGGACCCTATGCGCGTTATCACTGAATCTCTATGCTCACTGTAGAGTTTCAAGAACCTTAATATACCCGCATAAGGATGGCAATAATACGAAGCATTTCATCATCCAATTTTTAAGGCATTTAACTACAATCATTTGACTACAATTTTTTTGCAGTTGCACCTATGTAAATTTAGTAAATTTTTCAAAAGTAATTGTTCTATTGTTTAAACCAGCTATAGTCTATTTTTGAACCTCACAACCCCAATTTGATGGATTTAAATCATTGGCCATCCCCTGCTGTACCCAGTAATACACTCTATAGCAATGTTGTATAATTTTGAAAGTAAATAACTATTTTCAAAATTAGGATTGCTAATATTTTGTGAAGAATACTAGTCGATGTGATTGTGCATCATATATATCTTTATATTCAAAAAGATTTCGTGGTAAAATTATAAGGTTCTAGGTGGCTTTTAAATATCTGAAAAGATGTTTGAAAATAATTGGTTTTTCGCAATTTTTGAAAACAAATTTATTCACAATTTTTTCTAAAATGCATAAGTGCTGAATTTAATTTTTCTAATTTTTTTCACAAGTTTAATAACATTTTAATCCACTTCTTAAAAGATTTTCGTAAATAGAAAAATTATCATTTTTTATTAAAATTAGCGATAAATCAAGAATAATGGATCAAACGATCAATGAGGGTGCTTAAACATACAATCTCATGGAGTATTATACTGTAAACGATAAATAAGCCCATAAAATGGGATTCGAGAAAATATGTACACTTTAATATATTATTGGCAATAAAATGATTGGATGACACACGAATATTCTAGACACTGAAGGAGTACGATACGGACAACACAAAAATAGAAATATTATTCGGAATACCGTGGAAATCAAAAACCCATAAAAAGAAAAATTAAAGCAGACCAAAGAATCCTGCTTGAGATTTTGTAAAGAAAGAATACCTCAAAAAAAGCATGACATTTTCATCCTCCAACCAAAAAAAAAGGAAAAAAAACTTAAATAACTGTCGAATTAGAAAACAAAAAACTCACATACAAAAAGCGGCGGACGGAAAAATTTGGGATCACAACACAACAGTGCAAAGATTGGAGAGAGATACATCACTTGACCTTTTTGACAGATGCATCTAGAGAAAATGCTCCTAATACTGCATGTGACAACCATTAGACAGAGGTCCCAGTTATACTGAATTCGAAAAGTCAAAAAGACAATACACTATCAAAAACAATAAAGCACCTGGTAACAATATCAAATCACACGCTCAACTACTTAAATTTTGGTAGAAGAAATATTGCCTGCTTAACCACGAGTCTCAACAAGATCTACAACGAATGAAAAAATACCAGATGATTGTTTAAAGTCACTGGTTTATAACCTTACCAAAGAAAAGCAGCACCACCACATCAGACGATTATGAGACTAATCGAGTTTGATGAGTCACACACTGAAGATACACGTACGATTATACAAAACCGAGTATTCCTTCTATGGCGAAAGTAGGATGGTCAATAAGCAATTGGATTTGAGAAACGGTTTAGGAACTAGAGAGGCACTACTCTGTATGCGCATGTGCTTACAAAAAAGTTTGTGAATTCCCGAAAGAATGTTTTGATTTGTTTCAACGACTTCGAGAAGGCTTTCGACAAGTACAACACATACAACTTTTCGATTGCCTATACGGGCAGCATGACTTGAACCACAATGATATAAGACTGCTGAAAAACTAATACAATCAGTAATATAATACCCTCTATCCTAATGGGAGACAGTCTGACTGAAAAAAATATCACCATCAAACGTGGAGTACGTCAGAGCTGTGTTTTGTCACCCACTCTTTTTTAACCTGTACTCTGAAGAAATATTTAGGGAGCTATTCGAAGACAGACAAGAGGAGTAATACTAAGGTGGAGCAGTAATCACAAACTAGATACGCTACGATACAGCCATTCTTGCAGAAATTTACAAAACTCCAAACATTAATAATCATAGTAATGAAGCTAGTTAATCAGAGAGCCTTAAATTTCAATTTTCAAAGACAAAAGAGGATGGTATTTGGAAAGATCAATAATATTTCAGTCCTGATTTCTCTAATGGAGAGGAATACGAAAGGGTAAATCATTTCAAATACCTTGGCAGCTGGTTAAATGTAAAATTGTGACTCTGATGAAGAGATATAAAAAAGATCGAAATTATCAAGTACGGCTTTTATGACGTTAAAACCAGTTTTATGCAACAGAATACCTGCGATGATTATTCATAAAAAGGCCTGACTTGTTATGTGTGGTCGCATCCTATTAATGGTTGTGAAACAAGGACGTTAAAAACCACAATGCTAAACAAGTTAGAAGTCATACGAATGGGTGCATAGACGAACATAAAGATATCGGGGTTTCGCACACTTCCAAGAAGATGTTCTTCAAATGAACAATTCAGAACGTCTGCTCATAAACACCATAAAGAGGAGAAAAACAGAATACTTCGGCCAAATAAATTAGAAGGGACCTAATACCATCTACATCGGCCCTTATAATACATAGAAAAATTGGAAGGGAAGAGAATGGATTGGTCGAAAGAAACTTTTCATGGCTGCGTATATTTGACAATGCGTGTTTTCACAAGAAAGAAAAGAATTATTTCGCGCAGCAGGCCGACAAGAACGGTTTCAGGGAAAGTGTAATCATGATGACGCCCACATCTGAAATACGGACAGCCCCCAAAGAAAAAATTATTATTACGGTATAGTTTATGATATTAAAGGTCAAATGCATTTTTTTTCTATAAACCATCGTAAATGTAACATTGGTTATTCGTTTCTTCCATAATAGTTTTAGTACTCTAATAAATTTGTTACGTTACTCAACAAGGTAACCCATACAACACTAAAAAGGATTAAATACCTTTTCCAAATCAAATGTTATTTAATTAAAGACAAATTTTTAAAAATCACCACCTTTCAAACGTTAATTATTTGCGTTTCATACATACGATTATGTCCGGTTAATATTAAGAAATATATTAAGCTACCTACCACCAAAACTTTTTTTAGGGGGGTGTGGTCTCAGGATATAGTATATTTATGTACATATAAAATTGTTTTATGTGTCCATACACTCACTTTTCCTTTTCCTTTTTATTGCTACTTAAATTACTTGTATTGAATTATTGCAATATTATCAAACTAATTGAACTATTTACATACTTAAACGAAATAAAGTAACGCAAATATAGCGAATTACAATTGTTTAAGTCGGTTGAATAATAGTGTTTTGTTGTAGTTATTAATTTTTATCTTGTATTCATGCCTACTTATATTCCTACACTGTGCTTTATCCGACGGTAAAAATAATTCCGTGTACAATAGGAACATGGTGGCTCTTTAACTTGGTATCTTTGGTATACGATTTTTAGAAACTGTTCTCATATCTAACTGTCTAAATAATTATACTGTGCTTCTCTTGAACTGTTCTTAATTTTTTGTGAAGTATCCGTAAAATTTGGCTCTTGATTTAGGTCAAATATATACATTGTTTTATAAAAACACTTGGCCAATGAAGTACACATTTTACACCACACGCTCCAGTTGTTAACAAGCTATCTACGTAAAAAAAATTATATTAATTGTGTAATAAATTAGTACTGTACTATGCCACTGTGAAGGCCTAAATCTCCTTAAAACTTAGTCGCCTTAGTCCTCATTTTTGTAACATGGTTGTCGCACTTAAAAAATGTTCAACGTTGCTCAGAGTGATTTGCGAGGCAAATCGTTGTATATGATTGGCTTGTAGGCTTCGAACTCATTCTGACAATCACGAAAGTTTGTCTACCATTTGCAGAATATTTCAGCACAGCGATAAATTTATGTTTTGTGGAGACGCTGATTATCAGAGTATATGTATAGTTGCGGTAAAGAGAATATAGTAAAGTAGAACGCTCAGATATGAAGGTTTTGATAATTCTGTTTTAAAATATAGTGCGGCGGCGGGTTGTTCTTGTATTAAAATATATCATTAAATCGGGACATAATCACATGTACTAAAATTAATTTCGACTAATTTTTTATTTACATTTTCCCTTACGGGTACCCTCCCTCGTACCACATGATTTAATTGCACAACAACTACAATCAATAAGAAATCACTAAAATAACTTATTACACTTTATTCGTCTTCCTCCCTCGTTCGTATTTTATGCGACAGTATCAATTTAATTTTTTTTCAATTTAATAGAAAAAAAAATATTCCGCTATTATCGTGGAAGTGCCCAATCTTCTTATAGTATTCCTCTTTTTGGCATGTTTTTATTTAATAAAATATATACTTTTTCATTAATCACTTTAGTTTATATCCCATATAAAATTTGGGAAATATATTTGCACACCTTATATATTGCTTTAATTATCCCCAAATTAACTCTATAGCATGAACACTACAAAATAGGGAAAGTCTCGAAAGTTGTAAATTGCTTCGTGTGTAAAATAAGTTTTTTTTAAGTTTTTATCTTAGTGAGCTATCGAGAATAATACGGAAGCGTTGTCAAACAATATTATACTATTTGACTTCAATACTGTAGTGGTGAAGCTTAATCATCTGTTCTCAATCTGGAATGATAATAATAATTTAGGCATTAAACACCTACGTATTTTTCGCGCGATAAAGACAATACAATAGAATATATCTTAGAAAAATATATTTCTCAGTTACGTTCTTAAAAATATGTAGAAACCGCATTAGCATGTTAACAGGTTCTATTAGGAAATATTATAATTGAAGGTTTAAAAATTGTTGTTTATTATCTGAATGAAGAGATGGAGAATACGTCATGGGCTAGCGTTGATTGGGGGAGATTGAAAAAAGTGGGATGGGTCGTAAGAAAGAGAGTTTAGCTAGATTTATGAGGGAAAAAAAGTTAAAGGAGTCTGTTTTCCTCAGTGTGTGCAAGGCGAACAGATATCATTGACACCTGATGGTACCTGAGAGCGTAAGAAGCAGTAGAAGTGAACGATTATCAGGAGTTTTTGCGTGGAGTAGGGTATCTGACCAGAAAGCTGATCCAGTTAAATAATATTGAAAGTTTATATCTTTCTACTTATATATTCCAAAGAGTCACTGTAGCAGGTCCAGAACAAGAGTGATACAGCTTATCGAGAGGAAGAGAAGAGGCGAGCATTTCATTATGAACGATACGTGGCATTTGGAAGGAGATCATTGAAAGACGATAGGCTCGCAAACAATTTGTTGTAAGATTGTTGATTACCTAAGGGGCTTGCTAAGAATAGATAGTGTAGGCTACAAGGTAACATAGGATTTTGGACAACTTCATCATCAGGTGAGATAGTTTTCTAACTCTCGTCAGTTTTTTTTATAAACAACACAATTTTACAAGATTGCTATAGAAAAAGATAGGAATATTTTGATCAGGAGATATAGAACAATAATTTTTATTTTGAAATTTATTAATTTAATAATTGGTATGGTACCATTAATTTTTGAAGGTTCCCGAACGTAGAAACAAAATTATGAATAATCATTCAATGAGATATTATTTTATTGAAAGATATTTGAGAGTTGTGAATTTTATATCAATAATCTTTTTATAATTTTCAATATAATACATCGTTGTATCTTATATGACAATTATTGATAATCATTATATGAAATTAACTTAATCCGGTAATCCATTGTGACCTTACCTATCATAAGTAAAGCATAGATATTGACGACACGAGTATTATAACCATGAGAAAAGAGAAATTAAATAGTGTGACAGAATCATAATGCCTGATCTAAATAAGGTTATTGATCTACTCTCTTGCTAGAAAATTGTATAATACCTACTATATTTTAATGTAATTAAATGCATCATAACAGATACAGACAGTAATGACTAGCACTAATAACAACATTACGCTTTATTTATATAAAAATTGTAATACTCACATAAGCCTCGTAACTCAGTATTGGGTCGAGTTACCATGGAAACAAAACACAGACGTTATTGTGACAGATTAAAAATTATTTAATCTGTCAAGTTGTAAATTAAAAGTGTAATTTAATTATTATATTTTTATAACACGAAAATAATGTAGAAAAAGTATAGTACCAAACTTGAGTTGTAAGCTTATTACATGCTTGTAAAATTACTGCGCTCGCGCTAACTCGTCGCCGCAACTTTTTTAACTGCAATGATAATAAGCATTCTTACGAAAGCTCGACAGAAAAGTACAAAAGAGTGTTAATTGATTAACATCCCTGGTCAATGGTATTGGCTATGGCGCACCTCAGACTAATAAACTGTGCAGTTAGTATGATATATTAATAAATAAATATATGTCAATCATAATATAAATATTTATATATATAGTAAATATATATACTACAATGAGGAGTGAGATTAAGATCACACGGTAAAAGAGGCATCTCGGTCAAGGAGAAATAGAAAAAAAAAAACGCTTTCCGTGCAGTACTTCTTGCCCTATCTTCCATCAGTTCTAATGATTGTGCAGTCATATATAGATGGTCAAAACAATGTCAAAGTGCATATGTTTGCGGTGTTATATAAATACCGTAAATTAAATACAAGAAAAGTTAGGGTAAAAAAAATTTACATTCAGACATTTTATTTAAAATTTTTATACAAAACATTGAAAAGTTACAAAAGCGTCACAATAGTGTTCAACAAGTACCAAGTATAATGTAATACAAACACTTTCAATTCATCGCGCTGGTTATATAAAAATATCCCGAAAACATGAAGGCCAGGAAGAAAAAAGTACCTTGTTTTTATTGAGCTCAGTGAACAATTTGAGAAAAAAAAAATCCACAAAGGAATCTACGTTTCCTGTTCGTTGCTTTATACCATATCTTAAAAAATTTAATAAAAATCCTTGTAAAAGGTATATATATTATATACCATTACAAAGGATTTTAATGAAATCATAAAAAAAAAAACCCTAAAAAATTTTATTGAAAAAACGTATGAAGTTAACTTTCTTCGTTAGATACATCCCAAGTAAAAAAAAAAAAAAAGAAAAAAAAGAACTTATTTTTTTGGATAGATCGGGGATTTTCATCATCATCATCTTTGGTCTAACATGACCTAGAGGGCACGACCATCTCAATGCTTCCTACGCCCATTCTGCTTCTATCCCTTGCTTGAATTTTTCCAGTTGCCGTACCCGATCTTCTCCGCATCTTGTGTTACCCCCATCCATCCACCTCAGCTTTGTCAACCCCGTCGTCTCATTCCCACAGTTGCGCTGTTTAGAATCGTTTTTATCATGGTTCGATTCTGGGCCCGGCTACAGTCCTGCCCACTGCAGGCGGTTCGCTTAATTATAGTGGTAATATCTTTACCACCAAACGTATGCTGTAATAGAATTTTCGCAGTTCGAAGTTATATCTATCGCCTTCCATATTCCGTTTCTCAAACAGACCGCGTACCAAAAGATATCATCGCGAAGCATCACCTTTCTCTTCACAAAATGGATAGAGCGGATTCATCACGGTTGCTTTTCGTTAAGCGGTCCATGCCGCTGGATCCGTATGGTAAGAGAACGGAGGAACTATCAGTTAGTTCTGATACCGCCTTAGTACGAGGTTATTTTGAGACAGCACATTTGTTAGCTAAGTACTCTTGATAGACCATCAATAACCACCTGTTATTTATGGCAGCACCTGCAATTATGATTCGCCTTTTTGAATTTCCTGCAGAGTATTATTATTTTGGGTTAACCGAGTGCTCGCCTAGGATAGTATATAACCCTGATTGACTGCTTCGAATTTTGTCATTGATGATTAAATTTGTGTCATTATTTCCAGCTCTTGTGTTTGTGTATAGTCGCCAATGAATTTGTTTTTATTTTGATTTGATTATGTATCGCACATTTCTTTCTGCTTGTGCACCTAGCTTCGGTTAGGATTTTCCGACAGCTCTCGCCCCTATGATTCATTGTTATCAATGTCCACGTCTCCTCATATGCTAGAGATATAGCTATATAGATAGATAGGGATCTACTATTCCTAAAAGAACAAACAAAAAGTAAAAAATTGCCTTTGGAAATCAGTCTCATATAAAACATTAACTGATGAACAAAATTAACATCGTCGAAATACAGGACAGCAGAATAGAAAAGTCAATTTGTTTAACAAATTTCTAATTTAAGAGGTTGTAATAAGTGTAACGATGACCATTGCAGGGAACCCAATCGTGGTTTTCCTTTTGAAAAGATTTTACATTCGAAGTTGTGTATGTATAAATTGGCTAAAGTTCTCGTTGAAATTCGTTATTTTCAATCATTTCTTTTGGCCTTATCCATGGTGTAAAAACGTTGCCTTCTTCTTTTATATGTTGTTCTCTTAATTGTGGCATTGAGTCCCCTATTATTTAGCGTTAAAAAATTTGTGTAATGTGAGCCCATAAACCCTGCTCTTTACATGACCTGTACCTATGGAGTCCTTTACTCCCCCCTTCCCGAAAATCCCTTATCTCTCGTAAATCCAACAAGACGAGTCATGCCCCTCCATACCAATATGTTACCAGTATTCCTTGCAGCTCGCTCGCCAAAGGGTTTAGGCATCCCTTAGGATCATAAAGTATTACATCTGAGACAGCCAAAATGTGTGGATTAACAATTTGGTGACTCGTTTTTCCTTACCTTCACATAACGCCCATCAATTATTACTTTACAATTGTTATTTTTTGTTTATCGTTTGAAATTTGAAAAAACATATGATTAAACTTCCGTATCCCTATCATAAAGAGATCAACTGTTACGCGCAGTTAATCATTATTTTTTCTTCTAATTAAATCAAATATCTCCTCTAACGATTAGTATAACACAATCAAAACTAATGACTCCAATAAACGTTTCTTTGCTTAATTGTCACAATTTCATTAGAATAATTAAATGTGTTACCGATACATAAAAATTAGAGAATTCTTGCAGCATGTAAGGCTTTAAATAACATCCTTGTTTTTATGCGAGGATAGAGTTTTTATTATCGTTTCTCTTTACCGGTCTATTTGATAAAAATTCTGAATATATTGAATTATTTATGGTAAAAGTCGAACACATTTGCTTTATTATTGTAAATTATGAATCTTAACATTATGGCAATTTTTTTTTAAATTACTTTCCAGTAACTTTAGATTTACATTAGCTAAGCAATTTATTTTCCACGAGGAAACTAAGTTTCCTGTTAGCTGGCTGTAACCATAAATCAACAAAAAAAATTGTAAAATTTGTTTTAAAAAACCAATTTTCTAATGTATCAAATAACTATTTGAATTAATTTACAATACAGATCTACAATAATAGATGGTAGTCATATCTGTGTTACATTATTATAATTTTAACTTTTTTCAATTTTTAAATAATGCTTGGACAACAGCATTTTTAGACAACTACCCGTAAGTTACACTGACTGCTCTGACACAGCATCCGTCCTAACAAATGTCAACAATGTCATTTTGATCAGTTGTCATCAACAGTCCTCGTAGACACTTCGTCTCAGACCATTTTACTCATGTAGAGTCCATACGCCGCCATGTTACCTATCCAACGGAAACTTAAACATCACAAACTATAACTACTAACAAAATGTAAAACAACTACAAGATTTATAAAACATTTAAAGGGTTTTGACCCACAGTATTTGTGGTGCTACTAGCATGTACAACCGTAAGTAATTAACCACATTTTGCTCTAACCTTTGTCAACATTTTTATTTAACGTTCTTTTTAAATTAAAGATGGTTATATACTGTTCAGGTTTGCACTGATGATTGATTGATTAATCCGAAAACGTTTTGGCAATGTGTTTGTGATAAGCCTGTTTGGGGCATTTTTATATACCTTTTTATAAAGGATTTTAAACAATTTTTCATTTTATTTTCGTTTTTGTATGTTATTACATCAAGATAATTTCTGTTTTATATATAATTCATATATATGCCTGCTTCTTTTTTACCTTATTTTGTTTAGGTACTCTCTCATTAAAAATTTTGCAGAACATTCTTGTCTTACTCTTTTTGCACAAAGGTTGGCAATCATGACTGCTATTCTTATCTTTGAGGTCACTGCACGGAACAATTATATTGAATTGCTGCTAAAACATTTCTGAGATTTCACAACCAAGACAATCTTTGTCCTATGCTGCATTAACCTTGAATCTTGTCCTGCATTATCAACTGTCTTCTTCTTTGGGTGCCGTGTCCGTATTCAGACGTTGGCGTCATCATGTTTACAATTTCCTGAAACCTTTCTCTGTCGGCTGCTGCGCGAAATAATTCTTCTACTGTGAAACCACACCATTGTCTAATATTACGCAGCCATGAAAGTTTTCTTTCGACCAATCCATCTCTTTCCTTCCACTTTTCCTTGTATTATAAGGCGAAGTAAATGGTATTTAGGTCCTCTAATTATATGGCCGAAGTATTCTGTTTTTCTCCTCTTTATGGTGTTTATGAGCAGACGTTCTGAATTGATCATTTGAAGAACATCTTCATTGGAAGTGTGCGAAACCCACGATATCTTTTGGATTCGTCTATAGCACCACAATTCGAATGCTTCTAACTTGTTTAGCATTGTGGTTTTTAACGTCCATGTCTCACAACCATACAATAGGATCGACCACACATAACATTTCAGGACCTTCTTACGAATATTCATTGACAGGTTTCTGTTGCATAAAACTGGTTTCCAGGTCATAAAAGCCTTACGTGATATTTCGATCCTGGATATTATCTCTTCATCAGAGTCACAATTTACATTTAACCAGCTGCCAAGGTATTTGAAATGATTTACCCTTTCTATCTCGTCTCCATTAAGAGAAAGCAAACCTTGATCTATATGGATTTTTCCAACTGCCATCCACTTTGCTTTGAAATGTTGATTTTTAGGCCTCTCCGATAACTTGCTTCACTGACTAGATTTAGTAATGTTTGGAGATCTTGTAAACTTTTGCAAGAATGGCTGTATCGTCAACGTATCTAATATTGTTGATTACTTCTCCACCTAGTCTTACTCCCTCTTGTCTGTCATCCAAAGCCTCCCTAAAGATTTCTTCAGAGTACAGATTAAAAAGAGTGGGTGACAAAACACAACCCTGCCGTACTCCACGTTTAATGAGTATTTTTTCAGTGGGACTGTCTCCAATTTGGATAGAGGCTACTTGAATGTAATATAAGTATTTCAGCAGTCTTATATCATAGTGGTCAAGTCCTGCTGCCCGTAGGCAGTCGAAAAGTGTATTGTGTTGGACTCTGTCGAACGCCTTCTCGACGTCGATGAAACAAACATAAACATTCTTTCGGAATTCACAACTTTTTTGTAATATAACGCGCATACAGAATAGTGCCTCTCTCTATTATCAACTGTAGGACATTATTATATAATAATAATTATAATAATTGGTTTATTAATAGTAAGAAAGAATGATGATAAAAGAATAAAAGAACTTATTAATACATAATAATAAAGTAAAGAAGAATGTGCAAGTAACCACTGATTAGTATTATGAAAATTCATATATACACGAAGACGACAAAAAACAATTTCCAGAGAGATGAGGCAATATGAGGCATAAAATAGAACTTAGAACAGAGTAGGCTACAAATATGCTACAGATAAAAAAAATGGACCCCAACAGAAATGTATCAACATCTAAAGGAAAAAATAAACAAAGTGGCAAACGAAGAGCTAGGTATTAAATTACAACAATAAATATTTGGAAGAACTACAGTGACCTAGAAGAGATGGTAAAAAGAAAAAGGTACGTTTTATATATGGCTAAACGACAGGACATTAAAAAACACGAGAAGAATACGTTACTCTCAGACAACAAGTGAAGAAAAGAATAAGGCTAGAGAAGAACAAATACTGGTGAGAATGTGCAGAGACATAGGCAATACGATAGGGTATAACAGATCAGGTATAAAGAAAGCTGAGCAACTCTTTAGAATAGCTTCTTAGAATAGCTCAAGACAGAGACAGTTTCGCCATGTTAATCGCCAACGTCAAGGGGACTTGATAGGGCACGTTAAGAAGAAGAAGATAACAGATCAACGGAAGCATGGAAAAAATTAAAAACATAACTTATAAACAAAGTGAAATTCTATCTATCTATCTAATTAGCCTTCTTCAGTCCATCTTTGGACATAGGCCTCCCCAATCCTTTTCCATTTTCTCTGTCTGTCGCTACAGTCATCCATCTAGAGCCCACGTGCTTCTTGATATCATCTGCCCATCTCATTTGGGGCCTTCCTCTGCTTCGTTTATATTCCCACGGTCTCTAACTTATAAGAATTTTGTTCCATCGGTCTTCTTTTTGTTTTATATTGTGTCCGGCAAATCTCCATTTCAATTTTGCAACTTCTTGTCTAACATCCCTCACTTTTGTTTTCTCTCTTATCCACTCGTTTCTCTTCTTATTCATTAGTCTTATGTGCAACATTTGTCTTTCCATTGCTCTTTGGGTTTTTATGATTTTGTCCATGTTTGCTTTTGTAGATGTCCAGGTTTGGGAACCATAAGTAAGAACAGGGAGTACGTATTGATTGTATAGTTTGGTCTTAAGATGCTGTGGATATCTTTTGTTCTTAAGAATGTAGCTTAGTTTGCCAAATGCCGCCCATGCCAGTCTAACTCGTCTCTTAATCTCTGCTGTTTGGTTCTCTTTGTTAAGTTTTATAGTTTGACCAAGATATATAATAATCCTTAACTTGTTCTATTTCATCTTGTCCGATTCTCATTGTGATGTCTTCATCTGTATTTGTTATAGTTTTGGTCTTGCTGTAATTCATATTAAGGCCTATCTTTCCAGCTTCTACGTCCAGTTCTTTCATCATTTAAAATAATTCATCTTTTTTATCGGTTATCAATACGATCTCATCAGCGTACCTTAAATGGTTCATATATATATACATATATATATATTATATATATATATATATTATATATAATATATATATATATATGTATATATAAGGAAGCCAAACAACAATTAAAGTATATGAAGGAACAAAATCATTACAAATAAGTAGAGGCGTGAGACAGGTGATACAATATCACCGAAACTTTTCAATCAGACTCTTGAAGATACTTTTAAAAGATTAGAATGGGAAAAAAAGGTATATATATATATATATATATATAATATATATATATATATTGGTTATTAGTTCCGTATATCTGTGGTCAATTCGGCTGTTAATCAAAGAACTTTTCACTGCCTAATGTTTGACTCTGTCGAAAGCCTTTTCAAAATCTATGAACGCCATATATAGAGCAATGTGGTATTCATTTGCTCGTTCTAAGTGAAGTGAAATTATCATACAGATAATTACAACAAAGGAGTGGACAAAGCAGTACACAATATTATTGACCGAAGTATATCTCGTAAGACTCTGTGACAATGTTAACGGAGAAAGCAGAAATCACAGAGCCGATATAACTAAAGCATTAAAGAACGCCAAATACAACAAAGCAACAGGACCAGGAAACATAAAAATGGAACTTCTGAAATATGGAGGATCAAGGATCATATTTTTTATACAAGTGTTGTTCAATAAAATTGGAGCAGGGGAGGAGATTCCAGATTAGTGGAATCTATTCTTCCATTTTCTAAAAAGGTTCAAAAGGTTCCAAACGTTATCAAATAAATATAGAGGAATCAGTGTAATGACGCCTTTTATAGCAAGAATCTGTTCCATAGGTATAAAACAAAACATATAACAACATTGAGGCGATGAACAAGCAGAATTTCAAGAAGTCAGGTCTTCTGCTTCTTCTTTGTATATTAGCCCTTAAGGTCTATTGTTTTCGTTCTAATTTAGCAGTATTTACGATGTGACTGCCAGCTATTTTCCATCTTTCAGGAAGTCTGCCTTATAGTCTATTACATTCTGGTTTTCCATCAGTTGGAAAAATGTCTAGATAATATATTCATCACAGGACAACTGATAGAAAAGAACAAAGAGGACAATACTAAAACAGGTATAACTTTTATCATCTAGGAGAAAGCGTAGGTGCAAAGGTGCAAGAAGCAGAGGTGTAAATAAAGGTCGGCAATAAAATAAAAACAATGAACAAAAGGCGTCAAAGATGGATGGAGCTATGGAGACTCAAGATAAATATGTGTAAGACCGAATACTTATATATTGGATGCAAGGTTGCACATTTGAACTTAAGAAGAGGCTATTAAGAGATGTAAGATTTTAAGTACATATTTAGGGTCAATAAGACAAAATATTACTTGCATGAAAGATAAAGAATTGAAAATAGTACTGGGAAAACAAGCTACGAAAATACTCCATAGAGTGATATAGAACGACATTTCTCTCACCAAAGAAACAAAAGGAGTTTAGCTCTGTCCTTTAATACTGGTGACTAAACTAGTGTTTAAACATGGATTCAAAAAATAGAATGAGGGTAAAAAAAATAAAGCATAAACGAACTTCTAAGTGTTTAATTCAAAATGTCAAACATATAACGATTTTTGTGCACAAAAGTACTTGTGCATTTACATTTTTGACTTGTAATCAAAAAGCTCAGTAATGACTTCTAGATCTGTATGAGTTTTTATATTTGTATTACTCACTATTTACCACGATTAGCTGGTAATGTAACCACTTCACCAGAAACTTCAACACCACTTCTTGCTTGTTGTGGCAAAGACACATAAAATGGATGTAAAATAAACTTCAACATTTTTTTAATATCCACCATTTTCTTTGTATAATATGGACAATCTGGTACTAACTGGTTTAAGTCTGAAATCCTCCAAATGGCTTAAAAAAGTGTCTATGTCTGCAACATCTTTTTTTTATAATAATAGTTTTAGAGTTTTCTACTTAGTCATCTTTAAATTGCATGATTGAAAAGTTCTTGGTGAACTTCACTTTTCTCATTAATGAAATTTTTGCATCCTGGATTACTAGTGTTTGGAAGTCTTTGATAATATTATTTCCTTGTAAACTAGTAAAATTTAAAAACATCTGGTTGTGTCATATCTTCTACAATATAAATATTTTGTTTTCTACATTGCTTTACAAGATTCATCCATTGAGTACACCATATCCTTCACATTTTTTTAATAGTTCAAACAGTTTATTCAAAGACAATTCTGGTGAATAATAGAAACTCAGATTTTCGCCCTCCATAATGACTGATAAATGTAGGGAAACTTTGTATGTGACTTACTATTCAATTCAGGTGTTCTTTTGTTTTTGTTTTGTTACCTGGTACACTTTCTTGCCTCTTTGGTCTGGCATAGGAATATTCTCAGACTAATCTCAGCCAGAATGATTTTGCACCGTTTGTTCACTGGACCGCAAAATCGTGCTGTTTGAGCATCCCAGAATGGCATTCTGTAGAAGGCATCATGTATTATTCTTAGTATTTCTACTGTAATTTTTGTGTGCAATTTTACGCGGCAATTACATATAGTAGGTGAAAATAATTTAGCCAATATAGTTTTACCTTAGTGTATTCTTCACCAGCAACTCGCTTAGTTTTTTTCTACGTTTCTCTGCCACTTATGTTCCAATCAAGGTCTTTTTCTGTACTTTTTGGTATTTGAAACGTTGTACGCTTCTCCTAAATTACCCATATTTTGGCGACTAGAGGGTCTAGTTTTTAATACTGCATTCATCAAGAGATCTAAATCATCACTGTTTCGTCGTCTAGATAGAGACGAGGGATGATAAAAAGAATGATCACTTAAAAAATCGTCACAAGTTAAGTCACAAACTAAGAATTATTTATTAATTTTACAAAAAACCTAACCTATAAACGACACTGAGTCGACCTTGATGTTAGACCAGTTATGCATAAAGAAATTATTCAAATTTGGCTGAAAGCTAAAATAATGAATTAGGTTTTAAAGGCTATTATGATGATCAATGGCATCGTACACCACTTTTACATGTTAGTTTTATTGAAACTAATGTCGCTATTGCACTTGTAAAAGTGCTGTGATAAAATTGTCAATACTGTTACGTAGACCAATTTAGCTCCACCGTCGTAAGTTGAACTGCACTTTATGAGATTATAGCATTTTGGTTTTCACCCTGTATATCATTAAAACTGAAAAAATTCTTAATATTTTTGAATTTTTGAGATTGATAATATAAACATTTTGAAGTCTGTTTATAATAAACAAATTTGCTTGTCGTTTGATCTTTCTTCCGTCTAGATATTTACGCATCAAACAAACAAAAATCTTTTCACTGATGTGGACAAGAGAATGATTTTTGAGGATGATGTGAGTTCTCAATGCCGCGAGAGCAGTCATTTTTGTTGTGAAAATCTGAATTTGGTCATCGGGACTTCGATGTTGATAGCTGTATAAGATTTAATCCGTGCCTTCTATAAATTGCAAGGCAAAACAAACGATGCTGAAGGTGTACGAGAAGTATAGGGAATCTAAAAGTTGCATTCTACAACATATCTCCTCATCTAAGTAAAAATCCTTGGCGAAGTGCTTTCTTGTACTCATAAAAAGTAAACCGAAAAAAAAGGAAAAACAGTAAAGATTTGATTTTACGTAAAGCGCCCCCCTATATACGCTTATAGTATTTGATGCTACCAGGAATTATTAGAGCGACGAACAGAAGCTCTAAAAGTGAAATCAAATCTTCTCCGTCAAAAGAAACAACAATAAAATGGCTTCAATTTTCGCAAGCAACAAGCAAAAATTTTGGTTTCGTTAATAGAAATTTTCGCATTTCTATGTTGGTGATTTTTATGAAAAATTAAAATTTGTATCTTAGATAGTACTTTTCTTTTTGTAAAATTTTATATACATCTCAGATAATTATTGTCTAGTTTTTTCTATGATTCTAAGTAAAACATGAATCATAAACCGATCCAATTTTAATCATTGCTGCTATAAATACTTATTTACAAAACTGATACGAGCTACCTTTAACTAATAAAACGTGGGATATTTCAAGATCAAGTTATTATAACACAGACATTTTTAAATAGCTAACCTCGATCGATTATAGCTAATTGGGTTTTGTGTTTTAATCTGGTAGTAAATGAAATTATTCATTGCTGATACCTATTTTATCTGAAATTTTCTAGAGAACAATGTATGCTTTGTTGAATTATGTAGGATTATAGTGGGTAACTTATTTGATATGATTTTTCACCGTTGCGAATCAGCTGGCTCGTAAGAAACAATTAAACTATTTTGTTCGATCTAAAATATCAACGTGACTATTAAGAAAAAGATAGGTACGTTGGGAAAACCTGTCATACAATTATGTAAATAAAAGCAGATACAATTGTACCTACTTATAAGATGAGTATGAAAATACTAAAAACAAGAAACTAATATTTGTGAGACATATACACTGCCCAACAAAATTGACCGGACACTAATTTTATTGATAATTTATATGAAACAGTATTAGAAGTACTTAAATTCTAATATTTTTTTATTGTATATTTAATTACGAAACCATAAAATAAAAAACTAGTTATATACAACAAGTAAATATTGGTTAATTTTTTTTTATTCCGACGTCAGAAATTTTTGAGATCGAAATCATAAAATAATTCTAAATGTTTTAATGGTACCACAGTTTTAAACTCACCATAATTTGGCCCAACTACTTTCCCTAAGTTGCCTCGCAAACACTCTATGGGGTTAAGGTCTGGACTTCTTGGAGGCCAGGCTACTACCCGAATGCAAATATCTGTAAAGTATTGCATTTGTTACCCTACTACCCTAAATTTTTACCTAAAAAGTGCATAGGATAAACCACAAGTTGTCTCAGTCGTCCTCTAATGTACCTATTAGCATTAAGGCTACCCCTCTAACATAACAAGATCTGTATGTATTTTTAAAGAAATATTGCTCCATACCATTATCCCTCATATAAATTGTGTTTACTTATGTTAATGCACACGGTATTAGTTGAAACTATGGTACCATCAATATCTGCCTGTCTCCTAGTCAAAACTGTAGCGGTAACTGTAATCTCTCGAAACACTAAGTCAAAGTCCAAGATCTTTCTCGACGTTTGTTCACTTGATCTTCCCTGTCAAGGCCTTCTTGAGTAAGAACCAGTTTTTCGAAATCTTTCGAAAGTGTAGGATATTGTACTTTACTGAACGCTAAGTATTCTTCGATACACCGAATGGAACGCCCACCATTATATAGAGCGTCAGCTTGCGCTACTTGATCTGGTCATTGTAAATTATTTTTTGTTATTAAAAACACTATTTTTCTTGAAAAAGCAGCCAACAATACAACAAAAAGAAATTTTACAAATTTCAGTTCAATGAAAGCACCTTAACTAATACTTTCTTTTCAACCACGATGACTTTGTGTGTGTGTGAGAGAGAGAGATGGCATTTGACAAAGAATCTTTTTGCCACATAAACACGATGACTTTAAAAAATCAATGGATAAAGGCATCTTATAAAGGATGTTTTTTTTAGAGGTATAAAGTTTATATTGGAATAAAACAAAGATGATTTTTATAAATTGACATCAAATTGACTGTTTTCAAAAGGTACTAATCTTTTCGCATTATAATTTAATAATGAATTCTGGCATATGACCGTCACGGCTGGCTCTGACGTAGTCTAATCTTTAACTTAGCAAATTACCCGAAGTGTTACCAACTTACATTTCTATACCAGGTAAACTTAAAAAAACACCCGGTATTTTGATAAATATACTTAATTATTATAAGGGGCAGTTTAAAAAAACTAAAAGAGAAAACTTTGGAATTTCACGTATCTGGTTAATTGATATAGTGTATAGTGTAGGTATGGTGTATGGTGAGTAAGGTAAAGTACCTTCGTATAATACTAGACTCGAACTCGAAATCAGCAGATATAAAGAAAAACCAAGAGAGTGGTGACTACTTTGGTAGTAGCTAAATATACTCTTCGTAAAACTGTATAATCCGGACAGGTTAGATTGAATTTATAACGTGGTGGTAAAACCAGTAAAAATAACATATGCATTAGTGGTATGGGGGTCAAAAAAGCAGAAAAAAGTGCAATCCTCAAATTAAACAAGGTGCTAAGATTTGAATGACATTGTCCATGAGGAGCATACCAACAGCACCTATGGACGGAGGCCCCACTGGACCTTTCTCATCTGCATCCGTTATAGAGGGTACTCCTTTAAATTTTCCGGTAATAACTTCTTTAATGATGGTCATATTTAAAGTAAAAACAGACAGAAAAAAACTTCTACATAAAAACAAAGGGATTTTTTGTTAAGTAAGATTGTAATTATTCCATCTATTTCTACTAAAATTGTAGCTTACGTTAGTAACGAAATGACAGGATGGAATATTGCGAAATCATAATTACCGGGTTAGATATTGCTTTCGTCAAAGTCTAGGCTTCAATTTCATATAAAAATGTGAATAACATGGCGTGCGTTATGGTTATGTATGTCGCATGAAATTTTTTCTTTTGAATATTTAAATATATAAAAAAAATTATATGATACGCCCCTGGCTGGTACGTAACAGTGATATGAAGTTGTTTACTTAAACGCCCCTGGCTTATACATCACAGTGATCTGAAGTTTCTTTGAGGAGTCTTTTGAAAAAATATTAACTGCGAAATTGTCGAGTTCGACCTCGTTTTAAACGCATTTTAATTCAAATAAGTTCTCACAAAGGAAGAAATCCAAATTGGCTGCGAGTAGAAACTGGTACGACGTGTTTGTACCAGTCGAGGTTGTGAGTGGGAAAACAAATTAGGGTCTGAACGAAGAAACATCGTTCTCGTCGTAATTCTGAATTTTGGTCAAAAGAAGGTGATATAAGCTCAAAATGCTATGTAGCAGTCTTTGTAAAGTGAGATAATCACCGGTTTGTTGCTGTATTCCGTGTCAAGGGATTTCATAACAGCTACATTTCTGAGGGCTAAGTAGGTTTACATGTTTTGAGTGAAAAATAAGCAGCCGAGTTTTAAAGAATCATATAGTTATCAACCAGGATAACCTGAAGCAGAGTTTTGGTGTTTGATTTCTCCAGGATTGGTCAGCCTCCATTTTTTATTTCCTATGGGTCGGATCCAGATCGTTTGAAGTTTGTGTGGGACAGTGTTTCTGTATTTAATTATAATCTAACAAACTGTTTTAATAACTTGAAAAGAAATAATAGCAGTGACGCAAAGAAGATTTGTTAATTTTTTCTTAATAAATATTCATCATTAATCAATAAGATTTGCTCTTATATCAATTTAAAAGGTTGATAAATAAATATACGTTTTATGTATCAGCTAATTGTCATATTTTAGTTTTTCTTTTAAATAAAATTAAACTTTGATAATTAATTAAATTGAAATATAAAATAACTTATACTAAAAGAAGTCGGTAATATTAAGGTAAGATATTCTTGTAAGTTTTTTTTAATGCCGTATTGCCAGATTCCAGTAAGAGCCTAAGAAGATATCCATTGAATTCTGACAGCCAACGGTGGGGGAAATCTTCTTTGGACATCTACGTCACCGAGCAATACACTATGGCATATTTCGGTCGAGTAGATACTAGGCAAAAGAACGCCAGGGTAGTGCTGGAATAATCGTGTTCTTGCTAAAACCTTAACCATCGTTCCAGAGAGGTGGTCTGACCAGTCAATGAACAACTAAAATAAAAAAACTAAAAACTAAAAATATCCATACCTATTACCGTAAATCAGAAAATATTTCAGACGTTAGGCCATAAACTAATAAATAATATTAACCATAAATTTAAGATCCCTGGTTCAATTTCCTCCTCTATCCGCCTGCTCCTTTTTCTTCATCACCCCAGAGATCAGTCAGTGTACTTCTCTCCATTCTTTCTCTCCTCTCAACATTATGTTTACTATGTTTCTTTCTTTCAGCCCGAAACCCATTCGCCTCTCGAAATCTCCGCTCTCATTTGCCCATCTCTGGCAGTTAAAAATGTGGGCGATACCCTACAAATAGTACAGTCTGCCGAGGCAGATTTGCCTATTCTATTTGTGAAGGTGCCAAAACTACCATGTCCGGTCAGAAACTGCGTCAGGAAGTAGTCTAGTTTCCTGAACTTACATACATTCCCACCACGGCGTCAGATCGGGAATAAACTCCTTCGTCCACCGTGCCTTTCTGCTATCATTCACTCACTCTTTCTGCCACTCTACTATCGTTTTTTCTTTCTCATTCTCCTCTATATTTCCATTCATCCTTCTCGCATATTTTTGTACTAACGGAGATAAAGAAAAAAAGGAGTTGGTACAGAAAGTAAAGTGCCAGACATACAATAGACTTAACAAAAAAGAATGCCTCGAAATGATTTCATAACGGTTTTAAAAATGAATCTATTGAAATGTTATTATGTGTTTATACTGTGGTTTATGTTTTACTTACTTTACAGAACACAAATAAAACATTTTTCCCAACTGACATGCGTTCAGCAAATAAAAGAAAAATCTGCTTAATTATTTTGAGTCATATAAATCCTTTCTTAATTTATTTATGACAACGGAGACTATTAGTAAATGATAATTGACGAAATTGTAGTGGCTTATGTAATGGATGTTTATTTTTATTTACATGGTATATATCATTATTAATATTAATTTCGACTTTTATAGAGCAGTAAATGTAATTTAAAGGAACTATTAAAATTTTTATTTGATAATAATAATTTTATTTTCAAAGCTTACTTGTGTAAAAAATGATATTCCTGTGAATGACTTTTGAGAGCGAATGTGAAAGGCAGCGTTTATGCGGAACACATAATTGAAAGCAAACATATAAACTTAAATATTATAGGTATACAACCTGTTAAAACAATTATTAGATCGGTCATATAAAATTATTGTAAAATATAATTATTTTTGTTGTTATTGTTGTTGTTATAACTAATAATATGTTTTTATATGGGATTAAAGCACTATTAATTGCAATAAAAATCACACTTTACGTTGGTTTTGACATTTCGATTTCGACTAGAATCTTGTAGGTAAAAAAGCCAGGCTTTGTGTTGAAAATGAGTTGAGTTGAGTTGATTACATAATATAATCACCTTAGTGTAATGTAAACATAGCAAGAAAATAAAGAAAAAAAATAAGGGGTAGTAGCCTAGAGAAGAGTAATAATTATTTAAATAATTATTATATATTCCAAATTGAATAAAGAACAAATAATTCGACATAGCTAACTAACGTATACATTTCAAATTAAACAAAGAATGATAACTCGACCTAGTTTAAGTGTATTCTTCTTCTTCTGGTTCCTATCCGTTTCGGATGTTGGAAATCATATTGGCAATCATAACCTTGCTCGCTGCGGCTCGAAACAGCTCCGTTGAGGTTTTCTTAAACCATGTTCTTAAATTCCGCAGCCATGATATTCTCCTTCTACCGGGTCCTCGCTTACCTTTGACTTTACCTTGCAATATAGACTGTAGCAGGGAGTAACGGTGCTCATTTCTCATAACGTGTCCTAGATATTGCAATTTTATGCGTTTGATTGTAAACACAATCTCTGGTTCCTTCTTCATTTTTCCTAGAACTTCCTTGTTCGTGATCCTTGCTGTCCATGATATTCTCAGCATTCTTCTATAAAGCCACATCTCAAATGCTTCAAGTTTTTTAATAGTGGTGTCTGTAAGCGTCCATGCCTCCGCCCCGTACAACAACACAGAGAAAACATAGTATCTCAAATGTCTCATTTTTGTATCAAGGGATATGTTGTGACTTTTGAAGATGGCGCTCATTTTGTTAAAGACCGTTCTTGCCTTTCCCATGCGGCACTTTATTTCCTGTAAATTGCTCCACTGTTCGTTAATAATAGTTCCCAGGTAACAATACTGTTTTACTCGCTCTATCTGCGTCCCATTAATGTATAGATGAGCCCCGTTTATATTCTCCTTGCTGATAATCATTTGTTTCGTTTTGTGGGTATTAATGTTTAGTCCGTACTGTTGACTGTACTCGTTTATTCTGTCCATTAGCCTCTGAAGTCCCTCTAAACTATCTGCTATCACCATGGTGTCGTCGGCATATCTAACATTGTTTACTCTTTCACCATTTAGAAGGATGCCTTCGTCTATTCCGTAAAGAGCCTCGTTAAAAATTTTCTCTGAGTACATATTAAATATCAACGGCGATAGGATACATCCCTGTCTAACTCCACGTAGTATTTTTATGTGATCTGTTTTTTCTCCGTTAATTTTCATGTATGCGGTCTGATTCCAGTAGAGTTCTGAAATTATTCTGAGGTCTTTGTCATCCAGGTCTGCCTCTTTTAAAATGTTTATCATCTTTTGATGTTGAACTCTGTCAAATGCCTTTTCATAGTCGATCAAGCACGCGTATACGTCGCAGTTAACGTCCCTGCATCTTTGAATCAGTACCTGTACTCCGAAAAGTGCCTCTCTGGTACCCACTGCGTTAATGAAGCCGAACTGTCTGTCCGATATTTGTTCCTCGCAATTCTTATAAATTCTTCCATGGATGACTCTAAGAAACAGTTTCAACATGTGGCTCATTAGGCTGATTGTTCGATATTCTTCGCACTTTTTAGCCCCCTGTTTTTAAGGTATCGCTATGAATTCTGATTCTAGCCATTTATCAGGGATGATTCCTGTATTGTATATTTTATTGAAGATAGCCGTGTCAAATTATTCTTCTTCCTAAAGAGTTTTAAAAATTCAGCTTCGATATTATCAGGCCCTACAGCTTTCCTGCTTTTCATCCGTTTTATTGCTTCTTCTACCTCGGATTTAAGTATGTCCGGGCCCGTCATCCTCTCTGAAAATGGATGCCTATAATCCGTTCTTTGATCTTGAAAAAGTGTCTCCAAATATATTCTCCATTTGTCTTTCATCTCTTGGGTGTCAATGATTAATTTTCCATTGGTGTATTAAGTGTATTACACGAGTTCAATATCGGTTTGCAGCAATTGTTTAAAAGAAAAAAATCACGTTTAAAACAGAGACCTTTGTTGAAAAATAACACCGCTGCCTGACCCGGTTGAAGCATGAGTACTGAGTCAGCAAAAGCTCGACCTCGGTAAATGAGAATACGGGTTCATAAAAACGAACGAAGTGGGCAGGGCCAGGGAGTCAGTAAGAGTGGAACCGTCGAGAATCCTAGTACATGCACGGCCGATCAGTGATCGCGTATGATTCGACGGGATAATAGTACCGTATAAGTGCCGGGTACCGATACATGAAATAACAAATTTTGAAGACCTCTATTTTCAATTGGGAGATGTTGATTGGCCGTTATTACTGGGAAGTCTAGAAAATCGGAAGAAAATTTGGAAGATTTTTTAAGTATCATTAACAACTACAAAAGACTCAATACCACAAAAAAAAGCTTACTATGGGAATAAACTTAATCCGTGGATTAACGACGAATTAATATCACTTATCAGACACAAAAGAAAGTTATGGTGAAAATATAAACGTACAGGTGGTATACGTGACTTACAAATTCCATGAAGAATCCTTCGTATGTTTGCAACGACTCTTAAAAACTGTATAAATAAGTTAGATCTTCTATGTTTTTAAAGTGTACATTTCATTATTAAAAAGAACGATGAAACGATTTGTCAGAACACGTATGAGCTCGCTGACATTATTGCATATACATTTTCTAATGTTTTTGCTATTAAAGTCTTAAAATCAGTCATTCACGAGTCATTTTCAATATTAATTATATCGATTTTGCCATATTGACACATTAAAAAACAACAGATTTAACAAAAGCATATGACACGGTGCCTGTTGCGAAGTTGTGGGAAGTATTGGAGAAAACTAGTATCAGCTTTCCACTAATCGACGCTATTAAAGATCTATATAACAACACAATATCAAAAGTTAAAATAGGAAATAAGGTGTCTAATGGTTTTCAGGCAACAAAAGGACTGAAGCAAGGTTGTTGTTTATCTTCGATACTATTTAATATATATCGACGAAGCACTCAGGCACTGAAAAAATAAGTGTAAAGGGATGGGGCTGTCTATTGGGGATGACACATTATAACACGTTGCAATATGCAGATGGCCAGGTAGTTATTGCCCAAGACAAGGAAGACCTTTAGTATATGGCTAGAAACTAATGGAAGAGTACAAAAAATGGGGCCTAGAAGTGGCCTAGAAAATTAAGAAATGCGATCAATATATATATAATATATAATATATATTAATATATATATATAATATATATATATATATATATATATATTTGGGGGTAAAACTAACAAAGACAGGAAGAACTGATGAAGCCATAAAAGACAGAATAACCTAAGGGAAACGAGTTATAGCTGCACTGAATTCAGTATTATGGCAGAAAAATCAGTACTATCTCAGAAAGTCTCGATTAGAACATGTGAGAAATGAGGACATAAGGAATCAAATGAATGTACAAAGATTAATTATAGAAGACGTCGAAGAACAACTGACATGGCACGGACATGTTAGACGTATGGGGGGAAGAAAGACTACCAAAAAAAATTTAGAATGGATACCACCAGAGAAAAGAAAACGAAGACGACCACCAACAACATGGATGCAAGGAATTTCATAAGCAATATCAGCAAAAAATCTATCTGAAGAAGACTGGCAGAATAGACAGGCTTGGCGAACGGGAACCCAAAGGCGGATTATGTTATAAACGGGATATATATATATATATAAGAAGAATGCTTCGATAATACAAAGATATATTTAAAAAATGAAATATATACAGACCACTATTTCTTTCACCTCTATATCTAAAGTTATGAAATCAATAATCATAGAGTGTCTTTCAGAATTTTTGTTTTGAGAACAAATTATTCCCTACAACAACATGGATTTGTGAAAAGTCGATTAGCCACGATTAATTTACTGTGGTGTGTAAATGAATGGACAAAATGGATAAAAAACTGTCTGTGGATGTTATATATTAAAACTTTGTAAAAGTATTTGATCGAGTACCCAGAAGAAAATTGATATATAAACTTTGGCATTCGCGGAAAACTTTTTGGGGGATTCATGGTGTTTTAACAAATTGGGAGTCTTGTGTTAGAGTTGACAAATTGCTGTTATCTTTTTTTTTCGTCTTTATTGAGAGGGGGTCTAGAATCTTTAAAAAACATCTCAGTCTTCCCGCCTGGCTGACTTTCGTGCAGGATTCGTTCTTAATACTCCCGACGATAGTTTCTGAGGTACTTTAAAATGCCCTCTCGTCGCCGAATCTACGCCAAACGCCTACCAGCTAAACCAGACCCTCCTCTGTCAGCCAGCGATCCGGAAGCGGAATGGCCGCTGTAACACCGGCAAACACTTCCGAAGCACTACTTTATTTATTCATACTCCATTCATACATATCCACACTCCATTCATCAGCAGGAGGCTCCCTGTCTCGTTCCAGGTAACGCGTAGAAAACCCTCATCGCTCCTATTACGGCATTATTCCCAGACGGACATTTCCTCCTTCCCCACAGTCTGACTCACGCATTCTAACTTATACAGTCTGACCCACTTTTCTAGCTTAACTTTCAGCATCTTTACCTCTTACCTTTGCCGTTGGTCCAGCTGTATTTCTTCCTCTTCCTTTTTCTTGATCACTGCTTGAATATAGTTGTATATGTTAGTCCGACCTGATTTATTTTCAATCATTATCCCAATCATTTCTCTTACTGTAACAAAATTTACACCTGTCTCTCTCTCCATTATGTTCCTTTCTACTATCCATCTGCTGCAACCTAACATCGTATGTGTCACAGTGTCCCAGTATCCACAGTATATACATTCATCTGTGTCAGCTTTTCCGAACCTAGAGAGGTAGGCCCTAAAACACCCGTGTCCTATGAGCACCTGCGTCAGGAAATAATCCAGTCGCCTGTGGCAATGTCCAGGAATAGTATTTTCGTCGACTGTTCTACATCTTTCGTGTTGTTCATTGTTCTTGCCATCTTTCAATTGACCTTTCCCTTTCCTGTCTTTTCTCAATCACAGTAAGGTTTGGACCTCTTCTCTCATAGAGCTATTTTCTTTCCACCACTAAAACATGCAAGGGAACACATCCAGTGATGGTCCACAATTCTGCCGCAGACACAGTCTTGTAGGCGCATGCTACTCGCAACATACTTCTTCTGTCCACGTGTGTCATGAGCCTCATATGGGCCGTTTTCTCTACAGCCTAGCTTCAGACTGGTGCCGCGTAGAGGACGATCGACTGTACAACATCGCGTAAGACCTCCTCCTTTCGGATTTGGGTTTTACAATGTTGGGCATCACCCTCTTCAATGCAGCCGCAAAATTACTGTTATCTAAAAAACAGTTTCAAATGGTGTACCATAAGGATCACTTTTGGGTCCATTACTATTTGTGATGTATGTTAGTGATCTTGGATCTCTTGAAATTTACGCAGACGATACAAAAATATTTGCTAACCTCGTCTTGAATGGGCAAGACTTACAAAATAACTTGGATTGGCTCTTCAAATACTGATCGAATTGGATGTTTCCTCGGAATAGAGATAAGTGTGTAATTTTACATTTGGGATACAATAACTCGTGTTTGTCCTACTCCATAGACGGGCATTTACTAGACATTGTGAGACTATATAGTGACATCGGTCAAACAATTACTGAAAATATTAGTTGATCAGAGCACATTGCAAACAATATACGTACTTAATTTTAGAGACATTTACAAAAATATCCTTGTCAGGCTCTATTCGTTTGTATAAAATTTATGTTCGACCCCTACAGGAGTACTGTAGAACAGTTTGATACCCATATTTAGTGCGTGATGGAATTCTTATAAATATACTTTTATAAAATATTCAAAGAAAAACCACCAGACCATCTTTTAAACGAAGAAAGCTAGATTACAAACACAGACTTTCTTTAGCTGGGTTACCAATTTTGGCTCGTCAACTCCATGGTGACTTAATTACCATCTTCCGAATTTTAAAGTATGGATATGAAAATTATCAACCCTTGTTTATTTTAAACAATCACACCAGACTACGTGGACACAGTTTGAAGGTAAAGAAGGAATTCTTTTCATCGAACAGTCTTCCAACGGAAATTATAAACTGTCTCTCTATAAATACATTTAAAAACCAACTTGACTGCTATTTATTTGTAAACTAAAGTGTACACTCTACTGGTTTATAGTTTATTTGCGCAAATAATTATTTTGTAAAGTACTATTTCATTTTTTTTTTGTAAATGGGCTTATGGGTCTTATCACTATGTAATAATAATAATAATATTATCTATGTTTATACATTTTTCTTCCCGACATCCTCTCATTTGTACGATTAGCCATCATAAGTTAGATTAGCCCGAGGATTAATATTTACTACATATTGGCAATCAAAATTTCACAAGCCGACACTGCTAGCGACTTGCTCTATTCCGGAAAAGAGTTATGCAGGGACACAGCTTTATATTAGTTTACAAAAAGTTTATTTAAGCTTTTAAAGATTTAAGATTTTTTCCCAATTTGGCATTTTCCGGGAAATGGTATTTTTCTGATATACATTAACACTATCGTTTTTGTAAGAAGCCCATTTTTTGGTAGGGGCTAATTACATCATAGTTTGTCTTGCACAACAAATGGTAACTGCTTCGTTGAGCTTTAATATTACCTATGTCACTTAAGTACAAACGTGATGGTGATTTTAGGTTTTGTTGGGACACGAAATTGGGCTAGTGGTAGAAATCAAAATGTTGCATTTTGTATAAACTGACATTTCCAGATATAGATTTTTTCACTGCAGCAATAAAGTCTTCAAAATCATAAGTTTTCTTTTGAGCCCTTAATGAATACTCTACTTTATGGTAAAAGCTCATTCATGAATCAATGAATGACCAGGTTCGAAATAGTTTAAAACTATTTCATTAACTTTAATGTCATCAGAGCTTATTATATACACTAAAATATGTAAAGGCACCAGTTTTTGTTTTGGCTAGAGCAGTTGTCTACATCAAAGAACACCTTTTTCAATATCTCTGTGTTGTTTTAAAAACATATACAACTCACTAACATTGTCCTCTGTATTGCGGCCTGAATTCATTTTTACTCCCTACAGGTGCAAAGGTTTCATGATAGACTACCAAACGCGTTACAAATAGTACTTTTTTAAACATGTTTACTTTTGGCAACATGATAACCTTCTACATGCCACTTGAAAAACATATTACATTATTTGATCTTTTCTCATCAGAAAATATTTTATAGGCGTTTCTGGCTTCTGGATGGCCTCAGTGCAAAAGGTAACAGTCATTTTTCGGATTTTTTTTTCTCATGTGATAATAATTGGTTTACCAATGTCTAACTCTGTGCAAAAAGAAACAAGTCTACTACCACCGAAAGGCTACATTTTTTACGTGTAGAACGTAATAAGTTAAATAATAGAAAAACTTCATTTGTGCAAAAGGAGATAAGTGGACTTGTTACCTCCTTTACAGTATTTGAATTCACCAAACACTGCCTAAATGTCATGTTTCCAGTTAGTAACAGTACATTTTGGTTTGGTTTGGTATCTTTTGTCGTCCTTGTTTAAGACACTACTACTCTGGCAACCCTGTCCTCAATGACATGTGCATAGATTAATTCAACCTTAATGTACTTGGTGCAATGCAAAGGTTGCTTTTTTATATATTACAAGTTATTGTTGGAGATTACTTTTGTGTTTAACTCTTTCTTCCTCAGATCGTCAATGATGTAATAAATGTAGAGAAAATCAAGCCCAAGAAAAAGTTAAAAAGAGAGGCTCAAAAGGTGATACTAGAGAAGAAAGAAAAAAAAAGAAAGTTATCCCGAAATCAAGGATTAGCGTATTTTACGGGGCAAGGTATGAAAATTGCTGGGCCGAATTTTACTGCCATCTTGCAGAAAAAAGTGCAGTGGGAAAATTTCACTTGAAAATCAAAAAAATATTTTCACTGCCTATTGAAATTTAAAGACACGTTACCGAAGGGCAGCCTATCTGCGCGGTCTTTTAAGTAAAGATGATAATCTGAACCAGGGTTAAAGAACGCGACAAAATACGCCTAAAAACCAGAAGAAAAGAACAGCTTTAGTTAATTACAATATCCGATTCAGGACCAAAGGATCGATGTCTGTAAGAGCTGTTTTCTCACAATATTTGGCGAGACAGTTATGCATTAACTTATGCAATGAAGTTGGCAGACAAGCAGCAGTGTCAGAATAACCCAAACTTTACTTCAATTGCATTTGATTTAAAAGCGTACTTGCGGAACTTCACTTGTGCAAACATCAGTGGCCTTCTGTAAACGACAGTTATGAAGATTTAATCTGACCATGTACAACATGAAAACAGGAGTCGCTTCTTGTTTTCTGTGGTATAAGAATATGGCAAAAAGAGGAGGAAACGAGATTGCTTCTTGTGTGTTCCATGGACTCCACCAAATAGAAAAAAATATTGCAAATGTCGTTTTGTACAGAGACTCATGCACAGGTTAAAAACCTGTTGAAAACAGAATTATCATTTACAAAAAAAACAGGCTTACCAACAACCACTGCTACTATCATTGGAAAAAAAAAGAGACATTTTGTCAGTATTTCTGTACCTCTCGCCGATAAATGTTATCAAGATCTACCAGCTCAAGGTGTTTTGCTCGATCCTTAATAAGTGACGAAGAGGACTAGCATTTTTTTATTTAACCATTTTTTATAATAATACATACACGTTAGATATACCTTTTTTATTAATAAAGTTTTAGTAATAAATTTAATGTATTTTTGTGCCTTGAAGCTGCTAAAAAAAATAAATAGTATCTGAGTAAATCTGTGTAATTGGTAAAGAAGTAAGGAAAAATATTGTACATTTGTAACAAGTCAAGAAATTGACTAAATTGAAAGTTCAGCTATAAAAATTTTTAAAGTTCAATAATAACCACCATTTTGTATCGTTTTCTGAAAAAAATATGAAAAAAATTATTCGAAAAAACCCAAGAATCGTTTTTTTCGTTTCCTCAAAACCAAGTAATTTGACATGTTACCTTTTGCACTGAGGCCGTCCAATTTATTCGTTATGAACTTTCCATTATTTACAAATATTACACAACATATCAAGATTTTCTTTTTTGTGGTCATGAAGAGTAATTTACTCACATTTTTCGCACTCCTCCTGTCCCAGTTGTGCGAATGATATATGTTGTTCCTTAACGATTCGCCTGTATAAATCATATGATACTTTCCGTTAAACTCGGGAAATTTTTTGATGAATTCACTGTGCATAAGTGCTACATTAACATCACCTATAAGGTACCGTATATTTGGAGCATGCTCCATCTGTAATGGGAAATCATGGGATGAAATGATTCGATATATTCAATCTTGATGCTTTTTAGAGAAAAGTTTACAATAAGTCCAAAACGAGTTGACACAGTATTAAACTTTGAAGTACTCATGTTCTAAAACAAAAATTAACTAAAACTAATTCATATACTTCATTAACCACTGCAACAAAACAAATATTGTCTTATTATAACCTAAATTGAACACAGCAAATTATTAGCAAACTCGTGTGTTACAAACATAACCTTATAATTTACTGTTAACATAAATAAAATGCAGTATGTACATCAGCCGTTTAAACAACCATTAAGCCAGACTACACAACGCACTATGGAAAGATCAGTATTAGGTATTACCATCAGAGATAAAGTACCAAACCTAGAAATAAGAAGAAGAACAGGAGTCATAGATGCAGTTGAAAAAATAGTCATGGCTAAATGGGCTTGGGCCGGACATGTTGCCAGATTAACGGATGATAGATGGACCAGAAAGATTCTGGAATGGCGACCAAGGCAAGATGCATATCGAAGCAGAGGACGACCACGGACTAGATGGACGGATGATATCAAGCGCATCACCACAAACTGAATGCAAGAAGCTCAAAATAGAAATAGGTGAAAAATTTTATGGGAGGCCTACGTTCAGCAGTGGACAAATATAAGCTAATTGATGAAGCAAGACTGCAGTAGGTCCAGTGTACTAAGCATAAACGCAGTACGTGCAAAGGAGTTACTGAATTCTTGGTTAGTCTATTATACTTACGGCAGTTTTGTTTACTATTTTGAAACTTTTAATGCACATACTGCAAAAAATTCTTTTATATCTCAATCACTGTTAGAGATACGGCACTTTTGAGTAGCCCATTAAATTCTGAACGGTTGAAAATGTTGGAAACCACGTATAACTTAATATTCAATATTTTTGGACTTACAGCACTTTTTCTTAGCTGGGCAGTATGCATCTCAAAAATCAGGCGTAGATTGGTAATGGCCCAAACCGCAACAGCTAAATTGATTAAAATATGGAAAAACCGAACAAAAACAAGGAGTTACTTGAATGACTCACAAAAAAATCGATAGAAGTAGAAGATAGAAGAACAACCTGTCAATTCTGGAAGAGCTTTATATAAAAGACAGGCAATAAAAAAAGTAAACCGAGCATACCTGATTTACTTCCGCCACATAGCTAAATGAACGGGGACCACGGAACTATTGGTAGTAGAAGGACGAAGATGAAGGGGAAGATCTCCAGCACCATGTATAGACTAAATATAGACTCTGTTGATTTTTGCAAATACGATGACCTTTATATAACATATAAAGCCATCAGATGGGGAGGAGAATGTCTGAAAACACATTTTATATCTTTTAACACTGTCAGACCATACAAGGTATAACGACGTGTATTTTAATTTTAAATTAATGTAAAACTTATATTAATTTTCATATTTTTGTTTTTTTTTGTCTCCAGAGTACCAGAACGGCAGAGGTTATGCTGGAACAACTGAGTAGAATCTATAAAAAATATTACATTATTATGATATTGGTTGATGTATAAATTAGAATTGTACTAATATTTAAGTATTTTTCTTCATTCATTTATCTTAAAAAAATTACTTTATTAAAAATTATATTATAATTATTAAAATTATAGTCTATGGAATCTTAATATTTAATATAAATTTAAAGCACACATACATATTTCTATTATATTTAATTCTATACTACTTGTCATAATTGACTGACTATTGATTAAGTTATTGAATAAGATAACAGCAGAAATGCTTAAAGCCACAAAAGAAACCGGCGTAAAGTTACTTCATCTACTATGTAACCAAATATGGCATTCCAAACAATGGCCTGATGACTGGACAAAATCTACAATAATGACCATACATAAAAAAGGCAGCTTACATAAATGCGACAATTATAGAACTATCTCTCTTATATCCCATGCCAGCAAGATAATGCTACATATAAATCAATGACAGACTGAAAACATTCCTTCAAAGAGAAATTCCACAAGAGCAAACTGGATTTACCAAAGGTAGAGGCACTCGAGAACACCTGCTGAATATATGACAGATAATCGAGAAATCTAGGGAATTCAACATCCCACTATACATCTGTTTTATAGATTACTGTAAAGCGTTCGACAGGGTCAAGTGGAGACACTTATGGCGAATACTAAAAGAAGTAGGCGTACCACAACATCTAATTACGCTTATAACTGAACTATATGAACACACTACTGGATCAGTTAAAGTACTTGACACACTTTCGAACGAGTTTCATCCAGAACGGGGTGTCAGACAAGGATGTATACTATCTCCACAATTATTCAACATATATGGGGAGTATATTATGCGAAGAGCACTTGAAGGATGGGAAAAGGGCATCTCAATAAATGGTCATAAACTAAACAACCTACGTTTCGCAGATGACACAGCCCTTCTTGCAAATAGTCAAGCAGAGCTGATGGAACTTATACGACTGATCGAAAACGAAAGTCAAATATTCGGTCTGCAATTAAACATATCAAAGACAAAGATCATGATAGTGGATAGACTACACAACAATCATCCACACATAACCACAATTGACCGGTTCGAGGTTGTGAGCTCATACTTATATCTGGGATCATTAATCACAAAGACAGGGTCATTACAAGAAGAGATTAAACGTAGATGTGATCTAGCAAAAGTTGCCACAGCAAAAATGACCAAAATATGGAAGGAATGTCAAATTTCAAGAGCGATAAAGATGAGGTTGATCAACTGCTTAATATTCCAATACTGACCTACGGATGTGAATCTTGGACTCTGAGACAATCGGAGAGAAGAAAGATAGACGCCACTGAAATGTTCTGTTGGAGACGAATGTTACGAATTCCTTGGACCGACCGTAGAACAAATAATTCAATTTTAAGAGAGCTAAAAGTTAGCCAACGACTCTCTAGTAAAGTCCATCTCCAACAATTAAAATATTTTGGGCATGTTATGAGAGCAAACACAGAAAACATGGAAAGACTCATAATACAAGGAAAGGTAGAAGGCCGAAGATCACGAGGAAGATCCCAACATGATGGATAGATAAATTATAGAAATATGCCAAAGACCTAAGCATGAATTAAAAGAAATGACCAGAGACAGAGATCTCTGGAGACGGACAATACACGACATCACGTCGACCATTACACTCCCCTGGGGGGGGGGTCAGGATTTAAGAGAGAGAGATTGATTAAGTCCTCTGTACTACTCAAATAATAATTGTTTGTTTGTTTTGTCATATACACATCTGTTTATATACAACATGTATTTTAGCCTTAGTTCCTTGAGGGCCTGAAGATGCTCTAAGTTTTTAAACAGCGAAAGAGGTAGTCATTTACCAACTTTAATAAAAACGGATTGTGAGTAGGAGACTTATTTCCATAAAATTTCATGAATATGAAGCAACCTTTTCATCATTTAAATTTCTATTCGATTACTCATTTAACATAATTTTTATTTCAAGTTGCAAAAATCATGCAATCTTTATAGAATTTCAAAGAAAAAACAATCTTTTAAAGTGAATCATGAGAAAAATACCACCCTACATTCTATTTTTTAACAGGAAGTAAACCTTTTACTCTTTAACGTGTATAAATATTCCCTCTTGGAGAAATGTTTTACCCAAATATTTAAAAACGGCTTTCGATGTACCCTCGGCCACCTTTACTTAATGAGATCTACAAACAATACCACTGCGTGAGTGGAAATTTGTACCTGTCACAAATTATCGAATAGGTGCAAGGTGCGTGAGTCAAAACGGACGCTTTATTTGTGCTCATATCAAAATAATTAATGCGAGTTTACAGAGTGGTTTTTTGTTCGACGTAATAGTACATGCAAAGTTGCATGCATTAAGAGGCAAAACAAGCTCTTTTTTTGCAATTAGCAATTTTCTATAAACCAACATTTGAAAGGCATGCAACAGTTAAAAGCAAATGCCAAGACAAAATCAGATTGTAGTTGCCTAGCATCCTAGCATCCCAAATATTACAATGGGCGATTTGAACGCTAAAGGGGGCCAAGGAGAAGTGAAGAATTGCGTGGGGCGATATGGACTTGGGAAAAGGAATGAACGTGGCGACAGGCTTGTCGATTTCTGTGTCAATGAGACAATAACAACAAAATAGTCAGAAATCAAATAGATTATATTATCGTCAACAGAAGATATAGAAATTCTATAATATCATCTAAAGCTTATCCTGGAGCGGACATATCCTCCGATCACAATCCGGTTGTTTTGTCGATGAGAGTGAAACTAAAGAAGGTCAACAGCCCTAATACCAAGAAAATCATAGATACAAGACGTCTCAAACAAGACAACACATATGCGGAAACGAAATTTAAAATAAACGAGAACTTAAAGAAAGTCAAAGAAAATAATGCGGTAACTCTAACTATTGACCAAAAATGGGGAAAAATTCAACATGCCCTCGTGTTAGCTGGAAAAGAAACCCTTAAACCACTTAGAGAAAAAACAAAACCTTGGATGACAGTAGAACTTCTTGAACTTATAGAAGAACGAAAAAAAAACATAAAGCAAAAGACCTGAATAAATACAATGAAATTCAAAGAAACATCAGAAAGAAAATTCGAGAGGCAAAAGAGAGGTGGATCTGGATAAAGAATATGAGAGCTTTAATTTACACAAAAAATCAAAGAAATGACAAGATCTGGAAAACGTACAAGAACGAATATCCTTAAAAATAATGATAAAGAAGATATTATTACTGATATAAAGGAGATATTATGTCACTGGACCAATTACATCCAACAACTATTTAATGATGAAAGAGAAGAACTGTCATTAGAAATCACCGAGGATACCGGACCACCAATATTAAGAGAAGAAGTCATCTATGCCATCAAAAACACAAAAGAGAGTAAAGCTACTGAACCAGATGATGTGCCATCGAATTAATAAAACACATCGATGAAGATGTTATTGATGTAATGGTTGAAATCCTAAATCTAATATATCAGACTGCCACAATCCCAGACAATGGCTGCAATCGACCTTTGTAGCAATTCCCAAAAAGCCAAGTGCAACAACTTGCTCAGATCACAGAACAATAGCTTTAATGAGTCACACACTTAAAACATTCTTGAAAATAATTCACAGCAGAATTGTTAAAACTCTTGAATATGAAATTAGTGACACACAATTTGGCTTTAGAAATGGTATGAGTACAAGAGATGCTTTGTTCGGCGTGAATGTGCTGGCTCAGAGATGCATGAACATGAATCAGGACATGTATTTATGTTTTGTAGACTTTGAAAAGGCATTTGATAAGGTTCAACATAAAAAGCTTGTAGATATATTAAAAAGCAAAAATATTGACAGTCGTGATATGAAAATTATATCTAATTTATATTGGAATCAAACTGCCAAGGTAAGAGTTGACAGCCAGTACACCCAAAATATCAAAATACAGAGAGGAGTCCGCCAGGGTTGCGTGCTGTCCCCACTACTTTTCAATGTCTACAGTGAAGCGGTATTTCAAGAAGCGCTCTCAGACTCAATAGAAGGTATATCTATCAATGGAGAAGTTTTGAATAACTTTTTGCAGACGATACAGTAATAATGACGGATAACAACAATGATTTACAGAACGTAATGCAACGCCTTAATGAACGCTGTCATGAGTACGGACTGAAGATAAATTTAAAGAAAACTAAATGCATGATCATGACTAAATCTGCACATGCAAATATCCAATTGACTATTGAAGATACTGCAATTGAGAGTGTTAATAACTATAAATACTTAGAAACATGGATAACATCAGATGTAGACCAAACCAAAGAAATTAAGACACGAATAGAAATAGCACGTGCACCATTCATTAAACTTAAACAGTTTCTTTGTTGTCGGGATATAAGGTTAGAACTACGCCTGAGAATGCTTCGGTGTTACGTATTCTCTACTCTTCTTTATGGCTTGGAAGCGTGGACACTAAAACGAGTCCATCTGAATAAGTTGGCCGCCTTTGAATTTTGGTGTTACAGAAGAATACTACGAATATCATGGATTCAAAGAATGTCAAACGTGGAAGTAACTAGAAGGAAGAAAACTTGAGTACTTAGGACATGTGATGAGAGGGCAAAAATACGCATTATTACAACTTTATGCAAGGCAAAATCCGAGGAAAGCGAAATGTGGGAAGACGAAGAATATCCTGGCTTAAGAACTTTAGGGAATGGTTTGAATGCAGTAGTGCAGAACTTTCTCAAAGTACAGAAATTTCCCAAAAGTACGCTCGTCAGAGTCTTAAAAAGGAATAAAATAAGAATTGGCTACTGGTAATAAGGGTTAGCTATTTTTATATTTCCTCAATACCGGTAGGCACAGGTAAAAACCTATAATTTAATAAATAAAAAAATATATTTTTTGAGCCGCTCGTGCTGTAAATTTCGTTAAAATTCTTAATTATGACTCCGTTTCGATTGCAAAAAGATTATACTTAAATTTCGAAGGTCACACAGTATATGAAAGATAAAAACCTACAACTTCATAAAATAACAATAATATTGCTAAAGGGTTAAGGCAAAAAAATAACATCATCTGGCTACCTGTGTTTGATTATTTTCTGAGGACATTACCCAATGAAAAAAATTCTTCTGAATCTTAACAGAGCGAAAAACAATTGCTTTCAAAGTGCATTAAACCAATGTTATTTTCCTGAAATAAAAATTAAGAGTAGTGAAGAACAGGGTAAAAACGTTAACGAGTCTTTTATTGGCAGTCATCAATTATCACTCAGGTAGCGTTAATTATACTAATTTTATCTTTCCTAAAGAAGAACAACAATAAAGGTTTATTGGAAATTATTTGACTATAAAACTGATGTTGCCAATTTGATTAAATATAAAATTTACAAAGATATCCTCAAAGGTAGCACAAATTTGGAAAATAAAATTTACGTTTATTATAAACAATAACTAAGAAATTTGGAAGATTATATACAGAGTGGCCCAAAAGTCTGGAAACGGCCAATTATCTCGTAAATAACCAGACATAATTATACAAAATTGAGGTACACCTATTTTGGGATACAGAGATTCCATATTTGATATTTGCAATGTTGCCAGATTTGCCGTTTCTCTTATATTATTAGTAACTTTGGTTTTTCAAATACATCACCCTGTATATTCACATATTATTGGAATATCCTTTTCAATGCGAGTGCAATCATATGTAACATTTATGATTTTATGTAGTCTGGAAGGTCTTAAATACATAAAACAGAAGTCTGGCAACGCCTAATTGTCTCACTAAATTTTTTAATACTAACTATTTTTGACTACATTAAAACGTAACAATTGATAGATTACAACATTTTTTAACACAATGGTTACTTTATCAAGTGTTCGAAATGTGCTCCAATTGTGAGTTGAGAGTGAGTTGACGGCGTTATTTAGAAGAGGTATTTCCCGGACGATGGATTGGTACACGAGGTAGAATTGAATGGCCTCCGCGTTCACCTGATTTCAATCCTAAAGATTATTTTTATTGGGTATACTTGAAAAATTCAGTTTACAAAACTAAACCAGCAAGTCCTGTAGAATTAAGGCAACGAAATATCGATGAATCTCGAATAATTTCTAGACAATCATGGAAAAATGTGATAGACGCATTCTACCATCGATTAGGGTAGTGTCAAGTTACATGGAGCACATTTTGAACACTTGATAAAGTAACCATTATGTTAAAAAATATTGTAATCTATCAATTGTTACATTTTAATGTAGTTAAAAATAGTTAATATTAAAAAATTTATTGAGTCAATTAGGTGTTGCCAGACTTTATGTTTTATGTATTTAAGATCTTCCAAACTACACTGCGCTCCAAAATTAACGCATAATTTTAACATTCTTATTTTGAGTTATAATGAAAAAATTTTTGTTTGTTCTTTCTGCTTTATGGTTGTTTTAGAACATCTTAAATAAAAAACTTTTCTTTTTTTACAAAAAATGTATTGAAATTAACAATATAACATCATAAATCTAAACATCTAAACAAACAACTGATCTAAACAAACCAACATTATAAATTAATGACGAAATTGAAATTTTTAAAGTTAAAGAAAATACTAGTACCGTGTACTAGTATCGAGTATTGCCTCTTCTGGTAGTTATTACTGCTTGACAACGATTTCTCATACTGAGAATAATCGTTCGATTTCTTCTTGATCAATTTGATCCCAAATTTCAACCAACCGCAAAAAACAGCTCACCCAATGTGTTTGGTGTATTAGATAGTTGTCGTAGTCGTCTGCCTATGATGTCCAAAACATGTTCTATTGGGTTGAGGTGAGGACTTCTTGCAGGCCAATCCATGGCAGGAATTCCAACCTCCTGACGATATTGCTGCACAATTCTTGCCGTGTGTGGCCTGACATTATCTTGCATAAGCATGAAATTATCCCCAATAAATGGTGCAAATGGCACGGCATGCTCTTCTAAATTGTCTGTTATATACCTCTGCGATGTAAGCCGACCGCGATCTATTCTAACTAATTCCACACGAGCCTCTAAATTAATCCCACCCCACACCATTAACAAGCCGCTGCCATACTGTACAGTCCCTAGGCGTTACACTGTGCGTAGCGTTCCCCAGGCCTTCTGCACACTCGGTTTCTTCTGTCATCAGAAAAAAGACAGTACCCGGATTCATCGGTGAACAATATTCTTCCCCAATCGTCATTATTCCAATCAACATGTTTACGCGTAAAATGCAATCTTTGCCTTCTATGGTCTCTGGTCAACAATGGGCCAATTGGTGCCCTTCCAGGGTGTAGGTCGTTTTCTGCAAGTCTTCTTGTAATCGTATTTTGGCTGATTCTAAGGTTATAACGATCCAAAAAATTCATTTTGTAGAGAAGTACTGATAACAAATCTTTGTTTCAGTGTACGAAGTGTCAAAACCGGTCTTGATTAGGAGTTGTAACCCTTCTACGGCCTTAACCGGGTCTTCCCGAGTTACTTCCAGTAACAGAAAAACGTGTTAACACTCTTGAAATGGTTGACTGGGTGACGTTAAAAACGTTCAGCGAGTTCTACTTGAGTGTATCCTTCTTCGCGAAGAGTAACGATTCTAAAACAGTCACTTTCTGACAAATTTCGATTTTCTTGCTGCTGGTGGTTCATTTCAAAGAAAAAACACTTAATAAACTTTAAAAACCCCTAAACATTCAGCATAACGTAATCCAACTCAACTAAATTTGTAATAAGATGAAGCACAATTGACATGTTTTTAATTTTTTTGCAAAAAATCGTAAAAACATCAGCGTTTTTTACCGTTCTTTCGATAAATTTTACAATATACCGGGGGTAACAATAATATATTAGCACCAAAATCGAAACGTTAAAATTATTTGATTTACCAGGGTTTTTAAAATTATGCGTTAATTTTGGAGTGCAGTGTACATAAAATCATAAGTGTTACATATGGTTGAACTCGTATTGAATAGGAGATTCCAATAATGAATGAATATACAGGGTGATATATTTGAAAAACCAAAGTTACTAATAATAAGAGAAACGGCAAATCTGGCAACATTGCAAATATTAAATATGGAATTTCCGTATCCCAAAATAGGTGTACCTTAAATTTTGTACAATTATAACTAGCAATTTACGAGATAATTGGCCGTTTCCAGACTTGTGGGCCACTCTGTATTTTATTAATACCTTCAGTACTTTAGAAAGATCTTTGTGTTTATTCAAAGGTTACAAAATACTGTAAATAGTAAATAGATGCTTTCCGATATCGTTCTTTTGGCCGTGCTTGGTGCTGTTCCAACGACATGATCTGGGCCTACAAATGTTTCTTCCTTCCCCCCCCCCCAGGCAAATGGGTCCACTTTTTAGTTCTGTTCAATACCAGTATGTCTAAAGTAAACTTACTTTGTTAGGGTAGCATTCTGCAACAAGTGACCGAGACAGGAGGTCGAGACAGGACGAGGCAGGATAGGCGAGACCGAGACATTAAGTAAACTGTCGGTCCTTATAATTAAAAACCGAGACAAGCAACATAATCGACATACGTGCGTCCATACTTCAGTATATCAGGCGTAATCAGAAAAAGGGCTTGTAACGACTTCGAAACTATTCCTTAAAAGGCTACTGGAAGAAAAAAATGACGATGATATATTTCTACTATTACATGTTTCGAAAAAAAAAACGGAGGTAGATAAATTCTATATTTAAAACGAGGCGCGAAGAAGGATCTTATATTTTCTAGGACGATTGGGGCATTTTTTCAACAACATATTGCAAATACCTTTTGAATTTTTTTTAGGGAAGCATTTATCGAAAAATTACGAAGATAAATAAAGTATTACGAAGCGATTCGGAAAATTGTTTTTTTATTGTAAATTATTTGTGGTCGGTTGTCGGTCAGATAGCCAAGCAGGCTGGGCGGCCGGTTCTCATTCGCTTCACTGCGAGTGGTTCAGTGGATGTGGGTTCGATCCCCAGCTCGGTGTACCGAAAACAAAAAGGCTAACGCAGCAGTTTAAAATTCTAGATGAATCTGCGGCTTATACTAGAATATGCTGGTATCTGATCGGCCTATGGTGGAGCAGTACGGCAAGAGATGAGGGCTTGCGGCTCGGTGATACTCCTCCATAGATCCCTAACCAAAGGGCGTGCCGCCTAAATACCGGTATTTAAAAAAATTGATCTACTGAACGCCGCACTTAAGCTTACCACAAAAGTCCTAACCAACAAAATCAATAAACTAACAACTTTATCAGATGAACAACAAGGATTCAGATGCGGAAGATCCTGCGTAGACGCCGTATTTGTACCAAGACAAATAACACAAAAGGCCATCGAGTACAATAAACAAGCATATCTATGTTTTATAGACCTAACAAAGGTTTTCGATCGCATCCAAGTCGAAGACGTCTTACACCTACTGTATAAAAGAAACATAACAATCAATATTATACAAACCATCGAAATCATCTACCTATATAATCGTATACAGGCAAAGATAAATGGAAAACTAACACGGAGTATACCAGTACAAAGCGGAGTTAGACAGGGTGATTCGTTAAGCCCACTTCTCTTTAATATAATAATGGACGAAATAATAGGAGCAGTACGTGAAGGTCATGGCAACAGAATGGGAAACAAAGAAATACAAATATTATGTTATGCAGACGACGCCGCATTAATCGCCGAGACAGAAGACGAGCTCCAAAGATTAACAGACGTCTTCAATACAACATCCAAGAAATACAGTATGATAATATTAGCAGAAAAAGCCAAATGTATGACATCTAAATACCTACTACGATATAAAATCAAAATGGTGGGAAAAGAATAAAGTAGGAAGCAAGGTTTAGATATCTGGGAACAGATATAACTAGTTACGGAGATGTTGAAGAAGAAGTACGACAACAAAGCTTAAAAGCAAGTAAAGCGGCGGGTTCTCTTAATGACACAATCTAGAAGAACAAACACCTAAGACAAGACACAACAACAAGAATCATAAAGCAGCAATTAGACCTATATTAACATTCACGGCGGAGATTAAACCTGATACATCTAAAACGAGACGACTGCTAGAAACAACAGAGATGAAAATACTCCTACGAATATCAGGGAGAAGTCTGTTGGATAGGAAGAGAAACGAAAACGTAAGAAGAGCATACAATATAGAAGACATAAATGGACGGGTGACAAAAAAAAAACTGGAGTGGAATGAACACATCAGTAGAATGGCAGACGATAGAATAGTACGAATAGCACAAGATAAGTCACCAAATGGACGAAAGAGTATTGGCAGACCGAGAAAAAGATGGTGCGACAATTTAAACAATTTAGGAAGCTGATATTGAAGAAGAAACAGGCTTTAAAGCCTACATACTAGAAGGAAGAAGAAGAAGGAACAATTGAGAAAATAATACATTTGACCTTGAAAAGATATACAGAATCGAATAGAAGGTTTTGGTTAGGTAGAAATGCAAGTCGGTATATTCCGTTTCTAGGCGTTTTTTTAGAGGTAAACCGCTCGACTGTAATAAGAAAGTTTTGAAAGTTAATCGCACTTATAAAAGCCGAGTTATACTTGGAAAACCCTATTTAGTAATTTTTTTTCACGAAATTGGTTCTAACTTCGGTTCTAACAGTTGGATCAAGGTTTATCAAACGCCATTTTGTTAATTTTTTCAAAAAGAACAATTTTCAATTAAATATCTCTAATAGTTTAAGCGATACAATTATTAAAACAATAAAATTGTTAACGACAAATTAATTGATCAGTTTTTAGGTCGGTACTCTCGAAAAATCGAATCTACACACCAAAGACATAAAAATAGTCAAGGTACATAGGGAACATAAAATTGCATACTCAACGTCTCCTATGGCTCCTAGACTATAATGCGTACTATTGCTCGTTGTTTATAATATATAGATATAATAATATATAATATAGATTTTTTATGATCTGAAGGTCATTGTAGTTTATTTGTATTAATTTCAAGACTTGCATAAGCTGTTTGTGATGGACTTTACCAAACGCCTTATTAAAATAAATCTGTGTTTATGAAACACACAATTGAATTGTACTCTAGATACAGTATTTAATTTTCACTTGAATAAGAATCCTCTGTCCACATAAGCTGCAACACATTGTTATTTTAATTTATAACATTAAAGAAAGTAAAATCAATGGAACACCGACAACGTCGCATTCACACTTACTCATACATACCTACCAGCATTTTTTATGGAAGCCATTCCATGCTTTTTATTTGTTTACAAGTTTATTTAACTTTAATTATATTGGAGCCTATTAAGTATTTACACAGTATGAAAGCAAAAGTACTAAAACTGACCTACAGTGTATCTAAATTATGTCATAAAGCATGTTTGTTGCCCTGGTTAGTAAGTGCTTTAAAACAGAGTAAAATATTAGCTTTGTTTTCCTATGTGTTTATAGGCCATTATATTTTATTTACTTCTTCATTACATCCCATCAATCATTCGCGTAAATAACGATCGTATTATTTGTCGTAGTAGTTTATAGAAATGAATATTTATACCTATAGAAGGTAATAATTTACTACATTATTAATTAAAAGACACCACTGATTCTCAATTCTGCAAAAAGTAATAAATTTGGTTAACTTTTATCCCCTAAGGAACCTATATCATAAAATATATAAAAATGGAAAATAGGTAATGCGAAAACTACGAGAATTTAACATTCGCAGTGTTTTGTAGTCTATACTAAAGCGTTTGACGCTGTTAATTATAGTAAAATTTGAACAATTTCGGACGCAGTTGTCGCTAAACCTTAATTAAACTTCTCATAATTTAGAATAAACAATTCGAAAAAAATTAAAAACCGTCAAACACTCCCAAAGCTATTAAAGGGTTCAATAATACAGGGGGTAGAAAATTGAGGGAAGAAACTATTGGTGGTGGAGATAAGGCAAGCAAAATAATCGCTACTTGTGCGAACGGCACTCAGGGTTTGGTAGGAGAGCTGGGGTCGTGGATAAGTAAAAGATAAGGAGGTTGAATTGGGGCAACTACAAAAAATGAAATAAAGGGGTCATTAATCTCTTGGAATAAACAAAATAAAAATAAACAGGAAACACCTCAAGGAATTTAATATAGGGCGCCACTTGAGGTGCCTAATTACACCTATACAACCACTAGTTGTAACTAGGGAAATAATTATAAAACATCAAAAAAATATCTTTTTCAAATAAAAATCAAAAATGGATTATATCAAAAAAAAATAAATAAAATGTTAAGAAAACAAAATTTAACATTTATTTTTGTGTCACCACAAACAGTTACAACATGGAGAAATACTAGAATACAAAAAACTTCGGGAATTCTCAAAAAGACAGGAACTAAACTTGTTCAACTTTTCAACAGGAACTAGACTTTTCAAACATCCTAAAATATTGAGCGAAAACTCCACTAATTTTGGCAAATTAATGCCGGTCACTTCATATTAGATAAAAATCCACCACTACTGCCACTTATTTCCACAAAATTAGCCAAAAACAGAAAACCACGAATCCATACCTGAGCTAACGAACTGCTCGGGGACCCAAGCATGAATTAAGATCCATACTTAACACTTCGACGACCCAAGTATGAATGACGAACTTAAAAATTCGTTCATATAAATTTAAAACAAACAAAACAACGAAAATTAAAACGTAGATATCCTTATTACGTATAAAAAATTATAAGACGACTTCGAATAAAACATTAAAAGAAATTGCCGAAAAAGTTAAAATAATAAACAACTCTAAAATGATTTATTTTAAGATCTAGCAATGCAAATACAATTATTGAAAACACTTTTGCGTATTTTAACTTAAAAGATACGAACTAACAAACACGGAAAAAAATTCTTTGTTTTATTTTTTAAACTATAATATTTCAATATATTTCATATACGAGGGGATTTCAATATACTTCAAAGAATCAATGAAATTGTAAATGCTACAATATTATACACGTGGCTTAAAGCAACATTTTCTCTATGATCCCCTTCCTGGAAAAGGACATAATAGATAACTATTTTTACACTCTATAGGTATATAGAGCGTTGTTATATCGTTCTATAACACATGGCGTACGAATTCTCATCATCATCATCAGTAGCTCGGCAACCTCTTCTGGGTCCTGGCTTGTTCTAGGATTTTCCGCCATTCTGTTCTGTTCCTTGCTTTGATTTTCCAGTTGGTAATCTTAAGTGTTTTTAAATCTTGTTCCACTTGTTCCATGTATCTAAGTTTGGGTCTTCCCTTTGACCTTCTCTCTACTGGTGTTTGCCTCATTATATGTTATGGTGTTTCATTCTCCAACATCCGCTCAATATGGTCCATCACGCGCAGACGTCCGATTTTTATGGATGTTATGACCTCGGGTTTATTGTATGCTGTGTATAGTTCAGAATTATATCTTGTAGGCCATATGTCATTTTCTTTCACCCCCTTATACAGAATCGTCCAAAAGTCTGGAAACGGCCAATTACCTATCTCATAAATTGCTAGTTATAATTGTACAAAATTTGAGATACACGTATTTTGGGATACGGAGATTCCATATTTGATATTTGCAATGTTGCCAGATTTTCTATTTCTCTTATATTATTAATAACTTTGGTTTTTTAAATGCATCACCCTGTATATTTAGTCATTATTAAAATCTCCTATTCAATACGAGTTCAACCATATGTAACAGTTATGATTTTATGTAGTCTGAACGGTCTTAAATACATAAAACACAAGTCTGGCAACGCCTAATTGTTTCAATAAATTTTTTTAATACTAATTTTTTTCAACTACATTAAACGTAACAATTGATAGATTAAAACATTTAAACATTTTTTTACCAATAGTTACGTTATTAAGTGTTCAAAATGTGCCCAATTTATGAGTTGACAGTACCCTAATCGATGGTAGAATGCGTCTATCACATTTCTCCATGATGGTCTAGAAACAATTCGAGATTCATCGATAATTCGTTGCTTAGCTCTGCAAGACTTGCTGGTTAAGTTTTGTAAACTGAATTTTTCAAGTATCCTAATAAAAAGAATCTTTATGATTGAAATCGGGTGAACGTGAAGGCCATTCAATTCAACCTTGTCTACTAATTTATCGTCCGGGAAATATCTCATCTAAATTACGCCGAACATTTACACCAACTATCTGACGTTAAATTGTTTTCGATAAAAAATGGCCCAATTGACTGAGTACCTACTATACCTGACGATACATTTAATTTTGTGGTCTTTGAGTATGGTTTTCACGTATTCAGTGTGAATTTGCGTCACTCCAGTACCTTAAATTGTGTCGATTTACACTTCCTTCTTCTTAACGTGCCCTATCAAGTCCCCTTGACGTTGGCGATTATCATGGCGAAACTGTCTCTGTCTCGAGCTTGAACACAGCAAGAACACTTGTCTCGAACACAATGTAAAGATTGCTTCATCGGAAAACACATTCTGTTAACGAAATTTTAATAATTTTCAATTTTATCCATCATTACCTCAGTAAACTCTAATCTAAGATCGAACTCATCTTTACTTAATTCTTGCAATAAGTTTATTTTGTATAGTTTAAACTTATTTTTACGTAATATACGTAAGACTGAAGAACGACCTACATCATGTACTTGCGCAACCCTGCCTGAGGATGTATGTAGATCTTCAACAAAATTTTTCTCTTTCCATCTGTCTTTACCTTCTTCAGATTTCTCAAATCGCTTTACGGTTTTTTGTACCGTCGCCTTATGAATAGGACGCCTTATGAATAGGAGAACGGTTTAGAGAACGGCATTTTAGAGAAGCAATTTAAATTGCAGAAATTTTCGAAACACAACTACTGTCACTTTTAGTTTATAATGTAAATCGTGAACAAATGTCAATATCACAGCATTCTACATTTAAATATTTAAATTTATTAAAATCTACATATTTTGCACTGTTTTATGTATTTAAGACCTTCCAGACTACATACAATCATAAGTGTTACATATTTTTGAACTCGTATTGAATAGTTGAACTCGAATGAAATTCACACTGAATGCGTGAAAATCATACCAGACCACAAAAATTAAATGTATGATCAGGTATAGTAGGTACTTAGTCAATTGGGTCATATTTTATCGAAGGAAATTTAACGTCAGATAGTTGGTTGTAAATGTTCGGCGTTAGTTAGATGAGATATTTTCCGTACGATAAATTGGTAGACAAGGTAGAATTGAATGGCCTCCACGTTCACCCGATTTCAATCCTAAAGATTATTTTTATTAGGAATACTTGAAAAATTCAGTTTACAAAATTAACCAGCCAAGTCTTGTAGAGCAAAGGCTTACGAATTATCGATTAATCTCAAATAGTTTCTAGACAATCATGGAGAAATGTGGTAGACGCATTCTACCATCGATTAGGGTACTGCCAACTCACAAATTGAGCACATTTTGAACACTTAATAACGTAACTATTGTTAAAAAATGGTCTAACCTATCAATTGTTACGTTTTAATGTAGTTGAAAATAATTAGTATCAAAAAATTTATTGAAACAATTAGGCGCTGGCAGACTTCTGTTTTATGTTTTTAAGACCTTCCAAACTATAAAAAATCATAAGTGTTACATATAGTTGAACTCGTATTGAATAGAAGATTCTAATAATGATTGAATATACAGGGTGATGTATTTGAAAAACCAAAGTTACTAATAATATCAGAGAAACTGCAAATCTGGCAACATTGCAAATATCAAATATGGAATCTACGTATACCAAAATAGGTGTACCTCAAATTTTGTACAATTATAACTAGCAATTTACGAGATAATTGGCCGTTTCCAGACTTTTGGGCCACTCTGTATATGTGTCTAAGGATTTTTCCTTCAAACGTACCTAATAGGTTCTCATCGCTTCTCCACAGTGTCCATGTCTCTGATCCATATACAAAGACCGGTTTTATCAGGGTTTTGTATATTTTGCATTTGGTTTTTCTTGTGAATAAACAAAATAATTCTTAATCAGTCACCAATGTGCGTACTAAGTTAGAAGTAGACGATTCACAATCTCAGTGACAGAATCAAACCGATATAAACCTAAGGGATTTTCAAAAGTTTTATTAAAAATTCTTTATAAAATGTTTATTTATTTAAAAAAAAGAGAATAACTGACATTGTCTACTGACTACAGAAAATAAATTTTTGCTTGTGGATAGACAATTTTGAGTTAAAACACGATTGTTCGCAAATATATTTCAGTTTTAAAAAATAAAAAAGAAGGAAATTTTACATTCTTTCTAAACACAGGACATACAACTATTATAGCTTAAGCTCTAAGTTTCCTAGTAAACTCTAACAGTATTTTTTTTTTAAATACGGATTTGACGGATTTGTGCAATTTCCACAAGCGTGAATTTTTTATTCTCCTAGGAATTGTCTAGTAGCGAACTAGAAATTACGTGATTCGTCTTGCTAATTACTTTAGTGAAATAGTAAAAAGCAATTGTATCTATCGGTAGTTGCAGTTTCCTTCTTCTAGTACAAATACTTGCTACCAATCAAAGAATTTAACTGTTTGAGACGTTTAATTGATTTCACAGTTTGCCACTTTACAGTTTCAGTCGAAGACTAGAGACCGTCCGTAGGAGAGGACATGCAGTGTGTCAATTTTAAAACTTACAATGGGCTTTATCTCACGAACAAGAACTGATATGGAAAAATGCTTAAAACCGTTTATAGGATAGTAAGAGGAAACTAAAATGACATGAAAGAGAACTCACCCCCGTCAACCCCCAAGCACCATATTGCAAACTACTACTTGTGATACAATGGTATAAATAATTATTATACAGGGTGAAGCAATAATTGTAAAACTTTAGCTTAATGGAAAATTTAATCAGGTTTTTGTTGAACTAAAAATTTGTTAAAAATGTCAATTAAGTTAATGTTCAAAGTGGGTTTCGTTGTTTTGAAAACAATAATACAGCCTATTTTCAAATTTTGCATGAACTTTGGTAAATGTTAAAAAACTGGTAAGGTTGAAAATTCACGCAAATCAGGTCGTCCCTCTGTAAATTATGTTACCATAGATGTTCTACTTGCTTTTGAAGAATATACGCACACTTTCTTTCGTAAGGTAAGTAGTGATCTCGATGTTTGCAAAACAACGGTACACAAAGTACGTAGAAGTAATTAAGGTAAGTAAAATGCACAGTTGTACAGGAATTAAACGAGGATGATCAAGATAAAAGAATACAATTTTGCGAAATAATGATAGATAACAGCCACTGAATAAGCGAATTCTACACTGGAGACCATGGGAAAAGAAAGAGAGACCACAGATGAGATGGACTGATGATCTTAAGAGAACGGCAGGAAAGGATTGGATGCAGATCGCCCAAAATAGAGACCAATGGAGATTAACAGGGGAGGCCTATGCCCAAGAGTGGGCGTTTAAGGCTGATTAGATTAGAACAGCCACCGAAACCCTCTCTTGGTTTAAAATATTATTTTTTCTGATAAGGCTACATTCAAATTAAATGGCGAGGTCAACCGTCAGAATTGTAGATACTGGGTAAAAGAAAACTCCAACTAAATGCGGGAACATCATACACAATACCCGCAAAAGGTAATCGTATAGGCTGGCATTGTAAAAAATAAAATCTTTGGATCCTACTATTTCGAAGGTAATATAAACGGACCAGCATACCTTCAGTTTTTAAGTGGGTATCTCGTACCTACTTTAGGTAATTTATTCCCCAGTACAATTAATCTTGGAAGTTTTGATAAGTTTTTAAGTTTATGGTTTCAATAGGATGGTGCACCTCCGCATTATGTTTTAGATGTTCGAAGGTGCCTAAACGAAATTTTTCCGAACAGATGGATTGGAAGACGTGGACATATTGAATGACCAGCGAGGTCGCCAGACCTCAATCCTTTGGATTATTTTATGTGAGCTCACTTAAAGAACGTTGTTTATAAAACGAAACCTGCAAATATTGGAGACTTAAAATCAAGAATTCGTAAAGAAATAAACAATATTTCTCAAGAAAGCATAAACAAGATTCTATAATATGCTATATACAAGAATTTGTACAATGTTTGGGTTACTGTAAAATACAACAATTCGAACATTTAAGATTAAATCATGTATTAATTACCGGATTACTTTCAAGTTATTTATATATATTATAATTTATTTATAATTTATTAATATGTAATATAAATTAATAAAAATTTTCTAAGCGCATATATTTCAAATTATATCTGTTAAACCCCCAGTATTATACTTTTTTGGAATAAGCTCATTTTTATCGATCTAAAAATGTCCTAAAATACACGGTGTTTCATTTAAAAAAGAGCCGATGACGTCATCACTGTAATGTGTATCACCTTGTATAATGAAATTTTATTGTAAAATGTAGAACATTAAGTTTAAAAATCGACGTGTTTTAGATTTTTTTAAGGCTTTTCATTTAGGAAATATTGAATTTATTTCATACTTTACGGACAGGTTTACGGATAGGCTGGTTTTAGAGTTACGCTGACAACTCGCTGACCGTCAGCGCCGACTGCCGAAATATATGAAATTCAAGCAAGCGTTTTTGGATAACGCGTAGCTATTAGCGCGGACGATGGTCAGCGCTGACAGCCCAGCGTCCGTACGCGTCGCTCGTCAGTGCCGTGTAGAAGTCAGCGCTGACCATCGTACACGCGCCTCTGCCTTTAGTGAGCGTTCTAGTGTCGAACCGAGTAAACGTAACAAATTCTCCGGCGACGGCTCTCTGCTCAATCAAAGGATGAACATGAAGTCTTCGTCGCAGTTTTTTCTTTCTTTTCGATATGCAGTATAAAGCAGTAATGATTATTGCTCTTCGCATTTTGTGCCTGTTTGTACTCCGCGGCGATCAGCACGATACTGAAACGTCTCGCGCTGACCTCGGCGCTGACAAACTACGCGCGGAGCTGTCAGCGCCGATGGTCAGTGTGACTCTAAAAGCAGCCATACACTGTGTGTCCGTAAAGTATGGAACAAATTCTTTTTTAGCTAAACAGAGCATTTTAAGAAATAATCCTGAAACACAACGATTTTTGATTTTAATTTACCGTATTTTAAAATAATATTCTAATATACAGGGTGAATAACTTTCGAGTAATGACGTCACCGTCATTTTTGTTAAATGAAACACCCCCATTTTGTCTTAATTTTCGGATTACTCTAGCTGAGCTGATTACAAAAATGTATCACATGTTGATTCAAATTGCTACAGGGTGGTATAAAGTAACGCATTAGTTAAATTAACAATATTATCAAAAATACTTATTGTCTAGCGGACATAATATGATGAAATACATGAGTTTATAAATGTTTGAACTGCAGCCCTTGCTTTAGTTGACAGTAATCCAAACGTTGTACAAATTCTTGTTAAATCTTGTTTATTGTGCCTTGAGAAATATTGTTTATTCCTGTCCGAATTATCTGTTGTAATTCTTGAATACTTGCTGGTTTCGTTTGATACACAACATTCTTCAGATGGCCCCACATAAAATAATCCAAAAGATTAAAATCTAGGTAACCTCGCTGGCCATTCAATAGGTCCACGTCTACTAATCCACCTGTTAACTAGCGACTAACTAAATCAAAAATACATATTGTCTAGCGGACAGAATATGAAAGAAATTATTTCTTATCTATGGCTATGTTTTTGTTAAATATCATTATTTGTTTAGTAATTTATTGATGTTCGGTGACAGTTTAGTACTATAATATTTTTCGTATTTGTGAATGTTTTAATTATTGCTTAGATTTAATTTGAAGTAGAAATGGAGTTAAGTGTAAAGCAAATAATTGAAATACTTATGATGCTTAAGTAAAGAGACAAATCGCAAACTCAGATGGGAAGTGTGTAATTAGTTTAATGATAAATATCCAGAAAGACCTATAACACGTTCAACAGTTAGTAAGATTGAAAAGAAATTTCGAGAAACTGGTACGGTTGAAAATGCACGGAAATCAGGTCGCCCCTCTGCAAATGCTGATACAGCATTAGATGTTTTACTTGGTTTTGAAGAAGATGCGCACACTTCTGTGCGTAAGTTAGTCGCGATATCGGTGTTAGCAAAACAACGGTAGGGTAGACTGGGTTACGGTTGTAACAATTTTCCTTTAGTGCTTCATAGCACAGCTATTATAGCTGTAAGCAACGATCAAAGTCTTTGATGTGAAGTAATATTCATTTGTCTTTAAACTATTGTCAAAACCAATAGCTCAAGTAAATAGTTTGGAGGTAATATGTCATTTAAATAAGTGTGTGCGATTGTTACAACCGACCCCATACCAGGGGCGGTTGTAACACGAATAGGGGACAGTTGTAACAATCAAAAATAATACATAAATCACACATATAAAATCAGTTTTATTATTTTTTAATCAGATTTATTAATTAAAAATACCAATCAAAATCAAATTTATTAATAAAAAATATCAAACAAAATCTGAGCTTAAACAAATTATATTTTCCTATATTTAATCAGACTCATCACAGTTGTGGCATATATAATATCTACTTCCATCAGTACAGGCCACGTGAGACCATTGTTTGCAGCTACCTTGGCACTGAATCCAACTGTCTCCAGATCGACTCGCTGAATAGGTGTCTAAGCAAATAAGACAATAATATTCTTCTTCTGATGATGATTCTGATGGTGTATTAATCTTCATTTTCTTCGCTTTTCCTTTCCCTTTGTTTTTGATTATCTTTCCAGTAGATGACTCGAGTACTTTTTTCTTTGTTTGTCTATTTTTCAACCGCTTCTGTCGCTCTTCATACTCCTTTCTAGCAGCTTCCTTTTCTGGAGTATCTGTGTAGATAGCAGACTTTTTGGTTTTTCGACCTCTGTTTCCTAGTTTTCTAGGTGGAGCTTTAGGGTAAGGCCGTAAAGTCTCAGGCGAGAACACAGACTGCTTGCTTGTAGACAGTTCTGATGGCTGACACAAAACAGCATCACGAGGAGAGATGTCTGATTCCAGATTTATTGTACCAGCTTGCCATTCTTGGCTAGGTTCTAGAGATGTTTGTCTAGGCGGTGTTTTTGTTGCTTCGAGCTCGGCTATTTCAATTGGTGTGAGCATTTGATGGTCAATGAATGTTTCCTTTTTAGGATCACTGTTAGTAAATGACTGCGATGCAGCCTCTTTAGCTGAAGCTCTATTTTCGGGCTCAGTTGGGCTTACTGCGCTGAATGAAGGTGGATCCTCATTCAATAACGAAGGTGATAGTAATTCGTCATCAGGTGCAAGTCTAATGCTATGTTGATTAGAAATGCCCATCTCTTCAGTAGCATTTGGATTAGGCCTGTCTGTCGCGAACGATGGCGCAAAATCAATTTCTTGAAACAAATTGCGGTTAAATGGGAAGATCCCTGTCTTTCGAAACCCGGCCTGGATATTCACCTGAGTGAGAGCAAGTGGCATTGCGATAGTTATAATACCGGTATGTCGTAAATAGTCATGACTTTTCCTGGATGATTTCGCATCCAGGCATCACAGGCAGTATTAATGGCTTTTTTGAAAGGCCCATAAACGGATCTATCTAAGGGCTGTAGCTTGTGAGAGCAGTGGGGCGGAAATGACAGTAATACTATCCCATTATCTTTGCAAAAATCTAAGGAGTTGATATGTATATGGGACGAATGATTGTCTAGCACCAATAATATCTTATGCGACAAAGAGGCATTCGTATGTTTTTGAAAATGTTTAAGAAATATAATGAATGACTCATCTTGCATCCACCCTGATGGATTACCGGCACGATTGATCCACTGGTCGTCTCTAATGAAATGCTCTTGATATCTAATTCGAGGAAACACGAACATAGGTGGAATGGCGTTGCCTAATGCGTTAGCTGCAAATGCTAGTGTGACCAAAGTGCCTCGTTCAGCAGAAGTAATTGCGCCCACCTGCTTGTGCCACGTCTTGCAACAACTCTGTCAGGCTTCTGTACTGTAGTAACGCCGGTTTCGTCGACATTATATATATCCTGAGGTTCAAAGTGATCGCGATCCATAACAGTCTGAAGATTATCATAAAACACATTGACATTATATCGGTTGAAACTTGTCGCCGAGACAGGCTTGTGGCTTGAGCAGCGCGGATAGATAGTTCGGAATTTCTCTTCATGAATGAACGAAACCATTCTTCTCCAGCCATTTTATTTTCCAGCCAAGTAGAAGGAGCGTTTAAATTATATTTTACGGTAAGTTCAAAGGCCAACTTTCTTACCTCTTTTGTGGAGAGACCAAAATATATATCCGCACAACGAATGAGATACTTCGCTAATTGCCGTTCCTGGTCTTCGTTAAAAACTCTGTTATGAGCCACATATCCCATTTTAATATTTTCCAGCTGTTCCTGGGCATCTTCATTTACCGCATCTCTTTTTCGCTTGTATCTCAAAAGAGAACATAATTAATGCCGTACTTATCTGCTGCTCTTCTTAAAGAAGCACCTAATTTAATTTCATCGTAAGCGTTCTTGTACAACAATATGTCGTTTTCGCCTCTCGAGGTCTTTCTTATGCATTGCCTAGGCATCTGTAATACAAAAATAGTGCTATAAAATTACAGTAATGTTAAAATTACTGTTACAACCGTCCCATGAAAATCGTTACAACCGTCCCACCCCCATTTTGATAATAATACTGTCGCAAGCACGAAGTAGCATAGCCTATACAAAAACAAATAAGCTTATTATAATCTCTAAACTGCGACGATTATATAAGCATATTTTGAAATACGTGATAATATTAATATTTAAGTTATAACAGAAAGAAATTCCTCAAAAATACTTACTTTTGGTTGACAAAACACAATAGGTCTCACTAATAGTGTAAATACCGCGCGAAAGGTGATGCAGTACTGAGAATCGTGTCGGGCCACGTTGTCTGCGTATCCCTTCCCTTGTGCCCTCGCCTGCCGTACACAGTTTCGATAATATTCGAGTTGTTACAACCGTACCCTGTTACAACCGTACCCAGGCTCCCCTACACAAACTATTAAAGCTTAAAAAATGGCATCCTTATATCCGTATAATGTCATCCGTATATAATCCGTATATAATCAAACTTGTGTAGGAATTAAACGAAGATGATCCCGATAGAAGAATGCAATTTTGCGAAGCAATGATGGATAACTGCCACCGAGACCCTTTTTGGTACAAAACATTATTTTTTCTGATGAGGCCACTTTCACGGTTAATGGCGAGGTTAACCGTCAGAACTGTAGATACTGGGCAAAAGAAAACCCCACTGGATGCGTGAGCATCATACACAATACTTGCAAAAGGTAAATGTATGGGCTGCAATTGTAAGAAATCGAATCATCGTACCCTACTTTATCGAAGGTAATTTAAATGGAGCAACGTACCTTGAGTTTTTATGCTACTTTACGTAATTTGTTTCCCAGCAGACGTAATTCTGGAGGCTTTGAGGAAAGTTTATGGTTGCAACAGGATGGTGCACCTTCACATTATGCTGTAGATGTTAGAAGGTACCTAGATGAAATTTTTTCGAACAGGTGGATTGGTAGACGTGGACCCATTGAATGACCGGCGAGGTCACCAGATTTCAATCCTTTGGATTATTTTATGTGGGGTTATCTGAAGAATGTTGTGTATTAAACGAAACCAGCAAGTATTCAAGAATTACAACAGATAATTCGGACAGCAATAAACAATATTTCTCAAGGCACAATAAACAAGGTTCAACAAGAATTTGTACAACGTTTGGTTTACTGTCAAGTACAGCAAGGGCTGCAGGTCGAACATTTATAAAGTCATGTATTTCATCATATTCATGTACTTTATGAACACACACAAAACTATTGTATTTTTGTCCACCCTGTACCAATTTGAATCAACATGTGATACATTTTTGGAATCAGCTCAGCTAGAGTAATCCGAAAATTGAGACAAAATGAGGGTGTTCATTTAAAAAAATAACAGTGACGCCATTACTCGAAAGTAATTCACCCTGTATATTAGAATATTATTTTAAAATACGGTAAATTAAAATAAAAAATCAACGTGTTTCAGGATTATTTCTTAAAATGCTCTGTTTAGCTAAAAAAGAATTTGTTCCATACTTTACGGACACAGTGTATGTGCGCGCGTGTTAATTTCGAAAAAATAAAGCCACTGGAACAGCTGTCGTTATTTATACGGTACGGCAATACGGTACAAAATCAGTAGTTTTTAGTATTTAATTTGCAAATAGACTTAAAAACCAACAAACACATACCACAAGTAATTTACCACAACTCACGCAATAATTCCACACTTATCTATTATCTATTTTCATTTTCTCTTGAAATAGACGTTTCACTTACAAAAAACTAATTACTGGTTGTTACGTTACTCTCTGTTAATTACACAAGAAAAATATCAGAAGCAACTGTCTGCATTAGTGAGTATAATTATGCACTAACATGTGTAAAATTACTAAATAGTTTATACAATTACCTAGCTGTGTATACAGTAGATAAATTTTCGCATAGTAGAAGTTAAGCTAAAACACTGCCTAATAAAGGACTACAAGTAATAGTGATGAGGTCACTTCAAACCTTCGATTTCCAATGTTGCTACCTAGGGCTGTGTTTTTCTCGTAATTTTATGTTTAACCCATTCATGTCCAGAACTATTCATACTTATTTTTTTTTTAATTTCTGAAATATTTATGCTCTAAAAGTCACAAAATTAACAAAAATATATGTTTAAAAAAATGAAAAACTTTAATTTTTTTGATAATTGGCTGTTGAAAAGAGATGGTTCTATAATTAGTGACAAAGAACAGATACTAAACAGGTGGGCGAATCATTTTGAAGAACTGCTTAGCGACAATCGTGAAGAATTAATTACTATTTAACTGGGAATAAGCCACAATTTCCACAGTTTTCACTGTATTCCTTCACTCAACCGTTTTTCTCCAATTTTTCCTGTTTAGCCAGTCCCCTTCCTGTAGGTTTCTTCTCATTGCTTCGTCCACTTCATCTCTGAAAGACTTTCGGGGTCTGCCTCTCTTTCTTCTTCCTATCCGGCTCTACTCTGTTATTCTATTTATCCACCGATTTTGGTCTGCTCTTCTGACATGTCCGTACCAGGTTAACCTCTTCTGTTCGATGTAGTCTATTATGTCGGAGTTCATTCCCATTCTCCTCTTAATCTCCATGTTATTTATTCTATCTCTTCTTGTTACTCTGCAGCTTCTCCTTAGGAATTCCATCTCTGTTGCTCTTATTTTGTTTTTGGTTTTCTTATTTATTGTCCAATTTTCACACCCATAAGCGAGGATACTTCTTGTCATGGTATTATATATTTTTTTCTTTGCTTTCATGCTGATGTTCTTATCCCATAGTACCGGGTTCAATTTTCGTATGCAGTCTCTTGTTTGTCCTAGTCTATTTTTTATATCTTCCTCCGTTGTTCCTTTGTTTGATATTATGAAACCTAAATACTTATACTTGTCTGTTCCTTTGATTTGTTTACCTTCGTCTATTTCCAGCTGTTTTATTTCTGTATTCTCCGTTGTTAGGTATTCAGATTTCTTTAGGTTTATTTCCATCCCATTCTTTGTATATTCCTTCGTGGAACGTCGATGTCTTCCATTGCTTCCAATAGCTTGGTTCTAGGTATTGAGTCATATGCCTTCTTAAGATCAACAAAAGCCAGATGGACGGATCTATTTTTGGCCATTCTTTTTTCTATTTTTTTCATTCTATATGTTAGAACGTGTAAATGTGATCTAAGCATGCTTTCCTCGCTGTGAAACCTGCCTGGTCTTCTCCGATTTTATCTTGTATATATATTTCTAATTTTTCCTTTATGGTCTTTCCATACAGTCTGCCTATAGACGATATAATGCTGATTCCCCGATAGGTTTCGCAGTTTTTTTTTATTTAATTTCTTGTATATTGACGTCATATATGCTTGGAACCATTCTGCCGGTAAGTCTTCTCCATTCAGTGCTCTCTCAAACATTTTGTGTATCATACGGAATAACTTTTCCGATCCGTTTTTTATCAATCAAAGTTAAATAGTAATTAATTTAAAATGCCACAAGAAAATATCTTTAGAACAGTCGTGAAGAAGACCAAATACAAATTACTTTATCTGAAATGGATGAAAACGTTCAAGAGCCGCCCCCCATCGAAGAAAAAATTAGAGAAACCATTTCAAAACTGAAAATTAACAAAGCCCCTGGTTTGGACAATCTTCCTGCCGAACTCTTTAAAAATGAAGGAGTGTATGTGTTTCATTGAGTTTTTTTATGTTCAATATCCAAATAAAGGGAATTTTCATCTGAAATCTTCCTGAATCAATTTCCGTGGTAGAAGAGTTACACTTTTTGCACCACTCTCAGTAGATGCTACTTAGCTATATTGAAATTCTTCATTTTGGATCTCTATTTCTGTTTCCATCTCAATCTCTTCCGTATATTCTTCTTCCTGAACTTGTGTCACACTTTGAAGATCTGCCTCTTTTTCATATAGATTTATATTTTCTTCGTCGATGCTTCGTTCTTTTTCTTGATAAATTACAGCTTTTGATTCCGCATCACACATATTTTTGTTTAGGTTATTGAATGTGTCTCCACAGTCTTCACCTCCACTATCTTCCTCAGTCAATTCAGTGAGATCAGTAGCTGCTAGGAAAACTGCACTGGAAGCCTACTTTATTAGGTGTTATTCTTCCAGCATGACCGTAATTTTTGTGCCCTTGATTTGTAAAAAAAAAAAATTAGGTCGACTATTAATACTATTAGGATCGAAACTAATCGAGCCAAGTTGATTTGACATCCTATTTTTACCTTCTAGAACAAAAATGATCTTATTTACTAATAATATGCCTTGTGATAGGATAGAAAAGGGTGATAGGATGCCTAAACCCGATGCTATGGTCAAAAGAACTATCAAATCAAAGAAAGCATCTCCTCTTTAACTCCATCTTTAAAAGTATAGTGCTCTATGGATGCGAAACCTGGCAACTTACTAAATTTCTTGAGTGACGCCTACTTGCATTGGAAATGGACTTCTGGAGAAGATCAGCTAGAAAATCAAGGCTTGATAGAATACAAAATGACCATATCAGAAATATAATGGGAGTCAAGTCAACCATTATTGACGAAATTCAAAGGAGACAACTGATCTGGTATGGTCATGTGAAAAGAATGGACGACGACAGGCTGCCAAACCAAATTTTAAAATGGACGCCAAGGGAAAGAAGGAAGAGAGGCCAAAACAATCCTGGCTGGGCGACATTCAGAAGGCAATGTCGGAAAGAAACCTTCACCCTGGCCGACGTAGCTGAAAACTGGGAACCGAAAGGCGGAGAACGCTATAAAAAAACCGGGATAATAAAAAAAAATAATATGCCTTGTGCCCAGTGTTGCGAAAACGCAACACTGATAATTGTGTAGTTGTAACAACTAGCACAGATAAAATGATAGTACTTACCTACTTGATACATATATCTTTTTCAACGATTTAACAATACATTGCTACCAAAAACCAAATTTTTATCTAGTTAATTTATACAAAATCGACTTACTACAAAGTAAAAATACATGTTTACAGAAGTAAAAATTAACCTACAACTTCCAATATGCCATCTGTTAAAAGAAACCTAAGTTTCTATTAAACCGACCAATTTCCAATAAAGCAGATATAGGAAACTGTTGTTAACAAATCTGAACTTTAATTGCCATTTGACTGGCCATAGTTGACATACTACTAGTGGCCGTAGTAGTATGTCAACTGTTGCAAAAACGTAAAGCTGGGTATTTATGGGTTAATACTTGGTAAATTAATATTCATGGTTAATTTAACTGGGAATAAGCCACAATTTCCACAGTTTTCACTGTATTCCTTCACTCAACCGTTTTCTCCAATTTTTCCTTTAGGTCCTTAGCCAGTCCCCTTCCTTTAGGTTTCTTCTCATTGCTTCGTCCACTTCATCCCTGAAAGACCTTCGGGGTCTGCCTCTCTTTCTTCTTCCTATCCGGCTCCACTCTGTTATTCTATTTATCCACCGATTTTGGTCTGTTCTTCTGACATGTCCGTACCAGGTTAACCTCTTCTGTTCGATGTAGTCTATTATGTCGGAGTTCATTCCCATTCTCCTCTTAATCTCCATGTTATTTATTCTATCTCTTCTTGTTACTCTGCAGCTTAATTGCCATTTGACTGGCCATAGTGGACTATGTCAACTGTTGCAAAAACGTAAAGCTGTATATTTATGGGTTAATACTTGGTAAATTAATATTCATGGTTAATATGGTAAATTATAAAAAATAACGTCCAACGTAATAAAGATTTAAAGTTCTTGGTATAACGAAAAATAGTAATGTGTTTGTCTAGTATAGTATTTACCGTAGGAGGTAAAGGATTTATCATGTAAGGGCTACAAAACTACGGCCACGAGCGACCTAAGTTAATCAGTGCCGCAATTTAAATGAGTGCTACACCGTAAACTTTTAAATCGTTTGATTACTTTCGATTTACAAATAGACTATAAAGTGTACCTACTAATAATATTATACAGTGTGGACGAACGAAAACGAGATAAAGGTATTATCAGGAACTACGACAACATTTTTGAAAAGCCCAATGTCAATTCTTGATTAAAGGGGGACACGTTTAAGAATCACCCCAACATTTTTAATGGCAATTGGCGCAATGAGAGTCAAATAAGATATGGTTTTAAAGGCAATATATTAGTATTTTTAATTTCGGTCCAGTAATTTGTTTGATTTACAAACAGAAAATAGATTAAGAAAAAAAAAACATTTTAAATTATTATTTTTAGCTGGTTACTTATTTCTAAGTTGACCAAATTGGGAAACTAATGAGCTCCTGCCAATGATAAAAAATTGTTCAAAACGTTCTTCCATATTCCGAAGTATTTGCAGAGTGATTCGTAGGCAGTCGTTGACGTAAATCTTCTAAAGATACTTACGGTGTTATACCTATAGATTTAAATTTTTAGAAGTCCCTACAAAAAAAATAAGAGAGGCAAATCTGGTGAAAAAGGAGGCCATTCTATGCTGCCTTTCCCCCAATCCATCATCATTATTCTGGCTTGATAGCCCTGCGTGGGTTCTAACTTCCTTTAGAATTTCTCTCCAGTCGTGCCTATTCATCGCCTTTCTCCGCCAAGCACGTATTTCCATATTTCTTATGTCTTCATCGATGTTTTCAAGGAACCTTGTTCTGGGTCTTTCTCTTCTTCTCTAACCAATGGTTCTATCAAGGAGCGTTTTTCTAGCTGGGTCATTTTGTTCCATCCGCATTACATGCCCTATCCACCTCAGACGTCTTATCTTAATATGTTTTACGATATCAAGTTCCTGGTATATTCTATAAAGTTCGAAGTTATATCGCATTCTCCACACTCCATTGTCATTCATCCCATAGATTCGCCTTAGTACGTTTCTTTCGAAACATCCTAACATGTCTTCATTATTTTTCTCGATATAATTGTGAATTTAAGGAGGAGAGTAAAACATAGCCCAAAATAGCATCTGTTAGTGGTATTATTATTTTCAGAGTTAAGGGTAATTGACGTGGACGTTGCTGTCCGCTAGGAGGGTCCTAAACCAGTAAGTACAGCCGTCGCCAATAAAACGGCGTTGTAATCGTTGGAGCTCGAGAAACATGGTGTCAGCTAAATTCTCGTATCCTGAGAATTTATAACCTAATAAGGTTCGACGTCCGCAACATTATTACGAAGGCTATTCAAGGTAGTATCCATATTCATAGTCATTTTATGAGGTCTTAGCATAAGTGACTTATGGCAAATTTTACTTCGAGTGCAAGTACCGGCTTCTTCCTATCGAGGGATCTACGTTTGTCTAGTTAGGATTTTATTGTATATTATATTCTATAGATGTTTATTTCGTCTATTTGTTTTGTCAATGTCCTATTTTTACTTCATTGTTACTATTTTTAAACTTTTTATTATTATTAAACCGCAACTTTTTGCGAGCCCTCGTTTGGCTTGGTGACATTAGTAATTTGCAGGTGGGAATGGTGGACTTTCGTTCGATTAAGCTGGTCAAACATCGGACCATAAAGGACCATACGCTGCTGGTTTGTTACTTTTCAGATCGGAACGTTGAGGCAGTATAAGGCCGGTTTTCGGATGGCGGGGATTTTGGTTACATGATAAACGTAGCCACCCAACCGGCATCACCCGGCGTACAAACTAAAAGAGGATATGGCTCCACGCTGATAGCGCTCCCAGGTATACAAAGTCGTTCACTGCTTCGATGACGTCGTTTTCTATAACAAATGGTCGTAGGATTTGTGGTTGCGTGCTTATTTTCTTATACTTAGTTTTTTTGGTGTGAAGTGGTTTAGTTTTGTGAAATTTACCAACTGATTTGTTATTCTTAGCTCTTTCATTGCTAAGTCGTAGGCTGTTTTGTAGTCTATAAATATGTGATGAGTATCAATGCCATATTCCAGTGTTTTTCCAAAATTTGTTTCAGGGAAGCAATCTGATGAATTGTCGATTTACCACCCCTGAAACCCGTTCTGCATATGGTGCCCTACGACGACATAGTACTGTGGAAAATATTTTATAGGCTGCATTTAGAAGCGTAATTCCTCTGTATTTAGAGCATTCAAAGATATTTCTGAAGAAGTCTAAATATTAGATTAGTGAGATGTTATGTGTTCTCTACTCTTTTGTATGGTGTCGAAGGTTGGACTTGACGAATACACTTCTCAAGAAACTGGAAGCCTTTGAAATCTGGGTGTATCGGAGAATCCTACGAATAAGTTGGGTGGATAGAGTTCATAACGAAGTTGTTTTGCATCGGATGGGAAAAGCTACGGAGATTGATTTAACATATCCTCTTCATCTCTTTTCTGAGTTGCCGTCAACAAAATTACTATAGCCAATTTGATAGCCAACGCTCGATAATCGAGCACGGCACATGAAGAAGAAGAAAGATATTTCCTTTTTTGTGTATAGTGGAAAGTATTTCAATATTCCAATCCTTGACTAGGGACTTTTGCGTCCATATTTCTTTTATAAACTGCCTCCCCCAATCAATTGCCGTGAAAAATTTTGATCTAAATTTTGACGAACATGTAAATCATAATGCGGAAGAGCACCTTTCTGTTGAATAATGAAACGATCTTCATTATATTATTGATCATTTTCATCAATATCAGTCAGGGCAGAAATAATCATGACTTACGACACAAATAACGGCAATTATGTCAATTTACAAAACCATTTATGAAAAATGTGCATTCATCAGAGGAAAGAAAAAAAAAACATATACCTACCTGGGACGTTCGTACCAAGGTAGGTGTATGTTTTTACTCTTTCTATTGATTGACCATTCATACTGATTCTTCCAATTGGCAGTTGCTTTTTAGAGATCATCAAATATTTTGTTTTCTTAATGTTGTAGTGAACTCCATGTCTCTGACTTAGTTCTGCGATTATATTCATTAACTCCTGGAGGGCATCATAACTATCAGCGAATAAAACCGTGTCATCCGCGTATCTGATGTTATTGATGCATTCTTTGGTAATTTGAAATCCAACTTTACCATTGTTTGAGAAAGTATGCGCGCATTCATTTCATATTTTTACAGTTAATATTTTTTCTGTTACGGTACTGTAATATGACCTAATTTGGGTGCTGTATTTCAATCTTTGAAAATATATTATTTCCTGTGAGTTCGTAAAACTCAAACTGGCTCTCATTTATCATGTTAACGTAGCAGAATTGGGCTTTTTCTTTGTATTCTATGTCAAAAAAGATTGAAACAAGTGGTTGATTTTTGGCACTTGCATCTGTTGACCACCCAACGATCAGAGGGCGGTATTGCCCTGGTAGTGATCTCAAGACGGACATTTTTGCCACTTCTTCGTTACGAGTGAACGAAAACACATTGACCGGTCTTGTGCTGAGTCTCGGCGACGCGACGTCCCTCGTCCCGGGTGTCGGTACCACCAGCCAACTCTACAGCTTGGTACGAATTCATCAATCGAATCAGAGGTGAGTCTATTCTTGTATAAAACATTGATAATGAGTAAACCAGTTTATTTCTAATTTATTTTTACTTTTATAATTGCTATTTTCACCAATTTTATGTATCAACAATATCACATTTTTTCGTTATAATTATTTATTCAATATAATTTAAACCAGCGACTTCTCAAGTTTAATCCTAAACAAACATCTTCTTCTGTTTCTTGAAAGATTTCTTAAGGGTATATGTTGCACAGCAAGTGTGATAGTGTACATCCCTGTCGGACTCCACGTTTGATTTTGATATTATCGGTTTCTGCTCCATCGAAAATATCGAAAGTATCGTTGTATTGGGCTAAAAGGAGAGTCTACCGAATAAAATAAAAAAATCTCGAAAAACTTGTTATCTATTTCAATGTCTATTTATCAGACCAACAGTTACACGTACTTCATTATTTGTAAAAACTGATTATCCAAGATAAGTAAATAAAACAAACTTTCAGATAACCTCACCACAAAATCCTACATTCTAGAATGGAGTGGGTCTATTTAGAAAAAATTCAAAAAATATTCGTCGTATGATTATTACCTCACACATGTTAGGCGGTTATTTGAAACGAGATGTTATTAACCACGAAAGGAACAAAAAATATTAACACTCGTTCTTTAATTGCATATCTTGTTGCATACAAGTGAAAGTTTTGCCACAAGCAAACGTTTAAACTTGTTTCGACTTTAACCACTTTCGATGTTTTACTAATTTCATATTTACTGCATAATATGGTAAATGAACGAATATTATGAAGAAATACTAGTAATACTTATAGCAAAACGTGACTTAAACAATGGGTCACTTTACCCGACTGCGTAAAACTGAACATAAAATTTGCACCTACAGCAGAGGGCCTTGTATGTGAAGCATTGCATATTAATGGTACAATTAAATTTGAAATTGGTTCGAATTACAACTTTTTAATGAAGCTATATAATACTGAAATTATTTTTCCTGAGGTAACGTATGTAACGAAAGCTTTTTAGAATAATTTCACAGTAACGTTTGAGGTACAAGAATTAGGTTTATTTTAACTATACCTTTGCAAATTGATTTACTCAAATATTGTAATGTATTGTATTTAATTTTTATATAAAAGGTGAAAAGACAGCAAATATTTGATTTCACGCAAAAAGCGCCTTTATATCTGTTGATACGTATTTCGACCTAATAGGTCTCATCAGAACAGTTATTCAAAGGTGTTCTCAACGTGAAAGATCAATATTTTCTGTCTTTTAAGAAGCAAGACTAAATTGGCTTCAATACGGACGCAATAGCGACATCCGACAATAAAACCGTAAAATAGTTTCGAAACACAATTCAGATTTCCGCTTTAATCTGTGCTTTCTAAAAATTACAAAGCAAAACAGACGTTGATAAAGGTGTTAAAAGAGACGTGCGGAATCTAAAATTTGCATTCCACGATACATCTTATCAACTAAGCAGAAATCCTTAGCTAATTGGTTTCTAGTACTCGTACAGAGTAAATCCGAAAAAAGTGAAAAGACAGCAAATATTTGATTTCACGCAAAAAGCACCTTTGCAAAAAAACTTTTTATATTATCTATTCTTTCGCTTATTATCGCACCTCTCATCTACTATTTGTCGCACACAAACATCTGTCAGGCTTTCCGAGTTCTGCGTTTGGAGTTCCGAGCGCACACATGCTGCACACAATTACCAACGTTTCAGTTTCTTTCCAAATATTGAACCTGAAATATATTCTCAGATAGTTCTTCTTCCGACAAAGAAAAAGCATTACTTTTGTTGAAACTTCAGCGGTCCAAGAGAAAAAGTAAAAGGAAATGCTGAATGCGCACAATTAACACCAAGCGAGAAGATCAAGGAGAATTGAATACCGTTTTTGCTTATTTGAAGAGTTACTTGAAGATGGAAAACATTTTTTTAGGCATGAGGTAGAAAAACAAGATACCAACTGGAGGAAGTCCATTCCTGCAAAGGAGAGGTTGGCAGTGTCCTCTGCTGCTTGCAATTCATACCGAGCAAGTAAAGTTAGAAACAAATTATTTACCTTATCCAATGTTCTTTTATTTTTTTGCTCGTTTTCGAGTTTTAGGTATTTTAGTATCTTCTCAATACCATTCAGGTGTTCTTCATTTTGGGATTTTCTTTTCACAAGAACCATTATTTACCGGTAGAGCCTCACGGATTTTAGATTCGCTGCGTCCTGAGTTAACTTCTTCTGTCATTGACAACTGAGAATTGATACAATTAGTTTGATCAGTCTGATAGGTACTCGTTTAGTACCTATTAGAATCAATGATCCTTTCAAAGTTAAAATTGTCCACAAATCTTTTTAGTTAAAAAATGGATCCAGTTTTTATATTTTTTTGTACCCTTAATCCGATCTTAATAATTATTGTCACTTATATTATATAACAAATGTCTTTCTTGAACTAAATCAATTAATTTTTCAGTTTCTTGAATAGAACAGTTCTCGCGTTCTCTATCTCTCTGTGAATAGATCGCCACATCGCAAAAGTTCTCACTGACCACTTAATCTGACTGCAGGCAGTCTGTGTTAGTAGATTAGAATGTAAATATTACAATTTTGTCAGACATTTTTGTGCAGTGTTTAGCATCAACTGCTTGGTGAAGTGTGTTACATCATTATCATCATCAAAGCTGTCCATTTCTAGTGAAACGATTGCTGCACAATTCTTTGAACTTCACTCTTTCGTTATTGCGGTGTCTTTCTTGTTCTATATTGTCTTGTAGACTTGGCTTAAGCTATATATTTTTTTCATTCATTTTCGTTTTTAAAGAGGCATCAATAAGAATATTACATGGAAGATACTACGAGAAAAGATGGAGCAAGCGATAAAGGAAGGATAATAAAAATATCTTATGTGGACCATGTCACCAACGTTGAGGTCCTACAGCGCATGACAAAAGAAAAAGAAGTGCTTAATTTAATTAAACAACGTAAGCTTGAGTACCTCGGCCACGTGATGCGGAACGAAGAAAAATATCGAATTCTTCAACTCGTTATGCAGGCTAAAGTATTTGGCAGAAGAGGACCGGGACGCCGTCGTATCTCGTGGTTGAAAAATCTCCGACAATGGTTTGGGATGACCTCAGCGGAGCTGTTGATAGCCTAGATGATCGCCAACATCCGGACCAAATAGGCACTGAAGAAGAAGAAGAAGCGATAAAGGGCAAAATCGGGGAGGATCAAGCAGGTTTCACGGTACGAAGATCATGCATAGATCCTATATACACACAGGAACAACTGTTAGAAAAGAAAAAAGCAAAAAATAGAGATATACATTTGGAATTTGTGGACCTGAGAGAGGCGTATGACTTTGTACCAAGGTCAGAACTACAAGAGGCAATGTACAAATTAGAAATACAGACGGGACTTAGAGAAGCTACAAAAGCCCTGTATAAAGAAAATTAAAGTGTCAATTAAAATGGGACAACAATCAAAGGAGACTTTACCACAATAAAACTGTTCCTGCAGGCTTGTCCCACATCTCCAACCTTATTCAAAATATACTTAGAGAAATAAAGAGAAAGTCTTGACTACATGGAAAAGAAAATGCGAATTCATGAGAGTACCGATACGAAACGAATACCTGTACACGTTAAGAAACTACAAGAAGAACATACCAAGGCTAGCCTAGATCCTCGCGAAAACAGAGTACCTATCTACAAGTAAAGAAGACATAAGAAGAACTTATCAAAGGAAAGGATAAATTCAATTACTTGGGATTCACTTATAATCACGAAAAAGGCAACAACAGAGGAAGAAATTAAGCAAAGATTAGCACAAACAAGAACAGCAATCCGACCACTTAACTCAGTATGGTGGAATAGACATCTAAATATGAAGACAAAAACACAGATTTATAAAACATTAGTGCGAAGAATGATCACATATGGGGCTAAAAATTTGATTATAAATAAGAAAAATAGCAGTAAGATAGTAGCAATAAAGATGGAATGCCTGCGAAGATGCCGAAGAGTAAGAAGAATGGACAGGAGAAGTAATGAAGGAATATAGAACAAAACATCAATAGAAAGGAGACATACTAAGATATATAGAACAAAAAAGACTAAAGTGGTATTGACTTGTAAGAAGAACTAGCGACAGCAGATGGATAAAGATATAGTAGGGACCGAATGGAGCCCCATAGTAAGGAGGAAAAGAGGATGACTCCCAAGATCCTGGAGAAACGAAGTAGACGACACCATGAGTAAAAGAGGCCTAAACGATGGAGAATGGGACAACAGAGGGAGATGCAAAAGGTTGAGCGAGAGAAGGCAGTGAATACTCTAAAATCCTTGAATATATATGAGTTGCAACTATTGAGTTAAATAAATTATGCACGTAATTAAAATAGTACATATAAATATTAACCTACCTTTTCTAGCAATTACTATAATAAAAATCAAATATTTATTAGCTAAATCAGGAAGTATTATATTTAGAAAAATCTAAAATTAGTAGCTATGAAATAAAAAATATACCTAATGCAGTTATAACTATAGGACGATTAACTTGCTATTAGATAGATTTGAGAATTCAATTCTCAAAATTCAGATTACAGAATAATTTTAATGGTTTCAGGCACCCTATCATCAATTTTTTTAGATAGATAGAATGTCACCATAAGTTTAAAACTATTACCTACATATTATTTAGACATTAATATAGGTATAAGACAAAAACGACAAAAACCAAAAACCAATGTACTTAACTTTGACGATATAAACATAAAACATAACATTAAAAAAGAATTTAACAATAGAATAAAAAACATCGGAGAACAACTAGAAGATCCAGAAGAACTATGGAGTGAATTTAAAAACCAAGATAATGAAATCTCCACAAACAATGATTATAGAAAAAACTTAATCAAGAAAAATAACTGGATGACAGACGACATTTTGAAATCAATGGAACAACGTCGACTAATAAAATCTAATGTAACAGAATATAGACACCTGCAGAGAAGAATAAAAAAGGAGATCAAATTAGCTAAAGAAAAATGGATGAGAGAAAGGTGCGACGAAATGGAGGATGTAATATGTAAACACGACTTATTTAATGTGTACAAAAAACCGAAAGAAATGAGTAATATATTTAAAAAACGACTTCCCTCTGTACTTGTTGACACTAATAACAAAATTATTGTAAATGAGCAAGAAATAAGAAAAGAATAGCAGCTGTATATATCAGAGTTGTTTGAAGATGACAAAAATAAAATTGCCGAATTCTACCAAAACTGTACTGACGGCCCAGAAGTTATGAGATGCGAAGTAGAACATGATATAAATAATGCTAAAATTAGAAAAGCTTGTGGTCCACATGATACACCAACTGAGTTGCTGAGACTAATAGAAAATGATAACATAAAAGTAGTAGTAAGACTTTTTAATTTAATATATAACACCGGAGTGATTCCCGCAGATTGAAATCCATCTTTATCGCAATACCTAAAAAACACAATGCGAGAAAATGCTCAGAATATCGATTAATTAGCCTAATGAGCCACACTCTTAAATTTTCCTCAGAATACTTCACAACAAAATTAGACGCAAATGCGAAGAAGATCTTGAAGATACCCAATTTGGTTTTAGAAATGCTATGGGAACCAGGGAGGCACTTTTGCTTTTAACATCCTATTACAAAAATGCTATGACCAAAGAAAAGATGCATTTGCATGTTTTGTGGACTTCGAAAAGGCATTCGATAAAGTACGGCATGTAAAATTATTGCAAATACTGAAAAATATCGGAATAGGTGACAAGGATATACGTGTCATTAAAAATTTGTACTGAATCAAAACTGCTATCGTAAAAATTGGAAATAACTACACCGATGAAATCCCCATATAACGAGGAGTCAGACAAGGTTGCATTATGTCGCCAACATAGTTCAATGTTTACTCGGACCAGTTATTAAAAAAAGCACTTGAGAGACAACCATATGGAATAAAAATCAACGGAGAACTACTTAATGTGATTAGATATGCTGACGATACAGTAATTCTATCAGAAAATATTGAAGATCTTCAAATTCTGCTTGATCGTATTCACGAGGTAGGAGAGGAAATGGGCATTAAATAAACTCAAAACAAAACCAAATTTTTAGTGTTCAGTTCGTGACCCACATCCTGATGCAAAGCTTCAATTGAACGGAGTCCAACGGACCAACTAGATCCAGACATAGAAATAAAACATAGAATAGCAATGACTAAAACTACTTTTATGAAAATAAAGTTATTTCTTTGCAATAATCATCTCAGTTTAGAACTAAGGCAAAGAATGGTTAAGTGCTATGTTTGGTCTGTACTTTTGTATAGTGCAGAAGTGTGGGCGCAAAAAGTATCGATTATGAACAAAATTGAAGCATTGGAAATGTGGGTTCATAGACGAATGCTGAAGATACCTTGGACAGCAAGAAAAACTAATGAAGAAGTACTAAGGTGCGTCAACAAACACAGAGAACTGCTAAAGACTGTTAAACTTCGAAAAATGTCTTATCTGGGACATATAGTAAAGGGAAGTCGATATAAAATTTTACAACTTATCTTTAAAGGAAAAATAGAGGACAGTAGAGGTGTAGGAAGGTTAAAAAAACATTCGTGAATGGACTCAGATACCAAATTCAGGACAATTATTCCATATTGCAGAAGATCGAGGAGCCTTCGCAATGGTGATCGCCAACGTCGGATAATTCTGATATGAAGAAGAAGATAGGTATAAGAAAAAAATACTCAGAAAATGACAGAAGACAAATATATTAAGTAGTTTATATTACAAGTATATGCAAATCCGAAGTAATCAAGTGTGCAAGTATTGGTTGCACACTAAGGGCAATCCGAACCAGCAATATTTTCCAAAAATTTTTAAAATCAAATTTACCGATTATCTTAACGCGTAAATGTTTATACATTTACCAATTTAAACATACAAACACGTGTAAACATATACTAGGTCTCTGCATCAAAAAGGATTACACTTTCTGCAGAATTTTTTGATGTTTTCCATGTTAATAACATTCATTTTATCTTTAAATCTTCATTAAATATTCATCTGTCGATGGGATTTTGTTTCGATTTCTGTGGTCGTTATTACCCTGTTATCAAACCACTCTAAACTGTGACTCTGGTTGTGTATTGCTAAGCTATCCCTGGTAATAGGTTCCCATTTCTCAATTCGCACTGTTTTGCGACTTGGACTTAGCTTCAATGGACTTACATCATCAAACCAATTAGGGTTTATGCAATGAAAATATAATATTGCTTGCCATTATCCAGAGATTTCAGTCTAATATCTTTCGTATGGTACCTGACATAAACCAATACGTCTCCAACCAAACGCTGTACAAAGTTTTGAACAACGTTATGTCAAATAGGTCGTTTCAGAAACAAATATCAAACATCATAACTCTAATACATCCACTTATTAAATATCACGTCAATAGAAGACTAAATAAGCTACGAAGATAATAAGGAGGCTGTACAAAATTTTATTACACCATCGTAGATCTGTAAAATCCTGTGGTTATCACATTAGCGTATTATAGTTGTCTATTCTGATTGCCAATAAATGTTTTATTAAACAATATCACGATACCTGGAAGAGATGATCTGTAGAAACAAATGAATATATTTAAATACAGTAGGCAGGTTACAGTAGATAAACAGAAGGTACCTATTAAATAAAATTAATCCGAACGAAATCCTACACACAAAATCCCCAAGATTTTCTTGTTTTATTTTCTAGGTGTAGTGTGCCATTTGTCCTGTTGTATGCACTGTTGTCTTCTTTCCCGTTAGCTTGAATTATTTCACTTTAATTACTCTCAACGTGTTATTGTCTTAGTAAACGAACCATTAATTTTTTTCCTTTTTATTTATTTATTTTTTTCATTTATTACCTCTCACTTATACCAATTGACGGCAATTTGGTTAATATTTAAATATACAGTTTTTTTCTTTTCTTAATTTTGATATAAAAATATTTAAACTTTTTTCAATCCCTGTAGGTGTATAAATTAATGTTTTTTTCCACTTTTTTCTAAATTTTAACGGAATCGCGTTATAGTCGGCAAAGACCATTAACTTAATTACAAATTAATTATAAATCAATTAGTTTTACGTCAATTTGATGATGCTTCTGTCTTTCATTCCCTTAATACCTCATTAACTGGACCATTTTCAACAAACAGATAAATCTTCCGAGAGAAATAAAGATGGTTCCTGGAGGCGGAGCCCAGCGCTTTATGGGACCGGTAAATTTCTAATGGCATCTGTGACGTCACCGAACTGTAACCAATACATTTGCCTCGCTTGCCCCTTCCACGCTGCCGTTTCCCTACCTACGTCTGCAAATCTTGCCGTCATTCGCCGGAGCGGGTTTGATGGTAGCGGTTGTCAGTGAGGTTTTCTTAATGCATAGGTTCCGAGTCATAAATATTTCTGTCAAGCAGCAGATCTTTTCTAATGGGCGGCTTTGAGTCAAAAGCCTATATTCCTGGCCACAAGCCCGTCCAGAGAAGCAGGTTTCGCATTGCGGTTTTTACAATGTGACCGAAATTTTTATAGGAATGGATTATGCATATTTTATTCTTTGTTTTGTTCATAATGCCAACTGTTTTAAATTATTCACAGTAGGTACTTAGCATATTTTACCGACTATTACAATAGTAGGGAGGGTATTATAGGGTAGGTATTATACCTATTGATATTTCAGTAAAAAAATACAACTGTCCAATATAAAAAATAAATATTTAATTAGAAAATCTATTTTGATGAGTTTTATCTTATTGTTATCCATGAATAACAGTAAACTATTACATAAACTGCTCAAAAATATTAAAGGGACACTTATTTATACCTCTAATAATTTTTGAGTTAAAATAATATACCAGGGGTAGCCCAAAAGTAAGCAACCTTCTATCATAACTAGATACTGGATTAATATGTTCTAAAAAATGGTTAAAATATGCATGCAAGATGTACTTAAAAAGTAACCGAATATGCCTTTATTATATGCAATATGCAGTTATATATGCGCTTAAAAAAAATATTTTTTAATTTTCAGGGCTTGAGATTTGGGGAGAAATAAAATTATACCTAGTATAACTTAGAGAGCGTTTATTTATTACTACATTTAATAAAAAAATATAAATGAAAATTCACAAGAAAATGTCCTCGTTCTTGTTGTTACAGTATATAATCAGAAAATGTTCAATATTTTCAATAGTAATGTAATGCCCTCTATGAGTTAATATGTGTTTATATAAGGAAAACGATCTTTCAACAACACAGGATGTAATTGGCGCATATCTAAAATTTGGCACTAGCGAGGGAACCATATTAATAACTTCGTTAAAGCTTCCATTGATTATGTTATTTATTGATCGCAATAAAGAAAAGCCTTTATTTCTGTTTTAAAACTCCACTAAATTTATCTTTAATTTTTTTTCCAATTGTCCCTGAACGGTTTCTTTTCTTCGACAGAATCGGTATTCGGTATCATTTCTTTGACAAAATGAACAATGCAAATACTATCATTTAAAGATAATTTTTGACTCAAAATTTGCTTTTATATAGGACAGTTCATTCTGAACAGAACTCTCACTAAAAATGTATTGACATTTCTGAACAGCAACAACAAGAAGGATCAAGATTAGATAATTATTTGCAAGAAATATGGCACTATTTAACCACGTCCCCCCTCTAGTCAACACTGGTTCTGGTGGCAAAGGGATATAGGGAAGCATCTCCCTATATACTTCTACTCGCAATGGTGCTTTTAAAAATACTTTCTTTACATTGTTGAATAAAGCGTTTATGAAGCATGCACAATAAATCAAATTCGGAAAAAAAATCTTAAGACTAGTAACAGCATTAACCATGTAGGAAGCGGCATCGCTAACTAGTATTATAGCAATTTTTTTTCAGAAGGTACTTCATTCATAGTTGGTTTTTTCTAAACATTTTACGCTAATTAAATACGACTTGTTGGAGTCATAAGCTGAACTGTTTAAAACTCCAATAATTAAATTCGCGATTTGCCGACCCTTGGCGTCAGTACGTCTTACATATTTCTTGTCAAGAGTTGAAGAACTTGGTATCCGTACTGATTTATTTTCAACTTTACAATATGTTTTCAAAAAATTTTGAAGCACCTTGCTATTCAATTTAGATATACAGTGGATATTGCAACTTTCAAAAAAATTGCATACATCTTTTGCAAACATTTCTTGCCCCGTGGATGTGTGACGATTTTAAATAATGTTGTTTTGCAGAAGCTGCTGGCGTGGTTTCTTGAAGTCCTTAGATAGTTTATATTGGTGGAGAGCCGTTTTCAGGTGTTGAGAAACTTGGAATTTTTTTTCACATAAAATCAGTAATAAAACTATTTAGTAAATAGGAGTCTAATGCAATAATATGGACTTCAAATTTTTAATATAACTTATATTTCTTTTCTCGAACCTAAAACTACCGCCGATAGCCAAAACTGTTACATGTTTAGTATAGGTATACCGATTTTCTTGCAAATTGAGATTTTAAATTAAATTTTTGAATCGTTAAAATTCAAGTGTACGGACCTTTTTATCACAAATAGTACAGAAAAACACTTTCATTGTCTATAATCTTCATTTCACTGTTGCCACCAACCCAACTCCACAATAGACTTGATTTTTGTTTCGCTACTTCTGGCATATTTTCAAAAAAGAAATTATTTTTATTTTATAGCACACTATTCACAATCACAGTTGCTGTGCGAGCTGGTAAAGAGAATTTACGAATTTACTGCATAATACCTAGCTGCATGTATTTTCCTCTATTCTTCTGATAAATAATTCCCGATGGGTTTTCCCAAAAAATAAAACTTGTAGATTTAGTAGATATTTGTAATAAAATTATTTCGTAGTTACCTTACCTAGTACCTTCTACGAATAATTCCAAGAAACTATCTAAATATGTACTATATACATCCATTTTATTTATGTGATATTTTCAAATATGTGGCAATATGCTCTTAATCAAGTAAATATGAATAGCATATGCATTTATAAAGAAACCCACAAATATGCTGCATTTATATGCACATGCATTTTGCATATAATCCAGTCTCTAATCATAACTTTTCAATGCTTTATTCTTTATCACTCAACTCGTGATATCTTTCGAAGTAATGTCGATTCGCTTTTTTATCATTTTATGCTTATAGTGCCAACGTCGAATTTGTTTGAATACTTTCTATATCGTCGAAACGTTGCCCCCTAGGCGAAATTTACATTTTTGAAAACATAAAAAAGTCGTTGAGTGATTTATCGGATCTATACAAAGATTGATGGAGTTGTAGGTATACCTAATCTTGTGTTTTATCAAAAACTGATACACAAATTTCGAAGAATGTGTTGCCATATTATGGTGATGAAAACATCAGTCGTGAGTAATTTCTTTTGCGGTTCTGTCTCGCCGTCTTTTAGAACTTATATGCAAGACTTTTTATCGTTTATACCTATGCCCTTTTTTAAAGTCATTTTCCAAAACATCTTCCTAATCAAAAAAGAACAATCAACATGGACACTCAGATAAAATCTTCCGTTCTGCACTCTTATTTTTTAGACCATAACCGTAAACATTGCTTATTTAACACCACTTCAAAATTGTCCAGGATGACATACAAGCGAACCTTCTTCTGATCAGCTGCGAGAGATTTTTGTGAAGTCGAAGTTGTTTCTAGGATACGCACATGAAAACATGATCACCTTAAATTGCACATTTGACATTTTCCAGTGCTGTGCTAAAATAGGAGGTTGACTAGTTAACAAGCCTCTGTCAATACGCATTCTGAACTGATTGAATTCAGAATTATAGTTTATTCGTCTTCCGGGTTTGGACTGTGTCATTTGTGAGTGACCCAAAAGTGGGTTCATCTCGACGTTTCGCTACAATTGTATGTAGCTTCTTCAGGAGAACAAAGAAAAAGAAAAAGAAGACAGGAAGATGGTTTTCACCTCTGGCTGCGTTGAGTAGTTGAGTTACTGTGACCAAATGCCCATCTTGGTAGTTAGTATTCGCCTCTGGTTGCGTTGAGTAACTGAGTTACCGTTGCTAACTACCCATCTTCCTGTCTTCTTTTTCTTTTTCTTTGTTCTCCTGAAGAAGCTACATACAATTGTAGCGAAACGTCGAGATGAACCCACTTTTGGGTCACTCACAAATGACACGGTCCAAACCCGGAAGACGAATAAACTATAATTCTGACTCTGGCCGTGGAAGCCTACGATTTCATTTGATTGAATTCAGTTACAAGTATCTATGTTTTGCTTATAAGTTTAGTACCAAAGAACTTTTTAATCAAGATAACTTTTTCTGGTTTAAAACTTATTGCAAATTCGTTCCGCACTTCTGTCTTGCAAAAAAAAAAACAGAAAATTACAAAATCTATTGTTTCTAAATTGTAGTGGTAAGTATTTACTGATAAAATAATATCAATAAACACTCAATATTTTTCTTAATGAGAAAATGAAAACATGAAAGAGTAATTAAGAATTAGATCCATACTCATATTTACTTTCGTCGGTATCTTCATTTAGATTGTAAATAATGACCAGGTTATTTGACACGCATATTATTTTGTTCATCATCATCATAAGTGGCTCGACAATCTGTTGTAGATCTTAGCCTGCTCACAAAGAAGTCGCCACTTCTGTCGATTACTGGCAACTTCCTTCCATCTTCTGACCCTTAGAATCTGTAGGTCTACTTCCACATCATCAATTCATCTCCTTCGTGGTCGTCCTCTACTTCTTATGCCCTCTTTTTTTTACATGTTAATCTCTTCATGTATCCGTGTTTTGATATCCTAGCAATGTGTCCAGCCTATCTAAGTCTCTGCACTTCGAATTTCACAATATCTGGATCGGTGTATAACTGATCTATTTCAAAGTTGTATCTTCGAAGCCATAGCTCATTTTCATTTACGGCCCCAAAAACTTTTCTAAGAATTTCTCTCGGAAATACCAAGAAGTATTTCATCATTTTGAGATAAGATCCACCTTTCAGCCCCATATATCTCAACCGGTCTGACTAAGGCCTTGTATATATTGAGCTTTACTATACGTTTTATATTTTTCTTTTTTAAATGTTTCTGGAGACCATTAAGGTGAACGGCATACCAATTAGCAACCTACGCTATGCGGACGACAGAATATGATTATAACTGATAATTTGGAAGATCAGCAGTTATTACTTGATAGGGTGAATAGCATAGGTAAAAAATATGGCCTCAAAATCAACATTTTGAAAACGAAATATATGGTCATTAGCAGAAACCCTCCAGAAATCCCGATATTATGCATAGGTGACAATCGTATAAATCGCGTGAAAACTTTTAAATACCTTGGCACCACAATCAATGACCAATCGGATCCACAACACGAGATAAAAACCCGAATACAAATGACAAGACAAGCTTTTGTGAAATTCAGATCGCTCCTATGTAATCAACACCTAAACTTCGAAATACGCTACAGAATGGTCAAGTGCTACATATGGTCCATCTTGCTTTATGGCATGGAAACGTGGACTTTGAACAAAACATCTATCAACAAACTTGAAGCATTTGAAATGTGGTCATTGAGAAGAATGATGCGCATACCTTGGGTGGATAGAGTTCGAAACGATGATGTCCTTAATAGAGCCGGCGTGGAAAGAGAACTCTTTGAATTAATTAAAAAAGGCAAGATTGGTTACCTTGGGCACATATTGAGAGGAGCAAAAATATGAAATACCACAGTTAATCCTACAAGGGAAGATCATAGGTAGGAGAGGAGCCGGCCGCAAACAATTGTCCTGGTTAAGGAATATTAAAGAATGGACAGGAATACACAATACAGGTGAGCTGTGTCACGCCGCCAAGAACAGAATTCTAGTAATGAGATAGTCGCCTACGCACTTTGGTGTATGGCATGTTAAGAAGAGAAGGAGACCGTGAACAGTTCTGTTTTCTATTGTTATGTGTATTTTTATTTCGTCGCTTATCGTGTTTATTGTTCTAACTAGCTATCCAAGTATTCTGAATTCTTTGACTTGCTTAAAGGTATGGTTGTTATTTTTAAATTCTGTGTTAGATATTTCGGAGGTTTTTAGAAACTAGCATATATTTAGTTTTTTCCTCGTTTACAAGTCCTAATTCACTTGCCGCATCATCAAGCCTTGTAAAACACTGAACCATGTCTCTCGTACTTCTGCTCACTATAACTATATCGTCAGCGAATGCAAGAATTCGCGTCGATCTATTAAAAATAGTTCCATTCATTCTAATATTTAATTGTCTGATTACCTTTTCCAAGACAGTATTAAAAGGAGTTCGTCATTAATCAGTCGTTTAGGATTTCTTTTAGGTTTTTTTATCAAAGGGTTTTGAGTTACAAGTACACAGTCGTCTGCATATCCAAATTTTTTAGATCTAGTATGGGGAATATCAGCTATATACATACTAAATAACAGCGGTGCAAGTACGTAGCCTTGGGGAAGGCCGTTGTTTAGACTTCTCTGTTTGCTAAACTATATTTATCGGGGTTACACGAAAGTTTCTACGGCCCAGCATGTTATTTAAGAAATATTTTGAGAAGCTTACAGCATAGTTCCAAAACATGTCATATATTCCGATAACTCAATGAATGCCATAATTTTCTTTGATAACCTGCCTAAATGTGAGTAGTTAAACAGAGCACTTGGTGAGTGCTGCTACTTCTGTTCTCTTTTAATAAGTTTATAACCTCAACTATCTATTATATATATAAAAATATTAAGTTTATTGTCAAACAACTACAATAGCAGACTTAAGTTCTCCATTCAACAATACATGATAGTTTCAACCATGTTCTACTATCCATCAATTAATAGAGTACCGGCATGTAAGTAATGTTTTATTTATTTGCTCATTTATTAATTTATTACAATCTAATAGGCTATTTTATAGCAATTTGTGGGTCTTACCTTGTCTGTTAAAACTTTTTTTACCTTTTTATTCATTTTGAAAAACCACAGACATGCAATATTGGCATAATTATTGTAATTTTATAATATCTACTTTGTTTATCTTTATTAGACAACACCCTAATATAAGTTTATTATTATTTCAGCATTTATCTAACTTTGTACCGAGACCTGAAGATGCTTTGCATATTGTAGAAAGCGAAACCGGTCGTCTGATAGTTCAATTAAATTGATTGTGAGTAAGTCTTATTTATTATTTCTTTACCTTTTGAAATGGACTCACACAAGCAACACATTCATGATTTATTCTCGCAAAATTCTTGTTAATTTCTGTTTTTACTTTTTTTGGGTGTCATTTTCTAGTAATAGTCTTATATCTATCTTGGTCCTCATTTCCTTATAAATTATTTTAAGTCGTATGTTGATATTTGCGACCAATAGACTATGATCTGAGAAGACCTCTGCGCCTGAATATGTTTTGTCAAGGTTATAGAATTTCTGAACCTTTTATGTTGATAAAACCAATCTGCTTTCTTATGATTTTCCCTGGGGTTTCACCGGGTGCTTTACATGTATAAAGTCTTCTTGGATGTAATTTGAAAAGTGTATTCGTTACAACCATATCCGTCTCTTGGCAGAATTGGATTAGTCTTTTTCCTGTTTCGTTTCTTATGCCAAGACCATATCATCTTACGACATTCTCGACTGTACCTTGTTCTATTTTGGAATCGCCATCTACATTGAAATCGCCCATAATCAGTAAATGTTTTTTGGTCCGTTTTAGAGAGTCTTCTAGAGTCTGATAGAAATTTTCTATTTCTTCTTCATTGAATTCTGATGTCGGTGCGTAGACCTGAATGATCTCTATTAGAGGGACTTGAGTTAATTTTCAATAGCACAACTCTGTCTGATATGAGCGTAAATCTTTTACTGCTTTAGCTATTTCCCATTTTATTATTATCGCTTCGCCATTTCTGTTTCTTGTTGTGTCGTCTCCAGAATAATAGATATGGTGTTCTGTAATGATCTATAATTCTTATTCCAGAATTTGGCCATCGAACTTTACTGCATTCTAAAATATCTATGTTCAGGTGAGTAATTTCTCGAATAGTACATATTTGCTGCTTTGCCTGCTTGGTACATACTTCGAATGTTCCACGTACCGATCCTTTTAACTTTTGGGACATTATTGGCTGACCGGGGGATTCTTAGCACCCTCTCCCACTTAAGAGGTGCCGGGACTGAGGGCCGTTTGTTTTGGATTTTCGGTCATTATGGTGTGCTGGGGATATCCTTATGGATGTTTAATGTGGTAGTCATCCCGTGGATTTCCACATCCCAATACCGTTGGCTAATTTAGCTGTTCCGCTTTTGGAGCAAATATCTCAGCTCCAGGGCAATGAAGTGCCCAACCACATGTAGCTGTTGACCAACAAATGGGGGATTACTTTTACCGTTAATCGTTCGGTTACTTTGCAGTATCACAACTGGTTAAATCATAATTATCGCCTGTGATTATTTAGTATTAGACCGGTAAAGTTTTTCTCTACCACTTCGATCCTGTAATGATGTAGCTGCTGCCCTATGCCATGTCCTCAGTTGATCTGCAGGTGATTATTTGGCAAAACCTCATTCACACCTGTACCACATATCTGTAGGTCATTTGCTACCAGCCATTGGGACGCGCCGTGTCGAGATTGAGAACTACCCCCTCCGAGTGTGTTTTCCAAGAAGTACTGAAGAGCCCCTATTCAATCCAGAACCCTCTTGGAAAATACAAATTGTCACGGAAAGCTTGTTTACTAAGACTAAAAAGATATATTGCCATCCACTATGTCCAAATAATGGACTGTATAGTCATATTTGGAAGACAGAACTTTTAAAGTTAAACAGGAACGTGACTATTCAGAACTAGATACGACCAATCAAAGCAGAAATCTTACAGGGCAGTAAGGTACCGGTAACGGGGTGACATCCCTGTTACCAAAATTATAAACCTGTTCACATTTGCAGACGACACTGCAATACTTACAGTTGGTGAAAAATTCGAAGAATTTCATCATCATCAGTTGGCGCTACAGCCCTTCGTGAGCCTTGGCCTGCTTCAAAATATTCTTCCATCCTTCCCCATCGAGTGTCTGTGTTCTCCAGCCCCTCACTCCAATCCTCCTCAGATCTTCCTGTACATCAGATATCTGAGTTTAGGTCGCCCCCTTCTTCTTCTTCCGACCGGCCTGTTTAGCTTAGTTATTTTAGTGGGATCACTCTCATCCATCCGCATAACGTGGCCCACCCACCTTAGGCGGTTTATTTTGATGGTCTTCACAATATCTGCATCACCAAAAAGTCTATAGAGTTCAAAGTTATATCGCCTTCTCCACAGACCCTGTTCGTTTACTCCGCCATATATGGTCCTCAATACTTTTCTTTCAAAAACTTGTAGTAAATCTTCATCTCGGGTCGTCATTGCCCATGTTTGCGATCCGTATGTGAGCACTGGGCGTATTATTGTTTTATAAAGTTTGCACTTTGTTGCTATTGACATACTTCTCGTTCTTAGTTGAGGGCCCAGGCCAAAATAACAGCGGTTAGCCACGCATATTCTTTTTTTTATCTCGTTGGATGTCTTATTTTTGTAGTCTACCAGTGATCCTAAGTAGCAGAATTCTTCTACCATTTCTATCGTTTCGTGTTGCACCTCTAAGTTATTTTGTTGAATTCTTGATATCGCCGGCATATATTTAGTTTTCTGGATGTAAATCAGAAGTCCGATGTTTTCTGCGGCATTTTTGAATGTGTGAAAGCCTCCACTGCTTCATTTTGGGTTCTTCCAATTATGACGATATCATCAGCGTATGCCATTATTTGTATACTACGGGTATATATCGTACCTTTTAAGTTTATTCCCGAATCTCTCATAACTTTTTCGAAGAATTTAGACACCTCTAAAATGCGGTGAACAAAACATAACAGTATATTTTACTATTGAAACTGGTTTTTAATATTGTTCTGAAGCTATTTTCTTGTGGCATTTTAACGTAATTACTATTATAATGGGAATAAGCCACAATTGAAAGTTAAAATAATTTTATTGATGTTTTAATTTCCACTTAAAAAATTTCCGAAGTGGAAATTGTAACGTTAAAATCATTTTAATCCTCAATTGCGGCTTATTCCCATTAAAATAGTATCTACTATTGAAACTGGTATCTTCAGGTGAATTGGAATCTTCGCGCACAATTAAAACAACGCACTATTGACAATTATACTATGTTTAGAGCAAGATATGGGACCCAATATAAAATACATAAAATAAGATGAGCAAAATATTAGGGGAAATGTCGAAAACGTTAGCGAAAATGGGAAATATGAAAAAATTGGTAGAGAAAATTGCGGAATAATAATTTGACACCTGAAGATGCTTAATAAAAATATAATAAGAAGCAGAAATAAATTAATCTTAAATTTTAATTTTGAAATTACTATGTATAGGTATTATAATACCTAATTTATATTATTTGTCTAAAATATTTCATTATTATTTGCCTCCTTTAAACTTTAGAAGATCGATTCGGTCCATGAAGTCAGCAGAAAATTTTACGAGCTTCGCGTGAGCTAGAGATCGCCACGCGCAGATGGCGCTCCATAAGGGAACCGAGGAACTCGAGAAGAGACCCCCAATAAAAACTGCCGATGGTACAGTTTACCACTGGAGATTTAGAGATTACTGTAAACGGTCGTCGCCCGAGAACGGGATTGTTTTACACAGCGCCGATAGATAGCACCCTTATCTAATATAGGAGGGATCGATAAAAAAATTTATAGGGTTCATAATATAATATAACAAAATAAAATAAAGATTCTTTTCTGTATAAATAACGTATAGGGATAAGACAGTATGTTAGAAATACTAGAATTAATTAATAACCGAACTATTTAGTAGATATAAAAGTTCATTGTAATATAAATTAGATATCATTTTTTTTAGAAATAGAAAGATTCACGTTACAATTTTATTAAAAATGTATTATCAGTTATTTACAAAATAATTTGACAAATTACTAAGAATTCTATGAGATTTTTTACAAAGTATTTTACGTAAAATGTGCCTTGAGACAACATGGTTCTTATTTAGGTAAATGTAGGTCTAATATGGTTCTAATACTATTTGTTGTGGTATGTTTTACACTGAATATTTCTCGTATGCGTTATTTGAAACATTACATAATAAGTTCTATTTAAACAATGATAATAATAAATCAAAATGAGGATCATCAAATCATTTAAAAACGTTTTTTCGGAGCGAAAAAAGTTGTTAATATCTAGTAAAAATCAATTGTCACTTAGCCCCATGTCGAATATTAAAATATATAAGAAATAAAGAAACACAGCATCCTAATGAATCCGAAACTCTTATAAGAAGTGATTAAGAGCACATCTTACATGATATATACCTATATAACATCTCAAAACTCAAAAAAGATAAAAAATAAACGCCAAGATTACAAAAACATTTAAAACAACCAACACACTGAAATAAATTTTATCCAAAACCAAACCTAACAATTAAGGAGGAAGATCAAGAGCCTGTATTTATAAAATATGACTACTTTTATCTCGGTGAAACGTAAGCATGCTTGGGATAATGAATGTAGGTATATGTAGAGTCCAATGGAAACATATGTCAATGGATTAAAAAGAAACATACCTATAGTAAAAAGAGAAAACCTAAGAATAAGTTCTGATCTAACTAAGAGCTAAATAAATTGCTTACAAAACTCAATCAATAAAATGCTGCAGGACCTGGTAAGCTGTACTAAAAAAAGGAATGATTAATTGAAATGACGACTAATTGAAGTGTTTAGGGGAAAATTCATCCAGAAGTACGAAAAAGGAAGATTAAAATAGGAAAATAAAAACTAAGTACATGGTAGTCAAAAGGACACCTAGCAGTGAAAATAATATCGCAGTAGACAACTATATTATCGGAAGTGTGGATGGCTTTACATATTTGGGTACAGAAATTAATCAAGTAAAAATTCGGTAAGGACCAAAACTAAACAAAAATTATTAAGCAGAAGGTTCCAAAACCAAAATCCGCAAGACCAGAACAGCAGGAGATAGAATCTTGTTGAGGCAGAATTCTGTCTCCTGTCTGCCCACAATGTAGTTACGAAATAATTTTTAAACTATTTGTCCTTTGTGTAGTGTGTTTTTATGTAAACGTATTTAATGTGTATAACATTAATTGTTGTGCTTGATAGCTAATATTTTCGACGACATGCCCCGATTATGCTCTGGGAACGAAAGTAGTTGAACAAGATTTACAAAAAAATAATAATAAATATGACTTGTGCGTAACCATTTTGTATTAATTAATTTCTTTAACAATCTTCGTTTCTCTTGGACCACAAATACACAATTGCTAACTTTCTGGTAATTTTTAATAACTGGTTTTCTGCCCTTTTTGGCAAGTTATTTACGATTTTTTTTATACTGTTTATTCCATATTTCTGGTTTAGCTCTAAGTAGCTTCTTCTTCTTCTCGTGCCACTCCTAGCGGAGATTGGAAATCATCATGGCCACTGCGACTTTGTTAGCATCTAAGTAGCTATCATATCCTAATTTTTCTTTTGTTATTGTGCTAACAAGAATGATTTAAAGACTCACGACCACATCTCTTCTGATTCTGAGCAACGCGACCTCATTCATTTTGTGTGCCTTAAACACATCATTGTTTAATGTGTTACAAATGCTGAAAAGACAAAGATCACACAATAGTATAAATCTAAAAACATCGTACCTAGACCATATTTTACATGATACCAAATATTTCATTGACATTATTAAGAAAAACATTTTTTAGCATTATAATTTAAATTAAATTTCTGGCATATAACTGCTACGGCTGGCTCTGACTCAGTCTAATTTAGAGGTCCAATTTTAGATGACTTTTTCCAAAATTTGTGGCCGTATATAGGCAATAATGCTAAGTGGTTCTCCAAGTAGTCAATCGTTTCAGGCTTATCGCCATAGACTAGCCAAAATATTCTGGTGGTGTTAAATCGCACGATCTCGGAGGCCAATTTACGGGTCCACGGGTCCAAAACGTGAAACTATGCGGTTACTAAACGTTTCTTTCAATAAATCATTTGTAGCACAAGCTGTGTGACATGTTGCGCCGTCTTGTTGAAACAACAGCTAATGCTCATTATGATTGTCCATGTTGATCGTGCCATGTGATGCGGAACGAAGAAAAATATCGAATTCTTCAACTCGTTATGCAGGGTAAAGTATTTGGCAGAAGAGGACCGGGACGCCGTCGTATCTCGTGGTTGAAAAATCTCCGACAATGGTTTGGGATGACCTCAGCGGAGCTGTTTCGCAGAGCAGTCAACAAAACCATGATGGCCTTGATGATCGCCAACATCCGGACCGGATAAGGCACTGAAGAAGAAGATGTTGATCGTACCGTCAGGCTATTCAAGCTGAAATGCCAAACTAAAATAAACATAAATCACTTGATAGCTGTCAAAATGGCTGCTGGTTAAAAAGTGGTGCCAACTTACATTTTTATACCTCTAAAAAACACCCAGTAGTAACAGACGGGTTGGCATAAGGAGAAATAGATTATTCTACCTGTGTAACATTAAACTCGATAGGTTTTATCTTAAAGATTTAATAAAAATAGTTCAAAACAGAGATATACAACGTTTTGATGAAGTTCACTAACCTCCATTAGTGGTGATAACATTTGAAGGCAGTTTGAAGTCAGAGTTTCATTAAGTCACGACCTTGATATTAATACAATTTTTTATCTGTTTTTATGTTTAGGTAAGTATTACTTTACAATAAAACAATTCTTAGTGCTTTAAAATAAAGCACCTATGAAAATAAACTTGCTGTAGTTGGCTGTATTCCATAAATCACAAAAATTTGATTAAAAATTCTTTAAAAAATGGTATACAACCAAAAGACCCTTTCGGGCTACATCACAACAAGACGTTTCCATACTAAAAAGTCGATCATCAGTGTATTTGCTTGGAATAAGTATTACCACTATGTGAATAGTTAGTGAATACAAACGTCAAGATTTCATTTTAACTAAGGTTAAAAAAACCAAATCGCTTTTTTAAATTACGTTAAATACTTACCAGGTGTATATGAGTCAAGCTACTAAATATGCAGTTAGAAATTCTTAAAATAATACAAATTTTGTGATTTGTTACATATGTGCTGATAAGATGGTGTGATGTTAAAGTTTTTATCAGATACCTAACATGACAACGAATTTGGGAGTCTTACGTTGCCACTTAGGGTATCTACATGGTAAAGATTTAACAAATCACAAATGTTGTACAATTTTAAGGGTTTTTACCCACATATTTAGTGGCTTGGTAATTTGGATTTGGTAAATACGCTGATGATGGACTTTTTAGTCTCAAAACGTGATGTTGTGATAAAATGTTTAAAAATAAACAGTACTTTTGTATTGTTAGCGAGTCTGGTAAAATCCTTCCATGAATGGTTATCTAATACCAAACCAATTATTTTTTACGTTGCTTGATACTGTTATAGTTATAGATTTGTTGTCAACACGCATCACTACTTTTTATATATGTTAATTATCTTCAATTTTATGATTTCAAATTAGAAAATAATTAAAAAGTGTCTGTATTTCAGTTTAACTTCAGAGTTTTTTCTCTTTTTTAACTCACAACAGGAAATTAAGATCTCGTAATCTTCGCATTATAAAATTAATGTACTAAAACGTTACATATAAATTTATCCTAAAATGAAATATGTACGTAAGAGGATTAAGCTATCCGGCGGTCTTCAGATATAAATTATAATGAAATTGTCCCATATACTTGAAAAGGGATCACTATAAATTCATCAGCCGTTGGGAAAAGGTCTTCGCAGCAGCGCACTCTAGAAACCAATATAAGGATGTGAGGATAGTAAAACATTTTTGTTTTAATATAATGTCTGTATTATTCTTAATTATTATTTAACGGTATTGAAGTAATTTCAAATAATTTATGTATATTTTAGGGTTCTAAATTTTTATATTTAAAAATTTGTCATTCAGGAAAGTGGGAGATTAAAATCGAAAAAGAGAGACAGATACTACACATATAATAATTAGAACGAAAGAATATTTTTGTAAAATATTAGAACCTGCCTGGCTTCCTTCTGTCAGTGGTTCTCAAACATAAATAATATTTGCTACAATATACTTGGGTTGAATTAAAATAAAATAGAAATTTAGAAATGCCTTTTCTTTATGTCACACAAGCAGTTTGTTTTTAATTAAACAGTATGTGCTAGCGATACAAACCATTTGTTTATATATTTAAAGAAAATTGAATAAAATAAACCTAAAATATAAAGAAACATTTTATTTATGTATTGTTCCGTTTAAAAGTTAAGATATGTTAAGATAAGTTAAGGAGGAAAGGACTTAGGGAAAGTAATTGTATTTAGTTCCTTTTTCTGTAAATCGCTGTCACATTAAGTTTCTGCTTAACTATTATCATCATCATCATTATTATCGTCACTGTCATCACTATCTTCGTAATGTATGATTAGTTTTAATTGCCTGTATATCACATAAAGTCAAATTTAAGTCATTTAAGTCAAAATAAATGTCATTACAATTAAAAAGTTATAAATATTTTGGCATATATAATAGAAAACTCTACAATAAATCCTGATTTGGACAGATTGAAGCCCCTACTAAATTTACCAGTTCCTAATGATTCTAAAAAAATCCATTGGGTCCAGACTTGATATTTGCTTTTGAGGAGTTGAGAAGTAATATAGCTGCTGATATAGCTGCCACGTTGAGTCAGTCTGGAAGACCCGTTGGTTTTTTTCTCACGTACCCATACAAATTCTGAACAAAAATATTCTGGAATTGAAAAAAAAGCGTATGCTTGCGTTTAAACATTAAAAAATGGAGACATTATCTCCGTAATGACCTGGTAAGCTACTGTAATTAAATTTCGCATTTCATCTTCTTTAAAATTCGCGTTTCGTCCAGCTACATACCGTTTCACTTCACTCCAAACTATTTCGATGGGGTTGAGTTCACATTGGTGGAGGCATCAGAATCTTCACATTGTGCTTTTTGGCAATATCTTCTATTATGTACCTGTCATATTTTGCTTTGAAGGCCTTGGCTACATCAAGTAACTCACATTTTAGGTAGTCTTCTTCAAAAAATAGTTGCTTTGATAGACTCGATTCTTGAATATCTTTTTTTAGTGTTGAACTGTTGGGAATTTGTTCTGACTTTCTGCTGTAGTAGAAGGCATTGTCGATTACCACGACAGTTTTTTCTGGCAAATTTAGCATTAAGTTATTTTCGAGCCAATCTTCAAAGGTCGGTCCATCCATTTCGTCGTGGTAGTCCTGAATATTTTTCTTTGCCAAAAACGTGAGCTATGCTCCATCAACAAATCCACTGTTAGATCCTGCGTGCAATAAAATGAACCGTGCACCACGAGCTATTGGAGCTTTTAATCCTGTTGTCAGACCACGAACAAAAGCATCGCGATGAGATGTAATTGTTTTATCAACCCATTCTTTTTTCACTCTGTGCTAGATATTTACACATGATTCATCCAAATGCACTATGTTGTATCCTTTTGCACGGTATTTCCGAATTGCGTGTAAATAATGATGACGCCACGAGATGATTTCTGGTTTTTCAATCAAAATTGAATTTCTGCCACGTTTTATGAACACAAAATCCATATCACTCAGCAAGCGATGTAGCGTGGCCCGTGAAAAGTTGGGCAAAGTTTTTTCGACAATTACAACAGCTAATATGGTTTTTATTGTTGGTGGTATGTTGTCACAAAAAAAATTGATGAACTATTGTACGAATTTGATCCCTGACACCTTCATCGTACGTTGTTATCACGAGAATTACCAACCTTTCGCTTCTTGGGCCTACTCTTTGGAGATTGTAATCCAGCAGGTGATAAATATTCCTGTCGTATGCGAAATAAAGTCTTTCCGCAAACACCACTCATTTCTGACGCTTTCCTAATTACACTTGATACAGTATCGTTGTTTTCCTGATTAAAATGATAATTAATAATATTCATTAGTATCTGCTTCTCTAAAAGTTTCAGAGCTCTTCCACGTTTCCATTGAACAATTTTCTCCATATTGCGGTAAAAATTCGGCGTCAAATATAACAATAACCAACAACAGAAAATAACAATAAATGCCAACAGCAAGTCACAACAATAGCCACCAACAAATAATAACAATATCAAAACTGTAACAGTACACCCAAGATGGTATAAATAATCGTAACTGGAATATGTTTACGCGCTCCGAAGAATAAATAAAGACTGATTAAGGACCTGGATGTATCAAGCCTTTAAACATATTCTGTACAAGAATAAATCTAATTGCTTCCTAATTACTGAATAACTTAGAAGAAAGTATTTGAAAAACTTTGAAACAAATGTTTATCTAATGCACATTTTACTATATTACTGCGACTAATAAAAGATAAAAGTTGATAAGTTACTATTAGAAACAAATAATGTATAGTATAATGTAAAATTATTAGCAAACGATATTTGTAAATTACATAAAATGGTACGTGAGGACTTGTTGAGAACTCCTGGTTTATTCCGTTTATTTTGAAAGATAGACAATAGAGAACGCCATCGGTCACTGCATAAAACTGGCAACGTCTTGGCGAAATTCCGTTGCATCGAGCAAAGATATTGCATATCTTTCCCTGTACAGACTAGTCACTTTGAGACAGAGTATAGAGAGGATAATTTGGCAGGCATCGTTACTTTGAAATATTGATCTATAATAGCTGATCGATATACGTTCCCACACAGAGGAAGTTTAGATAGAAGATGGAAACATGGAGTTTGACATAATATAGACCAGTGGTTCCCAAAGTTTTTTAGTTCGCGGCTCACTTAATAAACTAGAATTTTTCAGCGGCGCCCGGAGTCAAAATATTGATTTAACGTCTAACTTTAACTGTAGTTAATTACGGTTTCTGTTACAGTTGATATGGTTGGCTTTATTTAATAATAATGAAACATACTTTAATTTCACAAACAATTTATTGAAAAAATAATTACAGTAATTAATGGGATAAATGAGCTTGTTCTTGTTCATTACACAACTTTTTAAATCTCGGAATCAAACTGGACACAGCTACCCTGATTTCTTGTTCCACGTTTAATTTTCGCACGGTATTTACTTTTTATTACAGCGACCGCCGAAAACTCAGCTTCGCACAAATAGGATGTTGCAAATGGAATTAAGATGCGCAGAGCTTTACCACTCAGCAGCGGATATTCATCTTTTACTGATATCCAAAAATCAGTTAGTTCCGTGCAGCCAAACTTTGTCTTCAACGTATTGTCGCAAGCCAAATCAATGAGATTTTGTTGTTCTAAAGAAGTAAATTCAGAAGGAGCTTCGCTCTAAATGGATCTTGAATCCATGCAAACTGGTCGATATTTTCAGCTTGAAAGTATTTTTCGAACCATTTGATAAGCTCTGATAAGTGATCCGCAAAAATAGATTTAATATTGCAAGAGATATTAACTTCATTGGAGATAATAAACTCCTGCAACAAGGGACAACAATCATTGATATTATTATCATTAATTTTTCTCTTCCATACTTCTAATTTTTTTCTAAAAGCTGAAATTTTCTCCGCCAATTTTAAAATGTGCGTGTTGCGGCCTTCCAGGGAGGGATTCAACGCATTTGACTTTTCAAAGATATCACATAAGTATACTAGTTGAATCAAAAAATCCGTTTCTACAAAGTACTTGGCATACTGGTGTTTTTCTTCTTCGAGAAAAATGTACATTTCTTGTCGTAATTGGAACGTACGAGACAAAACATTACAACGAGAGAGCCATCGTGAGTGGCAGTAGTATAACAGAGACGTGTCTTCTGCACCCATATCCTCAAACATTTTTTTGAAAAACCTTGCTTTCACCGGCCTAGTTTTTATATAATTTACCACAGTTACCACACGTTCTAAGACCAAATTTAGTGAAGGACTCAGATTCTTTGATGCAAGCGCTTCTCTATGAATGATGCAATAGGTCCATACTGAATCCGGAGCTTTGTTTCTAACAAGCGCCTGTAATCCTCCATAACGGCCAGACATTGAACGACCACCATCAGTGCAAACACCAACGCACTTTGTCCACTCCAAATTGTTTTCAATCACAAATGTATTCAGGATCTCGAACAAGTCTTTGTACTTGCAGTGATTTTATTACAAAACAGAAGATCCTCCACAATGGTATTATCATCCAAGAACCTTATGTAACAAATCAAGTGTGCATCTTTACTAGAATCTGTTGCCTCATCTAACTGTAACGTAAATTCACTTTCTTTTATTTTTTCAATTATTTGATCATTAAGATCCTCCGCCATACGCTGAATTCTGCGACTGATGGTGTTGTTAGATAAAGGCACCGATGAAAGAAGTTTTCCCGCAGATTCTCCGATCATAATGTTTACCAAATCTACAGCAGCCGGTAGAATTAATTGTTCTGTGATTGTGTGGGGCTTTTTACACTTTGCAACTTTATACGCAACCTTGTATGATGCCAGCAAAGCATTTTTAGGTATCGACAAATGCTTGGAAAAGTTACCTTTTTGTTGCTTCAAATCATTTAACTTCCTGGTAAAAAAGCTACAAGGTTTGTCAGCAAAGTTTGGATGATTGGCTTCTAAGTGGCGTTTTAACTTACTTGGAAGCATGCATTCTGGAGCCAAGAGATTCAGGCGCAATACACATTGTAGTCTCTCTTCATCATAGACGTTTGTTGATGTAAGGCCAAAATCCAAATAGCTGTTATCATATTTACGGTATTTTCGTTTCTTCACGACTCTACCACTAGTTTGTGGTGCACCCACTTTATTTTTAGAACCACCTTGTTTATTTAAATTCAAAAACTTTTCCATTTGTACAGCAACTTTTGTACACAAGTAGGTGAAACAACCCTGTTTATATTCACACTGATAAACGAAACGATGCGAACAGTATAAAACTACAAATTCAACTAACTAAAATTTAGATAAGTAAAAATTTATAGTTTTAAAAAGTGCACTTGCAAAGAGACGATTGAATTCGGCCCAGGGCGCCGCGGCGCACAGTTTGGGAAGCACTGATATAGACACAACATGCAATTTAAAAAAGAAAAGATTGGTTCAAACAGTTTTAAGAAGAAAATTACTGAAACATGAGTGACTGGGAAGTGCATTAACTCAAAAGAAGATGATTTAGAAAATAATAAATTTTGAAACAGAACCAAAGTGGAGGCAAAGGGACGCAAGAGAAAATGGTCATATATAAATATATAGATTGGGATATGTCGAAAAAGTTCCATAATACTATTAATAAATCTCCTTGGATTTACGATGAAAATACAGACGTATAATGCACCGCCTCTGCTTAAGGATCACCATAAATTCACCAACTTTTAGGAAAATCTTACATGGATGAAGGAAGCCATTAACTCGGCTCGGACAGATAACTGAAGCAATTAAAAAGGCCCAGCGATGCCCTAAAGGGTCACTTTAATGTGCATTAGAGGGAAAATGGAATTCGATGTTTGAATTAAAATGGTCGGTGCATTTGGAAATATAATTAGACGATGAATATTTACGGGACACGACCGAAGTGCATAATGGTTTAATTTAATGCTTCGGGGCTTCTGGTTAAGGCGATAAAATATATTTAAATTAAATTTTAAAAAGTTTTGAGTGTTAAAGATATTTACTGTTTTATATGCAAAGTAATTAAAGAATAAAAAGAGTCCGATTTCCTCTTTCTAGTCACACCTTTGTAGGTCATAAACATTTATTTTTATTTTAATTTGCTGTTTAGTTAATTGTTCTGCCTTAAATTTAGATCTACTATTTCACATAGCTACTGTAACACAATCTACTAATAGAGACTATACAAAAATGTATTCTACCAGAGGTTTTATTGTTTTTAATAATACGTACAGGCAATTTCTTGAAGACAAAACTTTATACAGTGTATTATAAGCTAATATTTCCGAATGGTACACATTTTTATTCTTTGGAAATTGGGGGCATCTGAACATTATACCGTTTAAGAGTACGGGAGTTATATCGACTATTGCTTGCAGGATAGACTCCTGATACAGAATGCTCATACATAATATTTACAAGAAAGCTACAATAAAAATACAAATATATGGGAAAAATGAAAGTTTAGCTAGTTTTTGGAGAGAGAAAAGATAATCAGTTGGTTTCCAAGGGTAGAAGGCGATCGGCCGTTGTTCTCGGGTAGTTTCCCAGAAGTAGGAAGCAGTAGCAGTGAAAGTTTGTGAGTTTTCGTGTAGTTAGTGTATCTGACAGAAGCTGATCCAGTAAAAGATTGTAAGTCATATTTTTCTACTTATATTCCAAGAGTCACTGTTCAGGCCAACGAGAGATTCAGTTTATCGTAAAGAAAAGATATTCCAAGAGTCATTTTTCACTCAGGACAACGAGAGATTCAGTTTATTGAGAGAAGAAGAAGCTGGCATAATTTGAACGATTCGTGCATTTGAAGGAGATCATTAAGGACGATATACTTGCAACAATTTGTTGTAAGATAGCTGATTACCTAGGGAGCGCCTGAGAGTAGATAATATAGTCTACAAGGAACAAGGATTTACACCACTCATCATCAAAGAGAGATATTTTTGTTTTCTGCAGTTTTTGTTTTATTGATAACACAATTTTTACACTTAATTTAGAAAGGATATAAATATTTTGATTGGGAGAGTTAGAATAATTTGGGATTTTGAGATTTCAATTAGTATTGTTTGTACCATTAATTTTGAAGGTTCACGTACGTAGAACAAAATTTTGAGAATCATTATATGAGATTTTGTTTGTTGAAAACATTTGAGTGTGAATTATTTCATTATTTTTATTTCAATATATAGTGTTATATCATATGTGTTTTTTATTATTCCGGTATTCTTTGGACCTTACCTTTCACATGTAATAGCATAGATATTGAAGCACGAATTTAAGCCTGAGATAAGAGAATTAAAAAGTGTGATAGAGTCATAATCATATCATTTAAATAATTTTAATTAATTAATTAGCTAATTAATTGCTTGGTGCACCAAGACTTCAAATATCACAATAATATATATATATATATATATATATATATATATATATATACATATATATATATATATATATATATATATATATATATATAATATATATATATATATATATATAATCAATAACCCTTCTACCCTAAGGTGTTGGGTGATATATTACTATATACTAAGTATATATAATTACTATAAAAATCGTAAAAAATTGCAACAATCGTGATTCGTTTATATATTTAACAACTTTATAGAAACTGACTTCATTTGCGGCAAAATGAAAAATTGGACACGAAAACTTTACTCTCCACACTTAAAACGTATTTTGTTTTTTTTTTCGATAGGATACTCTGATCAAAAGATATCAAATTTGTACCGTCGAGTTAATGCTAATTTTATTTAAAAAATCGCTTATGCGCGTAACTGGGAATTAAAATCAACGGTCGCTTTAAGCGTTGTTTCTGAGAGAATGGTTCATTTTACAGAAAAATGTGCTAAATAATATTTTTGTTCATCTCAGCTATATTTCATGTTTGAAAATTGTTTTTCTGCGGCGTACAGATTCTGGGTAAATCCATTCTTCCGTCCCCCCTGTGGTTAGGGTTATAGAGTGAAATCTGGTGGTAGAAGTTGCCAACTTTTTTTGTATTTTTTTTGGGCTCCTAAAATTAATACTTTTAGCAAAATTTAGTTTGTTCGTATGATTTCTAGAGGTTCAGTGGCTTTTTCGACTCTTAAATACATGGTTAATACACTAGTTAAAACAAAATAAGTTTTAAATAATTTATTTCTTCTTCTTCTTCATGTGCCTTGTCCGTTCTGAACGTTGGCAATCAACATGGGTATTCTGACTTTGTTTACGGCAGATCTGAATAGTTCAGCAGATGACAATCCGAACCATTGCCGCAAGTTTTGGAGCCACGAGTGTCTTCTCCTCCCTGGACCCCTTCTGCTGTCTATTTTTCCTTGAACGATCAGCTGTAGTACTCTATATTTATTATGTCTCATAACGTGACCCAAGTATTCCAACTTTCTTTTCTTTATACTTATTCCTACCTCTCTCTCTTTACCTATCCGGCGTAGTACCTCTTCGTTGGTCACGTGCTCAGTCCAGAATATATGTAATATACGTCGGTAAGCCCACATTTCGAAGGCCTCTACTTTTTTCATCAATGTTGCGGTCATTGTCCACGCCTCCATTCCATATAAACAAAACCGGGAATACATAACATTTCAGAAGTCGAATTTTGAGAGGTAGGGTGAGGTTTTTAGAGGTGAAAATTTGCCTCATGCTAGTGAACGATGCTCTTGCCTTTTCTACTCTTATACGTATTTCCTTCGCTTGATCCCAATTTGAGTTAACTGTTGTTCCCAAGTAGATGTACGAATCCACGTGTTTAATTCTTTCATTGTCTAATATCAGTTGATGTGGTGGTTGTTGGGTTTTGCTTACTAACATCCATTTGGTTTTTGTGATATTTAGTCTAAGTCCGTATTGTGCGCTTGTTTTTTGTATATTATTCATTAGGCAACTCAGTTCCTCCATGCTACTTGCTAGAATCACAGTGTCATCAGCATACTTTATGTTATTAGTTATTTCTACATTTATCTTTATGCCTTCTGTGCTTTCCTCCAGCGCTGTCTTAAATACTTCTACTGAGTATATATTAAAGAAAAGAGGAGACAAGATACAACATTGTCGTACCCCTTTCTTGATCTCAATAATATTGGTCAATGTAGATCCTACTTTCACTGTTTCACTGTTTGACCCAATAGAGAGTCGCTATTGTTCGAATGTCTCTGTAGTCGACTCCGATCTTATGGAGAACTTCAATTATCTTTTCGTGCTTTACGTTATCGAATGCTTTTGCGTAGTCTATAAAGCATATGTACACGTCTTTGTTCATATCTCTGGATGAGTACCTTTAGACTAAAAAGTGCTTCTCTTGTCCCAAGAGAATTCCGAAAATTTCCGAAAAGACCAATTTGCAATTCATTAAGCTAAGTGCTACACTACCATTCTCAAAAAAGTATCCATCAAGATCTTTACTTCTTCATCGAATTACTATATCACTTCCAGACACTGTCAGTCCAATACATAGTATATTACTTCATCAGATGTGGCCATGCTGTACTTTTTCTGAGATCTACACCTTTTTAGGCAAATTTTCTTTTCACAACTTTATTCGAGTCCTCACTATTTACCTTTCTTAATTCTAGACAAGTTTTTAGAATCGAATATTTTGGCCACAAAGAAGATATGAAATATGTAGTGACCTCATAAGTAAAAGAAAATGTGACAATTATGGAATTATAAATTTTATGGCCCAACTACCAAAGACCTTTTTTAAAGTAATTCACAGTAAGATCTACAAAAAATATGATGAACAGGTATGACGCACACGGTTTCGATGTTTTGATATTTTTGTTAGACGAAAAGTATTATTTATTACTAATTATGTGGTGTGCATAGAAAAATAACCCGGTTTAATTGACTTACGGCAATCATAGACATAATATACAATTATTTTAACATTGTTAAATATAACAACATAAATATAAATATAATATATTTAAATATATTATACTTAAACATAAATATAAACAATTACATAACCTCACAAATCATATGTCGATAAAGACCCATTACACCAAATGTGATTCTCAATCCGAGTCTGTGTTCTGTGTTTCCTTCTAAAACATGGCCAGCGAGCTGAAAAACTTCAAAGGCGGCATCTGAGAGTGGGAACTCTGATTGTTTATTATTCTGTGATAATACTAAACCAATTTTCTAAAACAGATGCATTCATTTCTTCATCGTAATCTTCTTTTTCTTTCCTCGAAAAATAAAAGTCCTTTAATAACAAAACCTAACTCTAATTCGATATGTAAAACTATAAGGCATTTTCCTTTCCCATCTTGATTTTTCAAACCAGTAGACAAACCCTCAATAAATGCCTGTCTACGGTTTTTTAAGTCAGTGATTCACACTTTTTCTTTGGAATGGCCTTTATTTACCCATGTTTAGTCAAGGTAATAAATGGATTTATCTTCACTTCTGGACTGATGTATGGAAATTAGGTAATTAAGTCTCCTTCTTTTAATATCATCACGTTCAATGAAAATACTTTTTCGACTTCTCAAGTCTCTATTTGTGGCTAACCAATATTTACTTATCCAAAATTGATTTGCTTCAAAAATTTATATAACAACGAACGACACATATTTTAATTTAAAGAGGGCATTTCATTCTTGAAAAAGAAGCTGTGTACTATCTGTCATACAAATGTTTTAATTTGTTCATAATATGTTGTAAGTGAAGAAGGTCGACAGCCAGATTGTTAAGGACATCTTACTGTTCCAGTCTGCTTATAGTTCTTGATGGTTCTATAAATTATCGAATTTGCACAATACTTAGTAAGTCTTAATTTCTGCAAAACTAACCTGTTGCTGATTTTTTTTAATTTTTGCTACCATGGCTATCAATAACATTTAGGATCATCAATTTTTATTTGTTTATGCATGTTTATAATGCATTGTTTTTCATATCATGATAAATAACCCAAATCCACTCGGCTCCGGCGTTGTTTAGGTGGAGAAGGGCAATTAAGACTGGTACTTGCATTGAATTCATATTTTTAGTTTAATAACACTATTACGTCACTAAAGAGTTACAAAAAGACCTGTTTTTAATATAAATGCAAGCTAAAAAACCAAAAATTAAAGGAGTAAGGCAGAAAACACAAAAAATCGCCGATATAACTTAATTAACGTATAATTTCTAATAGTTAATAGGGTCAAAATTTCATAATTTAGTAGAGTAAACTTGCCTGAGGTTAAAGCAATTACAAACAAGCATTACGGTGCAGTAAATTTGAATTACTGAAAAAATTCAAACAATTAACAATAAATACGTCACTTAGAAAATCACAGACCGTGACTTGTTGACTTTTAATTATGGACTGGTATTCCTTTGTTTGGAAATTGGAATTGCCTAAAACATATTTTGGGTACAATGTGCATCAATGTTTTGTCCTATTAGATATTTAGTTGATTACTACAGGTTCCTATATGGTGAAAGCAGCTTAGAAATTTTCACACATTTGTTAACTGACAGATCTTATTTAAATGGATTTTAAAGTAAAACCCTCATATAGCAGTATTGAACAAAAGTGAAAGAGAGAAAATTGAGTATATTTGAACAAAATTTATCCCGATACAAACCTTTATGTTCCAATTTGTCAACCGGCAGAATGTTTTTATAAGTTAAAAATTTGATGTTCTATATAGAAGTGGAATTGTTGATGGAAAAACGTTTTCAATATTATCTAGCAATCCAAAATTCTCTTTCCTAGCTTTTGTCCGAACATTAAGTAAAGCAATACTTTGTTAAACTCGTTTAAAGTCAAGGTGATTTCTTTAAAGTTATCTAAAAGTTCATCAATTTTAAAAGGTATTTCTATACGTGTCGCAGTATACGAATTATTTAATTAAGTACAGGTATAACATTCCCAGAATCTTATAAAAAACAATTTAAAATAAAGATTTCAACATTTATCTTTCTCAATATTAAGATTATAATCCACCTTAAAAAAACCACCATATCCACTAATCTGATTTGAAGCCTAGACAAAGGTGGTACCTCCGAAAGAAACTGTCACTTCACTGAATAAATAACATCGATTTATGATCTTAAAGGTGATACGCCCTGTGAGATTGTTGATTTTTCGGCGAGGCCATTGTGTTGGATTTCTACCTAAAAAAGGGATCAGCTGAAATATCAACTGTCATCACAGCGAAGTTTCTTTTATGTCTGTATTATTGGCGGAGAAGAATTCAAAATGGCCACATTTCTTTTCTGAGAACCGATAAATGATTAGGTGTTTGGACTGTGTATCCAGGTGAAGGTCGTGTGAACGTGACGAAATTTTAGAAAAATTACAAATATGTAATATTGATCCTTAATGTAAATCTTGCTTGTGAATATTGAGAAATTTTTTATGTAATTTCCGTTAAAGAAAAGTCCTTGTCCAGTATGATATTTTTACATCTTTTTATATATGGAAACTATTTTTTTAATATCGTAGTTATCACATAAAATGTAATATAAACTGTTTACGTATTTAATTTCTTTTACATTTTTTTTTTCGTAAATCACATTTTAAGTATCTTTTTATTTTAGTTAGATAGTTTATTTTTACCTATAGTAACAAATACAAGAAAATATTAGTATAAAACAGTACTCTTGTTCCTTGAAGCGATCTTTATCAAGCTTTGTTTGGTTTTAAACTCAGAAATTATAACCCTTTTTTATCAAAAACAACTATCAGGCTCCAATCTTGCCAGACAAAATGGATCCTAGTAATAAGCATACTGTCCTCTTGCTTTCTATTCTTATTGGTAAGCGAGAATCAAATAAAATCTAATCATGTATATACATGAAATCCTAAGTGTATGATTTCCTAAGTATGTAATTTCCTGTATGAAATCCTAAGAAGCAAAAACATCGACAGTCGCGACAATAACATAATATCCAGGTTGTACTGGGGACAAACAGCAAAAATCAAAGTTGATAATGAGTTACCCGAAGAAATTGAGATTTGTCGAGGTGTGCGTTGGGGTTGTGTGCTTTCTCCACTGTTATTCAATACACATAGCGAAACAATATGTCAGGAAGCGCTCCTAGAGCAAAACATTGGTATGAACATTAACGGAGAGTTAATTAACAATATACGATACGCTGATGACACGCTAATAGTAACAGATAACCTAGCAAATTTACAGTTTTTGATGGAAAACATAAACACCTATACCAATAAGTATGGTCTAAAACTGAACATCAAAAAGACTAAATTCATGATTGCAACAAAGAAGCTATACACCAATGTAAATTTAACCATAAATAATCAGCCAGTTGACAGAGTTACGTCCTACAAATATTTAGGGGTTTGCTTCACTGATACTAATAATCAGACAAGAGAAATCAAGATGCGAATAGAGATAGCGAGACAATGGTTTGTCAAAATGAAAAAGTTCTTATGCAGCCGGGACATAAATATAAACTTAAGAACGAGAATCTTAAGGTTCTATGTTTTCTCCGTTCTGCTGTACAGCATGGAAGCCTGGACACTAAAAAAGATAAACATAAAAAACATTAAGGCATTCGAGATGTGGTGTTACAGGAGAATGTTGAAAATACCATGGACAGAAAGAGTAACAAATCTAGATGTTCTGCCGAAGATGAGGAAGGAATGCGAAGTCATAAAAACCATACAAACGAAAAAACTGTAATATCTGGGCCACATAATGAGAGGAGAAAAGTACTCTCTGCTTAGACTCATAATCCAAGGAAAAATCTTGGGAAAGAGAAATGTGGGACGTAGGAGGATTTCCTGGTTGCGAAATTTAAGGGAGTGGTATGGGTGTAGTTCAATACAGTTGTTCAGAGCTGCAGCTAACAAAGTAAAGATTGCTGTGATGGTAGCCAACCTCCGATAGGAGACAGTACTGCAAGAAGAAGATGTATATATTTGTTAGTATTCATTTATACAGGATTGTACAAGGAGGACACTTTTAACGCTCAGGGATTCATCAGAGCGGCTTTATTGTAAAAAACAAGACATAAATAAACCACGGTTAGGTAGGTGGGCAACAAATGGTAAACATACAAAAAAATGTTCATTCATACGATCAATTTTACACTCATACCTTTAATTTAGTTTTTACAAGAAATATAATGATTTTAAAAATTTTTATGTAGTCTTCATTTAATACAAGATTTACGTTTAATGGTGTACTTAAACCCTCTTTTATCAATTCTTTTAGCAGCCACGTGCTTGTATTACGATGTAGTGGGCAGTTGAAAAATATGTGATTTAAATCAGCTATACTAGTTCCACACTCACATCGGTCTGTTGGGAGAACTCCTATTTTCGGAAAACATCCATGATCTACTTTTAATTTTAAGACAGTTGACACTGTGTTTTTGCTTAGTGTAAATGTATATATTTTAAAATACGTAATATTTAATAAATTCGACTTATGTTGTGTCTATCGACTTGTCAGGGCCAAGGTAACTATTATAGCAGGACAAGAGAGGAACATTATTAAGCCCACAATGCTTTGCTACACTTTTAGAATTAAAACAAAATAAGAGACATATATGCGGAAGACCTAAAGAAAAGAGTAACACAATGTAACTTAAAGAAACCAAAACACAGCACTTTATCACAATCTACAAGAAACTAAATGAAAGAAAAAGGAATACCGGAACGTACAGAAAATAAACAAGTCAAGAAAAAAGTAAAGGAAGACATTTGCACTATAAGACAGAACTTGTAAGAACAATTACAAATAACAACAAAAATATGAAAATATTAAAATTCCATTTTACTCACAACACACCAGAAAAAACTTTAATGAAAGATTAAAACAACAAAGTCAACCGTGACAAAAAAAATTACGAAAATAATCGAATACCTCTATCCTTTGTTTGTGCACTTTAATAGATCCTTGACATAACAGCGTAAGATCGATTGTTGTTACCAACGCCAGATTAGAAGAACTAACAGAAATCATATATGAGGAAATTGCACATGCTTTATATCAAATGAAGTAGAATAATTTAAGAGGCGGTGAGAGTTCTTGTGAATAAATGTTTGTAGGTGAGCGAGTTCAGATAGCTAGCAAATTCCCAATTAACAACTCCAGAAGTTTAAGTATATATTAAAGCAGTATAGAACAGATTCTGAACATCCGAACATTGATAAAGAAATGTAATGAATAGAATGTATCACTACACTTATCCTTTGTTCATTATCTCAAGGCCTTTGATTCAGTAGAACTGTGGGGCATATTCAAAACAATGAATGAAGGTATAAATATTAACGAACAGTATCTAAGTCATCTCCACTTTGCAGTTACAAGATATGATTTCACAATTAGAAAATGCTTTAGAAAGAATAGGCTTGAAAATGAATCTAACAAAAATCAAGATTCTTACTTTAAAGAAATTATCAGTTCCTGTGGGGAAGAAAATGATAGGAAGGGTGGAAGAATATATTTACTAAGGTCTGCTAATAAAGGTGATCAGAGTAAACTAAGATGTAAAAACCAAACATGGAAAAAGCGTGAATAAGAAGACTTACAGGTAAAAAAAGTAAACTAAACAAAAATAAGGTTAATAAATAGTATCATACTACCGATACTAACGTACTAAACTCTCGCATGGGAGAGTTGAGTACTTTAAAGTAAACACCTTATCATGAGAAATATATTAACCATTCCAGCTATTAATACAAGAAGAGTCAGAGAGTGAATATTGGTCATTAAAAATTTGGGATAACGATTCCGCATTTCAAATAACTTGTCTATTTAGATCAACAGTAACAAAAGAAAACAGAAAGAGAGAAAAACATATTTTTATTATTTAAACATTTCTTTTTCAATTTCTTGTCTAATGATACTATAATACAATACAATGAAATAATCCAGATTTGATTTAAATGATTCTCAACAGTAAACGTAATCACTGCATTCAACCCTCTAAAATAATTTCAGATATACGGGCACATCCACCATTACTATAACCCCTAAAATATTATCCAGACGTGGATTCCCCACAGTCCTGTCGTTGTTTATAAATAGAAACCATAATCCCTTATCTCGGAGACGTCGACTAATACCAACATGGTGTAAACAAAGGGGTACATAAAGGGTTGAGTGATGAGTTGGTTATACGGGCCGAATATATTTATTAAAATATACAACGATCTACAAATTGTAATGTGTAAGTTATTAGTAACTGGTAGTTTTAGAAGCAATTACATAAATATGTCCCCTATGACTTGATAGATCTTCACATGCAATAATGTATGTATATGATTGATGATTATAAACCTTAATTTTATATGTAGTTATTAGAGTTGCTCACTTTTTATTATACTTTGCAAGAACTGTTGTTCTAAACTATCTATATCAGCGGTTTTCAAACTTTTTTTTGTGGAACCCTTTTAAAAAACTAAATTTTTACCGGAACCCCAAAGCCTCAAGCACTAAACTAAAAGTAAAACCGGTTATATGTATTGTTTATTAATTACTAGTTTCCAACCAATTTGCGACTCGAATGAAAAATGGTGTTTTTTGTTAATTTTGGCTCTCTGAACATAAATATGATGATAAAAACTTGCTAACACGTAAGATTTTTGAGTTATGATTAAAAAGAAAATTATTTTTTTTAAGTATTTTAATAACAAAAATTTTAAAATTATTTATAATATAGTAAAACCTCCCTTAACCGAAACTTTTTTAACCGAAACATCGTTTAACCGAAACGGTTGACAGTTTTAATAATTTCGTCAATAAAAAGTAAATTTTTATCGCAAAATGTAAATTCCATTAATTTTACTCACCGATTGATGCCTATGTGTGTTGGGAAATAAAAAAAAACCAAGAGCTCTAAAAAATATTTGAGAAAAACCAATTCCAGTTTTTTATAGAAGACAAAAAAAGCTCATGGATGTCGACCACTTTATTTTCAGAATGTTTCGAAAATGAATTCGTTCCAAGCGTAAAATCTTTTTTAAAATAAAAAAAACCTTCCCATCAAAGCATTGTTGCTTGTTAACTTAAAATCTATACAATAGTGATAATTTTCAGATTTTTGCCACCGAATGCCACGAGGGAGTAATAGAGACATAGTGGAGCATTCTTAAGACATCTGTAGGAGACAAATAAATCCAAAAGTGTTCCTTAAATCCTCAAATGTTCAACAATGAAACATGTTGTTTATCGGTGTGCTGAGTTCTAGGCCAAGATCAAATCTACAACTTTGGAAAAATGCTGTAACTAATTCTTGATAGGATTTTGATTGACGATCATGAAAAAGAAAATGGCAAAGAAACGACAGAAGAAATTAAACCTTTAATAAAAAATTTGCCGGATGTGACGAAATTAACTAAGAAGAGATACGTGAGTGGTTAGCAGCCGATGACTCATAAAGTGAATTTATCGACTAGGACATCATTGATATGGTTCTTCATCCAGACAACCTGAGCGTATCAGACGACGAAGATGACAACCCAACAGACAACAGGCAGTATGAGACTGCGGACGAGATTTTCAATGCCTTAAGGATAAGAATTTTATACAGTAGGCCTAATATGTTAGGGAGACGACTAGGGTCTTAATTTTTGTTGTCATTGTATAAAGTTTTGTCCTTTTCAGATTGCTTTACGTTTCGTCGAACGATGAAATAAGGCAAACTCACGACGTTCTGCAAATGAACGATGGATATATATAGCTGCAAAACATCGTCAAACGATACCGTAAAAGAAAATAGAAGATTTGTTTAAAAAACTTGTTAAACTTGTTCATTTTTCTTAATTTTATTACTTTATTCTGTATTTACTTATTAGAAAACATTACGAAATCACCTCATAGTATTATTTATTAACAATACTTTAACCAAGAATACTATAAAAAACAATGTTATTTTTAACCGAAATTCTTGTTATCCGAAACGGCCTCCCCTCAATTATTTCGGTTAGCGGAGGTTTTACTGTATATCGGAGCGAAATATTATCAAATTTAACGTTTTTTCTTAAAATTGTGCATAATTTGGCAACACTGGGAAGTCTACGAATAACACACTATTTACTACCTATTTAAACCTATATATTAAATTTCTTTGTTCTCCCGAGCTGCATCTATTTTTAGATGGCCGATGGTATACGAGAATTTCGCCGTCATTTCTCGACTTTTCGATTTTCTATAATATGCTACAAGTATATTATATGCTTCAACTTCGAAAGCGCATGGTTAAGTGCTACATTTGGTCAGTCCTCTTATACGGTGTCGAAGCATGGACATTAAAAATATCCACCATTAATCGTCTGGAGGCCTTTGAGATGTGGCTGCACAGACGTATACTAAAAATTCCATGGACGGCTATGCTGACAAATGTGGCAGTCCTCGAAAGAGCAAATGCTGCTCGCGAGCTGCTTGATAACATCAAATGTAGAAAGATAAGGGGAGACAGATATAATATTCTTCAACTTATTATAATGGGTAAAATCGAAGGACGCAGAGGAATTGGTAGAAAGCAGGCCTCTTGGTTGAAAAATATCAGGCAGTGGACAGGAATAAAGAAAGCTGAGCAACTATTTAGAATAGCTCGGGACAGAGACAGTTTCGCCATGTTAATCGCCAACGTCAAGGGACTTGATAGGGCACGTTAAGAAGAAGCTACAAGTATGGAACGGCTGTAAAAGCAGCTCGCCGATAATTACATCCTCACCACGGTTTACCACGAATAGAGGTATTACATCAAAAAGCGAGAGTATATGGAATAAAGTTAGTTGACGCTAGTAAAGAACATCTTCGAATTGAGTGTGTGGGATAATACAAAAATGTAGAAAGTTCAGAAACGTGGTTGTGTTATCCCCGTGGATAGTTTTTGATACGTATGTGGTCAGTTTACTCCCAAATCACAGAAAAGGACAATTAATAAGATGACAAAAGTACATTTTACCATAAGTATTTTGGATGTGTTATTGGCGATCAAGATCGGGACTGGGCTCCTCACATATGCTGCCAAACCTGTGCAGCAAATCTTAAGTAATTGGTTAAATGGTAAACACTTTTCTATGCCGTTTGCAGTTCCGATGATTTGGCGTGAACCAACAAGGAAGAACAAGCATACAAGTGAATATCGAGATATTCCCTCAGCAATAAAACCGGTTGTTCATAGAGAAGATTTACCAGTTCCATGACCCCCGGCAAATTCTTATTCTTTATTTTCACGAAAGCGATGATAAAGCACCCCATTTCATCCAACAAACTGAATTAAATGATTTCCAGTGGAACTAAAGTTACAATATTTAGAAACCGTAACCAGGAGCTATCCTCGTTTTTTACTATGTAGGATAAAATGTGTGTTTGTGTTAATTGAAACAATGTTATGGAAAAATTAGGATTTACACATAACCAAGAAGAATGAAGTTTGTTTACAGATTCTTCTAAATCAAGTTTAAGAGCAGTTCTGATCCATAACGGCAACAAAAGACCATCTATTCCTCTTGTGCATGCAGTTGATGTAAGAAAACACACGAAAGTATAAGGATTTACAAAATTTTGCTGTTTTCTTTGTCTTTGGGACAGTAGAGTAACACAGAGCCAACACCCAGTTAAAGAATGGTTACCAAGAGATCAGAACATTCCTGGTCAAGCTAACGTAAAGATACCTCTCGTTGATCCCAAAAACGTTCTGTTACCTCCGTTACATATTTAACTATGATTGAATAAACATTTCGTTAAAGCATTAGATAAGGAAGGAGATGAGTTTAAATACCTTAAACAAATTTTTCCTAAGCTTAGTGACGCGAAGCTTAAAGAAGGTATATTTATTGGTCCACAAATTAGAAAAATACTGAGGGATCAACAGTTTGATGAAAAATTCAGTGATGTTGAGTTAGCTGCGTGGACTACTTTCAAAAATATTGTTTTCGAGTTTTTGGGAAACAAAAAAGCAGAAAATTACCAAAATGTTATAGAAGAACTACTTAAAAATTACTACAAAATGGGCTGTCGCATGTCTCTAAAAATACACTTTCTGCACTCGCATTTAATTTTTTCCCGGAAAATTTGTGTGCGGTCAGCAACGAGCAAGAAAAAAGGTTCCACTAGGATATTCTCACAATGGAGCAATGCTACCAGCGAAGATGGGGCGCAGCAATGATGGGAGATTACTGTTGGTTCCTCATGAGAGAAAGTGATACAGAGTATAAAAGGAAATCTGCGTTTACAAAGAATTTGTGTACAAAAGACAATTTATTTTTAATTCGTTGGCTAGTGTAATTATACAAAAAAAGTAGATACAGTTATTAAACTTACTGGTAATGATAATAATAAAGCTCTAGTTTATTTAATGAGAGGCATGAAATGGTTTGTTATTTTTTATCAACTGGGTAATGACAAACTTGATAAAAAAAATGAATTTTCATGTCTGGTTGCATTTTCCGATGACACCGCAGTCCTTGCGATATATTATCTTGAGATAAATTTAAAAAATTCAAATCACATCCTTTACTTAGATCAAAAGAATTTTTTTTTATTTCAAATCCTTTATAAAAGGTATATAATAAAATGCCCAAACAGGCTATATCACAATTACATTACAGAACGTTTTCGGAATGTAAATACCATCATCAGTGTAACGAAGTATACATGCTATGAGCCACTAAAATATATGGGTAAAAACCCGTTAAATGTTGTTAATTTAAAGTTTTGTTACATTATATATTATTACAAATTAAGATGTTCCAGTTATCGTTGGAATTGGTAACATGACGACGTATGGCGACTCTACATAGCTTACATGGTCCTGAGACAAAGTGTCTTCGAGGACCTGTTGATAACAATAACAACTGTTGTTGTTATCAATAGGTCCTCGTTATATTAACATACGCGGCGGAGGCAAGACCTGACACATCTAAAACGAGACGACTACTAGAAACAACTTCTTCTTCTAGTTCCATGACCGTTATCGATCGTTGGATATCATGTTGGCTACCATATTCGCTATCGTGACTTTATTGACAGCAGCTCTAAATAACGATGTAGTTGATTTTCCATACCATTGCCTTAGATTTTTCAGCCATGATGTTCTTCTTCTACCAGGACCACGATTACCTTGGATCTTTCCCTGAATGATCAGATGTAAAAGATCATATTTTTCAGGGTGTCTCATAATATGACCGAAGTATTCCAGCTTGCGTTTCTTTATTATATTGACCAGTTGTGTTGTTTGGTTCAGCCGTCTAAGGACCTCCTCATTTCTAACTCTGTCGACCCAGCTTATTTTCAGTAGTCGTCTGTATACCCACATCTCAAAGGCTGTCAAGCGTTTAAGCATAGCCTCAGTTAGGGTCCACGCTTCTACTCCATACAGCAGGACAGGAAAGATGTAGCAAGATATCATACGAACTCTAAGGTCAATGCTAAGATTAAAGTACGTTTCTCATTTTTACAAAGGCAGCTCGGGCTTGTTCTATTCGGCTTTTAATTTCTGCGGTTGGATCCCAGCTCTCATTAATATTACTGCCGAGATACACGAGTTTCTCTAATATGTCCAGTGTGGCATCTCCGACTTTTATACCGTCATCATGTATATAATTTTGTTTGCTAACTATCATATATTTAGTTTTCTTAACGTTGAATTTTAATCCATACTGATCACAAGTCTGTTTTATTTTGTTCATTAGATTTTGAAGGTCTTCTCCGCAATTGGCAAGGACTAAGGTATCGTCGGCATATCTAATATTGTTGACGGTTACTCCATTCACAATAATACCTTCGTTTGTCTCCATTAAGGCTTCCTTAAATATTTCCTCCGAATATAAGTTAAAAAGTAAAGGCGGCAATATACAGCCTTGTCTCACTCCTCTTTTTATATTTATTTCATCCGACAGTTCTTGTTCAACCTTTACTCTTGCCACTTGATGTCAGTATAGAAACACTACCACTAGAAACAACAGAGATGAAAATACTTTGGCGAATATCAGGAAAAAGTCTATCAGGAAAAAGAAAAGGAAAAAAAAAAGGAAACAGGCTTGAAAACCTACATACAAAAAGGAAGAAGAAGAGGATCTATTTTATAATTATATTTTAAAACGGATTTAGTTTTGGAAATCAAAATGTTGATAAGAATTTTAATTTATGATGTAAAGACCCCACCCAGTATTCGACTTAATCAACAAAGCTCTCGCTGAGATATTCCAAATTAACCTGGTTAAATTTTTATTCGAAAACTCCTTGCTGAGAAAGTTCCCCCACAATTGGATATTCATGATTTATTAGATTAGTTGGGGGTATCATTTTCAACTGAACATTTTCTTTTAGCGTTCTTTTACGGAGGTACACTCCTCGCTGCGCTATCTCTCGTTTTACTGCTTCTTCCAGACAATTATGAATTTAATTAAAGTTTCACCCATAAATAACTTTTTTACAAGAAAACTTCTTTTAGCATGGAGCGTTTGCATGTTTAGGTGTGAAATCGTCGCATTGTTTTCTGAATTGTGTTTAATCTATGGTGATATAACATGAAGTATAGGCGGGTAGAAATACATTACTTATGCTAAGCAAGATAATTAGTATATGTACGTATATGTTAAATTCTTGTCGAAGGCTAAACCGCAACTAGGTGTTTGTGAAAAAACAATGAACAAAACATTAAGGAAAATACTTAAATGACCGGAAATTTGAAGGGGATAATAAGAGGATAAGTATCTGATATTATAATAAAAACTAGTTAAAAATATTCAAACAACCACTATAAATGTATTGTAAAGTTTACTTATATTCAAAATTGTTTTTGATTAAATAATAAAGCGTTGACTTAAAGAATAGAGTGCACTAAAAAAATGATAAATAGTATGAATATTTGAGTTTTTAGTGATGACATTAGTATCTCTCTTGCGTACAATAATAGGATAAAGTCATATATAAGTCATAAAGTAATAGGATAAAAACATAAATATGTCGGTTTGTATCGTTTGTGTGATCATTGAAAGGACCCGAAATGAAGCAGTTGAAACTTTGACACGTATTATCCACCACCACCTTTCACCACAAGTTAATACAGTAGTTTTAGATCCTGTAGTGAAGAAATAATAATTGATGGATTCGACCGTTACTTGATGGAAATTCATTTTATGTAACAATAAAACACTGAAAACTTTGTTTTCAAACTTCCACAAAATTTATTTTAAATATTATCACTACAGCTGTTTCGGCTGATTGCCTTTCTCAAGTGATCTGTTTTGGCTTGGGTTTACAAATTTATAGTCTCTAATGAAATAGGTTGAGGAGGGGAGAACTGTTTGTCTCAAGTTGGTCATTCAGAATTATATCTGTGTTTTTTAATTTGTTGATTTCCATAGATTCTAACAAAGATAGCTTAAGGCCTTTATTTTGAATGTGAAGAATTTTAAATTTGTCATTAAAAGAATGATTATGATCTAGAAGGTGAAGTGCGTATGTCGAATCTGTTTTTCTATTCTTGAAAGCCCTTTTATGTTCTGCTATTCGTTTATCAAAGTTTCTACCAGTTTGACCGATGTAAGTTTTTGGGCAGTCGCCACATTGAAGTTTGTACACACCACTATTTAAGTGTATTTTATTTTGGCTCTTGTTATTTTTAATATATTTGCCTAGGTTGTTATTTGTTCGGAAAGCTGGTGTTATTCCTTTCTTTTTTATGTGCTTGGCAATTTTTGTTGTTATTTTGCCTGTATATGTAATCGAGCAGAAGGTACTGGGTTTTTTTCTCTGGTGGTGGAAATACTAATTTCAGGGCTTTCTTGTGTAGTTTTTGATTTAACATTTTATTAATTGTTTGTTCGTTGTATCCGTTGTTTACTGCTATTTGCTTAATTATATTTAATTCTGTCTCAAAGTTGTATTTTGACATCGGAATTTCTGTTAATCTATATAACATACTATGATAAGCTGCCAGTTTATGTTGTGTTGGATGGGATGACGAATTGTGTATAGTCGTGTCAGTATGGGTAGGTTTATGAAATATGGAGAAGTCATGTTTGTTTTGAAGTCTGCTAATTTTTAAATCTAAAAAATTTATGGATTGATTTTGTTCTATTTCTATTGTAAATTCAATATGACTATGAACTGAATTAATATATAACTCGACCAATTTTTATCATATAAACATGACTTCTCCATATTTCATAAACCTACCCATACTGACACGACTATACACAATTCGTCATCCCATCCAACACAACATAAACTGGCAGCTTATCATAGTATGTTATATAGATTAACAGAAATTCCGATGTCAAAATACAACTTTGAGACAGAATTAAATATAATTAAGCAAATAGCAGTAAACAACGGATACAACGAACAAACAATTAATAAAATGTTAAATCAAAAACTACACAAGAAAGCCCTGAAATTAGTATTTCCACCACCAGAGAAAAAAACCCAGTACCTTCTGCTCGATTACATATACAGGCAAAATAACAACAAAAATTGCCAAGCACATAAAAAAGAAAGGAATAACACCAGCTTTCCGAACAAATAACAACCTAGGCAAATATATTAAAAATAACAAGAGCCAAAATAAAAAACACTTAAATAGTGGTGTGTACAAACTTCAATGTGGCGACTGCCCAAAAACTTACATCGGTCAAACTGGTAGAAACTTTGATAAACGAATAGCAGAACATAAAAGGGCTTTCAAGAATAGAAAAAACAGATTCGACATACGCACTTCACCTTCTAGATCATAATCATTCTTTTAATGACAAATTTAAAATTCTTCACATTCAAAATAAAGGCCTTAAGCTATCTTTGTTAGAATCTATGGAAATCAACAAATTAAAAAACACAGATATAATTCTGAATGACCAACTTGAGACAAACAGTTCTCCCCTCCTCAACCTATTTCATTAGAGACTATAAATTTGTAAACCCAAGCCAAAACAGATCACTTGAGAAAGGCAATCAGCCGAAACAGCTGTAGTGATAATATTTAAAATAAATTTTGTGGAAGTTTGAAAACAAAGTTTTCAGTGAAGAAATAATCTCGTAGAGATGCAACGACACATCATATGAAATGCAAATTGTCACCATTTGATGGATAGTCTTCTTGGTCCATATACCTTAGACAATTTGAAGCTATTACGATAGCCAATCATTGGACAGAACAAGAAAATGCTGTTTCATTGACTGCTACTTTACGGTGATGCTGCGGATATCCTAAGATTGATTCCTAAGGGTCAAGAAAAATGTTACCAGACTTTGTTCACTAGACTAGACAAACGTTGCGGATATGCCCATCTACAACAAGTCTACAAGGCACAATTAAGAAGTAGAATTCAACGACCAAGTGAAAATTTGCAAGAGTGAAACATAGATTGCTCGTATAGTACAATTGGCTTATCCGAAGGTACCAGACAACATTTTGGAAGAAATAGTTGTAGATAACTTCGTCAATGGGTTGAAAGAAAGTGAAAAACAGAAAGCTTTACGACTAGAAGACCGAAAGTTCTAGATGAAGCGCTCCCTATTGCCTTGGAGCATGAAACAGCTAGTCGAACGTCATGGAGCCATCGAGTAAGAACCATTGAAAAAGGCAACGATCCAAACGAAGAACGTCTGGAAGAAATGGCACAAAAAGTAGTTTGTAACACGATGCCAAAGAGACGCAAACATAGATGTTGGAATGGTGCCAACGTAGGTCACATTCGCCGTAAATTGCTAGAAAATAATACAACAGTCAGAATGCTAGAACAGATCAAACACTGAGCTGGATAACATCAATAAAATGCTGATGCTTAGTCAAGACAACCATGAAATGCAAATTGTAATCACTGTCTTAAATTAGAAGAACCACTTTGCCCTATAAGACCAACCACCGTCATCAATGATAAAATACAGCCTCAACAGCTACAAGACGCTCAAGCAGATGATCCGTGTATAGTATTGGATTGAATGCGTCGAAGTGAGAGCCCTACTTGGCAAGACATTAGTGCATGTAGTCCAGAAGTCAAGTCTTACTGGAGAGAATAGAATTGCCTAGTACTAAAAGATGATCTTCTGTATAGAACCTTAGAGAACGATGATAGTACAGAATCTAAGCTTCAGCTTGATTGTACCTAAAAGTGTCAGAAGTATTGAGTCAGTTGCATGCCGGTACATTAGGTTGACACTTTGGTATAACGAAGACTCAAAAATGAACAAAAGGTTCAAGAACTATTCCATTGGGTAAACTGTAAACATGATGTAAGAAGATGGTGCCAGAAATGAACTGTGTGTACCTAGTAATGGTTCAGTTGGTATAAAGAGGGTACCCATTAAACACTACAATGTTGGTAGTCCTATGGAAAGAGTAGCAATCGACATTGCAGGCCAATTTCCAGAAACGAATGATATAAATAAATATATCCTGGTAGCCATGGATTATTTTACAAACTGGACTGAGGCCTATGCGATACCAAATTACAAAGGTGATACCGTTGTAAAGGTATTTGCTAAAAATTCTTTAGCCGATTTGGAGTTCCCTTAGAGATCCACTCCTAACAAGGGCGAAACTTTAAGTCAACTTTCTTCCAAAACGTTTGCAAATTGATTGGTGTCAATAAAACCTGAACGACACCGCTATACATCAATCAGATGGAATGGTCTAGAGGATGAACCGAACGATGGGTAAACACCTGTTTAAAGTTGTATCAGACCATCAAAGAGATATGGATCAGCATATTCATTTATTAACAATGGCCTACCGCTCGGCCGTGAATGAAACTACAGGTCAGAATCCAACCTACTTGATGTTGGGTCGTAAAGTTCGTTTTCCTTACAACCTAGAGTTTAGCTACAGACATTCAAAAAAACATGTTGCAAGCGAAGAATATGTCGACCGCCTGAAGTTAAGAATGAACTCATGAAATTGCCAGACAATGCATCCAGTTAGCCAGAGACAATTATTTTGTAAATCAATATAAGGTTGAATGTTCGAATAAATGAACTTTGATGGTACACAAGGCAAATATCGAACACAGTATTTAATTAAATCTTGCCCAAGTACTTTCGATCACAAGATCATCTTCAGGGGCATTTCGTCAATTGTGGCCTATCCAGCAATAACCGAATGTCATAAATGTAAACTGGGACATAACAAATACACTAAAACAAAGACAAACAAACACTTTAAAATTTAAATTGGAATGTCTCAGAATGTCTCCGGCTTCTATAATATAAAAATGTAGCTTCTCCAATTTAAATTTTAATGTGTTTGTTTGTCTTTGTTTAGTGTATTTGTTATGTCCCAGTTTACATTTATGACATTCGGTTATTGCTGGATAGGCCACAATTGACGAAATGCCCCTGAAGATGATCTTGTGATCGAAAGTACTTGGGCAAGATTTAATTAAATACTGTGTTCGATATTTGCCTTGTGTACCATCAAAGTTCAATTATTTTGTAATCGTGATATTAGTATTCATCTACGAACTAGAATGTTAAAATGCTATGTATTCAGTACTTTGCTTTACGGTCTTGAGGATAGAATTACAAGTGAAGAGGTAATACGCAGAATAAATAACGATCCAGAAGTTATTATGAATATAAAAAAGAGAAAACTTGAATAATTAGGCCACCTGATGAGAGGACAAAAGTACACGTTCCTGCAAAATATAATTCAAGGAAAGATCCAAGGACGCAGAAATCCAGGCCGGATGAGAAATTTAAGAGAGTGGTTTGGCTGTACACTACCGAATTATTCAAAACAACAGTTAATAAAATTAGAATCGCCATAATGATATCGAATCTTCGATAGGAGAGGCACTCAAAGAAGAAGAAGAAGCCAGTGATAAAATGAAAGATCAATATGAATCTCGGTGCAGGAATGAAAGCTTTGAAGTAGGTGATCTTGTTTGGCTTTATAATTCACAACGTCGTCGAGGCTTGCCTCAAAAACTGCAACGACAATAGCAAGTTCCGTATGAAATAAAAAAAATGACGTAATATACCGAATTAGAAAGCTGCCGAAAGGTAGGTTAGTTAAATTTGGTAACTTGCGTTTAAGCTTACTACAAATAAATTCTCTCAAATGTTCTAGTCATCATATCCTAAATCATCGAGTTCTTTACAGAGGACTATCTGATCTCTATCCGTAGGATTGGTGTCAATGATAGTTTTTTTAAGCAAGCTTTTGTACCATACTACCGTCCCATAGTTATTGTAGGGGTACCATCGTCTTCTACATTACAGTAATCTGAAAAAGCACCTTCGTTTTTTCCCATTAAATAAAAACGCAGTATTGAGAATCTAAAGAACTTGGATGATCGTTTAATGGAACGAATATTACTTGAAGGCAACCTAGCGGGCAAAAATCCAGAGGAAGATATCCAGCATGATAATCAGACCAAATAAAGCTGATTACTTCTTCTCCAAAGCAAAACAACACGCACAGAAGAGAAAAGATTGGACACAAATAGTCAAATGAATTACATGGAACCACTAAATCCTTACGAATGAGAAAAGAAGGAGGAAGGTATTTAATCATAACAAAACATCGAACAACAACTAGAAGTGTTGTTCTGAAGCTATTTTCTTGTAGCATGGTAATACAGTTTAATATTTTTACTGAGAATAATACATAATTTTACTTTTATATTAGTATTTTTAGTATACCGATTTTAAAATTATTATTATTTCCAATTCCCAGTAAAAATAATGAACGACTAAAAGATCGCTAAGACCTTTGTAAAACAAATTAAAAAAAAAGTCTAGTAAATTTGCATAATAATTATACAAATAACGGAATTAAAAACAGTAAATGGATGACAGAACATATCTTAAAACTACTGGTGCAATTTTTTCGGTGTTCAGATTGACCTGTCTTTTAAAAGTTATTTATAGTCTCAAGTATTTTTAAAACCATGTTTGTTTTGTTATTGTTTTGACCCAAAACCGTTTTATTTTTATTCTTCGACATCTTTGCCGGTACATTAACGGTCCAAACTTATTTATATTCAATACATTTCTTCCCTTTTACTAACAAGAGCGCCCTTGTCGAGTGATCTCGCTACGAAACGCCATAAAAAATTTAATACCACCATATATTTGTATTACTTGTTGAGAGAAATGAAAATTTATGTCTTAGATATAAATTATCTTGAGGGCAAGCAACCCTTACGGGAATAAAAATCTAAAAACTTACATAACCTGTACTGCAATAAACAATTTTTTATCGCTAAACAAATTTTCCGCTAAATATAAATGCATCCCCTAAGAAGTAAACATATTTATTAGATGCAATAAAATGCGGCAAAAAATTCCCATGAAAGAGTGTACTAAATTTTGACATGTTTATGTCAACAATAGGCATCGGACATAATCTGCACAATGGAGCAATGACAATAACCCCTTGCGTGCAATGTTCAATAACGTATTTATCCAAAGTTTAGTTTTACTATTGTCGGTTAAGGACAGACGAAGGTCTATTTGAATATTCAAAATTTCGGGTTGCTGTAAATTTTATAACTGACTTTCACTTTACAGGCAACATAGAAATACGAGTATATATAACTATTACAAAAAAATCTTGGTAGGTAGTACCTACATTTAGTTTAAAATTGAACCAGAATTTATAGTAGATATTTACAGATTGGATTAAACCAAAATTAACTGTAGTGCAAATTAAAGTATATTTCACGAATTTACAACTATTTTGGATTAGGCACTAATATTTAGGTATTAATATTTGAAGCACTGTCAAAGATAAGCAAACATACGGTTATAACTGATAATGTATTTTACATTCATGTAGAGACTACAATTATTTGTGCAAAAATAGAATAAAATTACAAATTCTATCGCTTCTAATTGTAGAGATAAAATTAGTTACTGATAACATAATTTATCATCATAACTAGCCTATATTTGTCCACTGCTAATCGTCTGCGTCCGGTAAAATTTTTCACCGATTTTTATCTCAAGCTTCTTGCATCCAATTTGTGGCGATTCGCTTTATATCATGCGTCAGTCTAGTCGATGATCATCCCCTGTTTCGATATGCCTCTTGTCTTGGTCGTCGTGCAAGAATCTTTCTGGTCCATCTATCATCCGTCAATCTGGCAACATGTCTGACTCAAGCTCATTTGGACATAGGTATTTTTTCAACTGCATCAGTGACTCCTGTTCTTCTTATTTCTAGGTTTAGTACTACTATATCTCTTATGGTAATACTTAACATTGATAACTTTCCATAGCGTGTTGTGTAACTCTTATTTTATTTATTATTTATTTTATCAGAGTAAGTGTTTCTTCACCATACGTAAGGACCAATAAAACACTTGGTTACAAACCTTTCTTTTTAAACAAACTGGAATATTAGACTTAAAAATGTCGTTTAATCTACCAAAGGCAGCCCTTGTAAGACATATCCTTCTTTGTATTTCAGTTGTCTGATTGTCTTGGCCTATGCGAATCTCTAGACCTAGATATTTGTGAGCTATTACTTGGTCGATGCTATGGCTTTGTTTGTTCGTCTTGCAATATGCCCCAGACATTAATTATGCTGCGCAGTGTGTCAATGCCAGTATTGTCGGGCATTTAAGTTTCACAATAAACTACTTGGCATCTGTTACGCATCAGGAAAATGTTGTGTTTCCACCTCTTACCACTTTACCAGAAACATTAAAATTGCCTATTACTGGTGATTTAGAAAATAGTTAGATCGTGAGCGAACAGCATATTCGTTTCTGAAGATGCCATTAGACGTTCATAGCAAACCAAATGCAATGTGTAACATTAAAAAAAAGTGGAATGGTTACAGTGAGGCAATTGAGTTCAGTTATTATTTGGGATAAATGTACTATGGCTCATAAACATTCACTCGAATCATTACATAGAAGTATGCAAGATTTAAACAGCAACGACAAACTCTTCGGTGATATTGTCGTACTAGTGTCTGGTAACTTCCGAGAGACATTACCGGTTATTTCTCTCTTAAATATATGCTGATAAGATTAATACTAACATGTTTAAAACAATCGTTTTTATGGCGATATGCAAACAGTTCGGTTGACCATTAACATAAGAGTACATGAGCAAAATTATCTAAGGGCGCAAACATTTACTGGATGTTGGAAACGGTAAAATAAAACTGCATTCAAATATACAATGTATAAAACTTCCAGATAGTTTCTGCACTTTTGATGAGACCAAACATGAATTGATTGGAAGTGTCTTTCAGGCTATACTAAATCATTACTTGAATCATAATTTTCTCAGTGAGTACGCAATTTTGGTGGCGACAAAAGTTTGGAATTAATTAACTTTCGGACTTGACGAAATTAAGAATATAAAATCGCAATACTCCGAACTACCTTTGTCAGAGTGGGTAACGCTAGTTCCACAAGAACAAAGACTAAATCTTATAAGAGATCATCATGATCCTCCAACTTATGGACACCTTGACGTTTCGAAAAACGTTTGGAAGACTTAATCAAAAATTATATTGGGCCCAAGATGCTATCAAATATTGGACGCTATATAAAGAAATATACAACATATCAACGAATAAAATCAGAACACCAACATCCTAGAGATCAATTGTTATCTCAACAGCCTACTGCTAGTCATCCATGGACTGGAATCAGCATAGACTTAGTTGGACCTTGACCTAGGACCACTTCGGGATTTTCGTACATATTCACCGTGTTGGATTGCTTTACGAAATTTATTTTAGCTTTTCCCATTAGAGCAGCGACATCAGCTAATATAGTTAAAATACTAGAAAATCAAGTGTTTCTATCCTATGGTGTACCAGAGAGAATTTTGTTAGATAATGGAGCACAATTTCCTGGCCATACATTCCAACAACTTGTCTCAAACTATGGTATTAAATTAAAATTTACGGCACTCTGCCATCCACAAGATAATACCGTGAAAAGAGTTCATAGAGTAATAAAAACTATGTTGACGGCACAAGTCTCTTAAGATTAAAGATACTGGGATCTTATTTTATCAATGATTACATGTGCGTTACGATGTTCAGTTCATGAAGTCACCGGAGTCTTTAATTTTGGTAGGGAAATCAATTTGTATGATAATAGAAATGGATACCATTCTAAACAAGATCAGTATAATGCCGGAACAAGAAAGGAATCGATGGATAAAATGTTTTCTGATATTAGAAAGAGACTTAAGTCAGCGTATCAAAAAAGTAAAGTTCCATATAATCTGCGAAAAAGACCAAAAACATATAAAGATTCAAGATATTTTAGCGCAAAATTGTCCCAAAAGTTTGTAGCCCCAATTAGTATTCAGAAAGTGGTATCACCATGGAATTATGAACTTATTAAGGCAAATTTCTCACATGCAGGAACTTGGAATGCTAAAGATTTGAAACCGGTTACTCAGGACAACGAGATTAAGAATATTAAGTCTACGCACTCCTGATGTAGAATAATGAAGATGAAATGTATTGCAAATTTCATTGTGAAGTTTTATGTTATTTTTACATACTTTCGTTCAATTTTTGTTAAGTTTTGTACTGTCAGGACTTAAAGTTTTCGTTGAAACTTTTTGCAAGTAAGGGTGGGCTTGTTACGGGTTAAACGAACTATGTATTGTTTTTATCATTAGATTATTACAATTAATTTTCTCTAACGTATCTATTTAAAGTATACAATTAATAGAACATTAATTATTAATTAACTTTCACAGTAAAAGCTAGTAACAGTGTGAACATAAAATTAGTCCTGTAAAAATAAAATTAAATCAAAACAAATTCCCCAAACTACAACTTAAATTAAAAAAAATTTAAAAATAGGAACTATAAACAGAATAAAATTCTTCTTCTTCTTCGAGTGCCCTGTCCGTTGCGAACGTTGGCTATTAACATGGCAATTCTGATCTTGTTTGCGGCGCTTCTGAATAGTTCGACCGATGTGAGCCCGAACCACTTCCGCAGATTTTGGAGCTACGAGTGTCTTCTCCTGCCTGGCCCTCGTTTACTGTATATTTTTCCCTGGACAATCAATTGCAGCAAACGGTACTTATCGTGTCTTAATATGTGGCCTAGATATTCAAGCTTTCTTTTTTAATTGTATTCACGATTTCTTTCTCCTTTCCGATTCTTTGGAGTACCTCTATGTTGGTGACATGTTCGGTCCAGGATTTACAAAGAGTGCGTCGGTACACCCACATTTCGAATGCTTCTAGTTTTCTCGTGAGCGCCTCCGTCAGCGTCCAGGCCTCCTCACTATACAGTTAAAATCGGGAAAAATGTTAGCATTTAACTAGATGTAGTTTTAGGGGAAGAGACAAATCCTTGCTTATGAGGAGCTTTTTCATATTGCTAAATGCTGCTCTAGCTTGTTCTATTCTCGCCCTAATTTCTGTGGACTGTTCCCATTTTGCATTTACGTTGGTGCCAAGATACACATAAGATTCTAGATGGTCAATTAGTATGTTACTTATCCGTAATTGTCGAGCAGGTTGTTGCTTTTTGCTTATCAGTATCCACTTTGTCTTCTTGAAGTTGAGGCCCAGGCCGTTATAAATAAAATTCTGTTTAAATTAAATGTTCCAACAAACCACTACCTTATGCCAAACAGCAACTAAATCTATTATACAACGCCTTTCTCAACGCATTGAGTTGCCGATATGTTTTGGCTAAGTTAAACTCTCTATTGCTTAGACGCTCCAACTTGGTGGCTATCTCGAATTCATGCTTGTACAAATATGTCTTAAGCATCATCTAAAAGTAAAAATCTAGGGTAGTTAAGTCTGATGACCATTTGGGTTCAATTGTGGCCATTTTATTGTACCCTGTGTACTAATCACACATTCAAAAGAAATTAAATCTAAATAGTCTTTGTTAGCCTCTGCATTAGAAGCTTTAAGGAAGCATGAAGAACAGCTGTCTTATTGAAACCAAGATGTTCTAGTGTAGGAATAATTTGATTTCTTACTGAAAATTTGATTACTGAAAAGTAACAATAATAAATTCTACCAAAATTTTAATCCAAACATTTAACTTTTGTGAATACTGCCGCACAGACACACTCAAATGCTTATTTTCCTAAGAACAATAATATAAAACAGAAATAACAATAACGTAAAACAGATGGATTATATTTCTTGTGAATTGTAAATGAGTATTTTCATTGGATTTCTCCATTATAATTTTACAAAATTTCATCCATTTAAAATTATGATCGCAAAATATTTCTTAAGTGGTCTACACTTTATAACAATGGTAGTTGTTTCTTTTCAAAATATTCCTCACTATTTTTTCGTTCAACTTCATCGGCAATTTGTCTACTTAAACACGGCTCCGCTTCAGACAGTGCACAGACCTGGGTTTCTCTAATTTCTCCTCCTTGATTATTTTTCGTTTCGCGATGTTGATCTGATGGGCACCAATCTTTTCAAATAGATGAATATTGGCCAATAAATTAATAGTTTTTTGTACACAATGGCCTCAAAGTACCATTTTATTATTTGCATTCCCTCTGAATTGGGTTTTATTTTAAACTGTGTTAAATTAGATCAGAAACAATCGGGTTTATCGCTCGGTACAACGCTTTATTTTGGGCGTTGATGTAGAATGTGGATGAGAGACTATAAGGAAATATGATTTTGGTCTCGGTTTATTAAATGGAAACATAATATTAGTATCTCTATTAATATATCTATAATTTTGTAATACTAACTATAAATTTTTTCTGTTATTGGCAGAGTAAATTATAGGTACTTTTCGTTTATTGTCTAAAAATACGTTCTCAGTATTCTTCACACTCTTTTAATAGATTCTTATATATTAAATACCATAAATTCTATACGCTCGCTTGAAATCACACTAGATCATAAAAATAATTAACCACCTACGTTAAACTTAACTAATTTGGCAATAAAGCTGTCGTCAAATATTGCTTATCATAATTAGAGTTTTTGCTATCAATCATGAAGATTACATCTATTTTTTAGGCAAATTTATACTTATTTACATGCGTACTTAAATATTAGCCATTTATACATTAGTTAGCAACTTATAAACATCCATTATATCCTTCGTAATGTATAAAATGTTGCTATTAGTTTATCTTATCTTCGATATACTATAAATAAATAAATATTTAAAATAGTAGATACAACTGAAACTTTCGTTGTATAAATTACATTACAATTTGCATTTTGGCCTTGTCTTATGGTTGCGATATATGCCTATACAAATATAAAGAATAGAGACGTCCTATAAAGATTGTACATAAATCAGACTAGGATGTTTACGAATTAAAATAAATTATGTAGATTATGAAAATTATGTATAGATTATGCTACAGGGCTACAAAGTGAAAAATTATTTAGAAAAAATGGATGGAAATATGATTCATGGTGTTTGAAACCATCTTTTTAGATCAATAATCTTCCGCGCTGCCTATTTTATAACATGGTAACATTTAAATATAGGTACAGCTGAGAGTATATGTAATACTGAAAAAACTCATCTGAGAAAAATCTCTAAAAATTTAAAAATAGTAGATTTATCGGAAGAAAAAGATTATGAAACTTCTTCTAAGTTTTTATTTGTTAAAGCCTTAACTAACTTCTTTATTTAGACCAATCTCACTTATTTTGATTCTCAAAACTTTTAGCCCGGAACTTTCCCAAGATTCTTTTGCATTTATTCGTAACGGCTTTGGATTCTGTTCGTGAGTAGATGTTTTGTTTGTTTTGAAGACCTTGAGCAACTCGATAATGTATTTGCGAACGTTTCCTTCTTAATGTGCCCTTTCCTCATCGGAGGTTGGCGACCATCAACTGGGATCATGAATTCTTCTCTATCTTATGCTAATCATAATATTGTGCTCCTTGATGTTGAACCATTGCCGTAGGTTTCGCAACCGAGAGGACTTTTTTCCTCCAATGCCTCGTTCTCCTTCAATCTATATTCCTATGATCAACTGCAAATAACCATACTTGAATTGGTCATTTCGGAAACAACATTAGTCCAAAGTCAGAATTTATTAAGAAAGCGAGGCTGTGTGTGTGGAAGAATATGGAAGTTATAGAGGTAATGTTTTCCCTGCAAGAAAACCAGAAGGAGACTGTCGGTAAGTTAATTGTTAGTTTTAAAAAGTAAAATTATTATTGTTCTGAAGCTATTTTCTTGTGGCATTTTAAATTAATTACTATTTAACTGGGAACAAGCCACAATTAAAGATAAAAATACGTTTATTGACGTTTCAATTTCCACTTCGAAAATCGTTTTCAAAATACAAACAGTAAATTAAACAAATTTTGTTTTTTGTTACATAGTGAAAAATTCTTCTAATAATTTAATTTTATCTGACTCATTTATATTGACAATTCAGACATACATTATGCATTTTAAAGTAGACAACTTTAAATGATATTGCCGATATTGTTGAGTTGCGCTCCTGGGACGACTTTACTTATAAGAGAGTTCATTCGATTACATGAAATCAACTTTTTGAGAATATCCGCCAGAAAAAATTATAGCATGTAATTCGTCTTTAAAAACGACAAACACATGACATGATGACAGTAAAATTCTCCTGTTAGTGATTCCATAGTAAATTATGAGGGAAAAAACCAGGAAAAAAACCTCATAATACTATCCCGACATGGTAAGTATTTGTTCGTGCATTTAGTTTACCTTCAATAAACACCAAAATTCTGATTTTATATGTTTCGTTATTTAAAAAACATAAATGATGTATCCTCTATATGTTACTGACTTACTAATACTGGTATTTCTTTATTAATAACTTCCTCTTTCAATATTGGTAACCAGATCCTACTACATTCTGCCGAGGAATTTGCGACACAATTGGCCTCATTTAGTATAATTAGAGCCGCTTCTTTGATTTTTCTTTTTTTACCATCCGTTTCTTTTAGGACTACATTTGAATTATTCCATTGAACCCTATGTTCATTATACCATGCGTGTTTACATATTTGAGATCTATCAAATTCTCTATTTTTAATATAAGATTGATGTTCACTTATTCTAACGATTTAATGGCCTTGATGTTTCACCTAAATAAAAAAATACCTTGTGAATGCGATCAGTTTTATTTAGGTCTCCAAACGACTCCTTAACTGTGTACAATAAATATAGTGTAGACAGGACGTAGCATCTAATGGAACGCAATCGACTAGTCAGACAAACTGCAGACTCTGTATTGCAAAATATGTATTCTATCTTATTCCAGTGTAAATCTTGGAATTAAGATATATTTATCCTAACTTCAAATTCTGCCCTATACCGAAGTGTGCTGTTGCATTGGAGGGGAAATTTACTTCAACTGGGAGTTAGTACCTTTATATTAAAACTAACCTCAATAATCGATAGAAAAAATATTCTAAGCAAAAATTTTTATAGATATTATTCGAAAAATCAATACTTTTAGACTTATTTATATTTATATATGTATTAAAAATTTTGATTTTTTATGTGTTCAATCGATTTTTCACGAATAATCATTTATCGTTTAGCAAGCCTCCCAATTAGGTACTTAAATCTCTTCAATATTTCTATGTGCAGATTTACTATCCCTCTCTTTGATTTACTATAAAAGTCCTCTTGAAGTTGAGGCTCAGGCCGTAGTCTTCACTGACTGCATTTACCATTTTCAGTGTCTGTTGAAATTTATCTATGGTACTGACAAGAATCACCGTGACATTAGTTGTAGTTTCTGTTGAACTTTTAGGACAATTTCTTATAAATAAAATATGCATTTGCAAAAATTCTTGGTTTCTAATTCTTTCAAAACGTGCTTTTCCCTAGATAAAGGTTCTTTATTTGGGTTTATTTGTTGTAAATTTTTTCACGACTAAATCACACGACATTACTACTAGTTCTGAGTCACTTTATGTGACAATTACCTGCCCTTTTCTTAGATTTATTCAATAAGATTTTTTGGATTTCCCTTCCAATTCCTTCGCAAGGTACCCACAAGGTGTGTTTGTCTAATATTTTATGCACTAGTTAGATACAAGTGTAATATTTGTCTACAAACACAGTACGACCGCAGTCAAGACACTCGCCATATAGTTCCAAAACAACCAAAGTTGGAGCACTATCAGTTTTCTCGGTCCCACAATAAATTTTAAAGACATGAGTGTACTCATCTTATATACACAATTTAAAGAATTTATCAACAAACTTATGACATTTATTCTTGATAAATTTTAGGAAAAATATGACCGGTTTCATCTTATATAGACTTGTGGAAATATTTGCATTTTCGTTATCAGTAAAATTCCAATTATTCAGTAGAAGTTCAAATCTGTCTCTTATGACGGATATGACGGTAAAGAATCGTTGCTCTATTATTCTCTATAATTTCTTAAAGCGTTTTATCAATGTTAGAAGAATGATTTGTACTTGGACCTAACCCGTCGTCTTGCTTGCTGTTTTCATCTACCAACTGCTGTTGATCAGCTACTTTCGAGGTCAAACAAATGTCTTCCTTTGTATGACGTACTTTTTTGTTTCTGCTTAACGGCGAGAAATATTCAGAAGCAGATGTATCACTGTCACTATTTAGACAGGTTGATTTATGTGGGTGTGTGTGGGTTAAATAGGTATTTGCTACTCGTGGCCGCATGTGTATATTTGCTTCGCGGTTGAAAGTACGATTTGGAAAAAATATATTGATGTAACATGTTTGTGTGCGAAATATTCATGACAAATAAATATTTTGTGAGTAAAAAGTTCATCAGAACAGAAAATCTTTAATATTATATACATTACGGCGTTTAACGTGTTAAATTGGAATAGATAAAGGCCGCTAAGTACTGACGTGATAATGAATTTATTAATTCTATTCATTTAATTCAAATAATTCTAAAATAAACGTCGTTTATTTTGATTTAGAATATTTAATCAACGCCTAACTCTTTATTTAACAAAAATTGTCGAATAATTTAATATAAGCTCGCACTTCCACAAATTATAGATTGCATATACATAATTAATATTATAATTTAGTTGAACTATAATAACACTTTCAATAATTATATAAATTTTTAACCTTGTAAGCAATTTTGTCGATCTTCATTTCATTATAAAAATGGCAGATATTGTATTAATTTTAATGACACGTCTCTTCGTGTAAACTTTGCTTTAATGAAATTCAAGCTCCCAATAGATGATTTAAATTAACAACGCAAGCAGAAAAGAGAAAAAGGTGGAAGAGAAAAGCCAGCAAGCACGAAATTTCATTAAATTAAATTCCACGCAATCTAGGAGGCCTGGGAGAGAAAACAGCTCAGAACCCCGCCGGGGACAAGAGCTACACAAGTTCTGGTTTATGTCTTACAGCAAATTAAGTTAGTTATGTTTATAGGGTTGTTTGGAACTTTAGAGTTATGTCTACTGATATATATTGTTAGTGCTAAAGTTTTGTCCGTGTCAGGTTGTTTTTATCAGACAACTTGGTTGGCTCCTGTGGGAGGGGGCTAAATATGATCTTGCATGTTTTAAGGGTGTGGTGCAATGGAATGTTAAACAGGACTTTTCAGTGTTACTATTATTTTTTATGATCTTATTATTATATATAATATATAATTATTATTATTTTTTATGGCAGCTTTGTGGTTTATGAATTTAATAGAGATTTTCACCATCATTTCACATCGATTAGTGTTGTTTGTCTCGTTATTAGGTAATGAAACCCGATCAATGGCATTGATGAGCCTTGTTTGACCATTTCATCTGCTTTTTCATTGCCCTTATGACCCTCGTGCCCCGTTACCTAGGCTACAGTAACCTTGCTACGGTCTCGTAGTTTATTTAGGGCACTTACATAATCCCATACGAGCTTAGAATTAACCTCTACAGAATTGGGTGCATATAGCCTGACTATCTGTGAAGATGGCAACTGAACGAAACGTCCTTTCCTGCCTTTCTATGTTTTCCACGTAATGATCTTCTTCTTCTTTAAGTTCCATCTTCTATCGAAGGTTGGAAATCGTCATGGCTATGCGGACTCTGTTGACTGCCGCTCTAAAAAGTTCTGCACTACTGCATTACTGCACGTAATGATGGATTGCCGTTATTTCCGCCTAGAAAACTGTCAAATCCTTAGATACACTTTCCCGGAAATGTATCCCTTATGTATGTCTCCAAATGTATCTCCATACCTCTGTGTAATTTAGATATACCATTTCCACAGTTGAATATTTCAACATCTTCCACTGTTGGTCTTTAGCATCGAGCAATAAGACAAAGAGGGAATCTAATCCTTATGAAAAGGAGACCAAAAAGTGGCCTCTGATGGCGGACATATCCGGAAATGCGAATGCGCGAAACTTAAATTTTCCGACACTTATCACCAGTAGCTATATAATATTTTTCAGAATGTGTCTTAGACGAGAAAGTTTTTAATTAATTATTAATGATAAGAGTCTAAAATGCGACACAATTGTTAAAAAACTTCAATATAAATAAGATTTCATGTGACATTTGGGACAAACAATAACCTAACCCAACTAAACTTGATGTCAAACAAGGAGAGAGACTATCTTTCCTTGTTTAATGTGGCCTCTAAAGATCGCACTTCCTGTCTAACAATATGTTTGCCCCCACTACCTTTACATTCCCTCTATTGTCTTTTTGCTCGATGGTCTTTAGTAACGCTTTTACATATTAGTTTTACAGTTCTCCCATTGGCTGGGGGTTTAATTGAACTACTTGAATTATACCTCATTTATACACTGCTTTCAATTTTGTTCTAATTTTTAGTATTTCAATTTCAGTCAGATTTCTTCTCTTTTTTACGGTATTGATAGTGCCTGGTAGACCATTTTATTGTAGTCAACCACCCACTGTCTAATAGATTGTTTAGTCTATTTCTTTCATTTACACTTTATGTTCACTTCATTTGCTCTCAAACCCACAACCTTATTATTACACACGGGTGTGAGTGTGAGATCTGGATTATGCAATCTAGTTAAATCAAAATATTCTATATGTCATATTTTATAAGCTGATTTTCTATAGTAGTTTTAGTTGGACCTTTGGTCAATGCCAGCTTACTTACACAGAATTTAATATGTGCAGATCACATATCCATGACTGTGACTACCCATCAAATCTGTCATATGTCACATGTCACCTTGGCATTTCCGTTAAATTAAATACCATTCTCTCTCCTGTTACTGACAAAGAATGTAGAGCGTAGAACCATTTTAATAAATTTTAAACTGTTTTTCCTTGTTCCGTTCCTTGTAGTGTAGTGTTTTTTACAATTTATGTTAAAATTCATGTTTATCACATTCTACGTTTGCTGGATAGCCCTAACTTAACGAAGTAAGTCTAAAACGTTAATCACAAAAAAACTTTTATCATCCATTAACTTCGAGTTTTTATCCAATATATAGATATTTTATAGTATTTTAAAAGTTAATTAATTTCCTTCATAAAAAAAAAAAAACGTTTTTTGGCATATTTCAGATGTCCCTAAAGATGCTGTTTTAAGCGAAAGTACTTGGGCAAGATTTAATTGTTAAAATTGTGCTCGATATTTGCCTTTTGTTTTCAAAGTTTATTGTATATTTAATGACAAAAATTTAACAAATTCATATAAACATATTAATTCATCAAATCCTATGGCCGCGCCAAATCATATTCCAAACTGCAAACTTTTTAACGTCTAGAATGAATTGTTTGTCCATATTGTAGTGAATCCTAATTAATTTATCAGTGTAAAACCACTAAAGATCTATCCGCATCTTCACAATTGGATGAAATAACGAAGTTAACATTATGTCAAAATTGTTTACGTGCTAACCATAATATAAAGGATTGCATCGCACAAGCGTATATGGTATGTTCTAAGCGTTATAATTACACTACTACACACTAATTCGCCATCTCAAGCTTCTATCAAATAAAGACATTACATTAACAAGTTCTTTACAAAACCAAGTACTCAAATACTTTTATCTGCGGCTATTGTATTAGCAAAATATATTAACGGAGATTGGGTACAGTGTAGAGCTCTTTTACATCTTCTTCTTAGGGTGCTTGTCCATTCCGAACTATAGCGATCATTCTGGCTATGATGACTTTGTTAGTTGCTATACGGAATAGTTGTGTTAAGATCTTTCTATACCATGCTCTTAGGTTAGCAAGCCAGGATATTCTTCTTTGTCTTGGGCCCCTTTTTTGTTTCATTTTAACTTGCAAAATGCATTGGAGTAGCTCATATTTACCTTAATTTCTCATTATATGTCACAAGTACTGCAGCTTATGGCCATTTATGATGTTGACCAAATCCACGGTTGTTTTCATCCTCCATAGTACTTCTTCATTGTCTTCATTGACTTTGTGTGTCCATGGTATCTTCAGGATCCTGCTGTATAACCATAGCTAAAAATCCTGAAGTTTTGATAAAGTTTCCGCCTTGAATGTCCACGTTTCTCCTTCGTAGAGAAGTACTGAGTACACGTAACATTTAAGAAGTCTTATTTTTGTTTCTAGGGTGAGCTCATAGCTCTTGACCACAGCCATAGTCAAGAATATACTTTGTGCCTTTCCGATGCGATATTTAATATCTTGGGTATTGTTCCACGACTCATTGATTATAGTTCCCAAGTAGGTGCAGTAGTGTGAGACACGTTCAATCCTCTTTTAGTTCACATATAGATTTGTTCCAGTTATGTTTTCCTTACTGATGATCATTCGTTTGGTTTTGCTAGGGTTTATATCCAGTCCTAATGTTCTA
>OU898277.1:26801490-27076718 GCA_918026665.1 Diabrotica balteata
ATAATCCTGCAAAAATCTCTCAAATGTTGTTCAGTTTGATGTAAGACATGAGGTCCAGCCTCACACCACTGGATAAACGTCCACGTCGACAGAAAATTCCCAAGGCTTTTCTAGTAGACTCTAGTAAAGTGATGCCATTCACGTGGGTGTGCTTGGTGTCCAGGATTACGTGAAATACCCATATGTTAGCGCATATAACAACGGAATCCAAAGATTTTCTTTGTTATCTTCACATCGTTGCAAAAACTGCCGGCATACTCGACATGTTGCTGTTTCTGATTTTTTGTAAGCAGTCGCGGTGTCCATCGCGCACAAACTTTATGGTACCCTTATTTTTCTGTTAATATCTTATGAATTGTGGTGTGGGAAGTCTCAAGAACACGCAAAGTAAGGTCGTTCGTAATGAACCTCCGACCTTCAAGCAATATTCTTTTAACTTCCACGTCCGCCTTCCACTTCGATCGTTATCGTGAATTTCTGTTTGGCCATCACTAAATTCTCTACACCATTTGCGAACATGTTGAACAGACATGCACTTTTCCCCATAAACTTCGATTAACTGACGACGAATGTTAAAGTGAAATTCGTTCTGCATTTAAAAAACGGATCACAGCACGATTTTTGCATCTGGCGGTAACAGCAATCGAGAGTGGGGGAGAGTGGGAGTGTGAGAGAGGTAGAGTTTATCCGTAAGGAATTGTTTATAGACTTCTTCCAGCAGATCGCATTCTTTTTCATATGCATAGAGATTTTTTTTACGAATGACTCTTGTATATGGACAAAAACCCTTGACATGTTATTAAATTTGGTATATATTACATTGTTGTTGATAATTTCATATGATGTTAAAGTTTTAAACAGATTTACTTTATGGCAAGGTTAAACTCCCAACTAGGGTTGCTGACAATAAGACGTCATCTCTATAGGGACCTTAGGTAGCAATTGAGCAAGAACGTATATTTTACCTTTCGTAATTTTTGCATTGAGTCGGAAATGAAGTCAGTTGCTAAATGCTATTTAATTAATAAAATGGCGATTTTTGTCATTTTTTACTATTTTCATAAGATCATTAACATTTATCACTTCCATTAACCGGTCTTTGTGGAATTTCCATTGATCATCTTTAAGGCCCTAAAAATGAAATTTTTGATATATTTCAGATTCAAAATATGCCTTAAAACGCTGAATTTATACTTTCATATTGCAAAAGATCTTACGTCAATGGAATGCTTTCATGTAGACGACATTGAGTGGAATTTGTAGCTGAAGTTGTGTTTTAAAAATGGTACTTGTGTAATCGAAAAGAAGCACTTTTAAATCTTTTAGATCTCTTGTATGTATAAGTTTAAATTCGGCGTTTTAAATTTATTTCAAATGCTTCATATTTGTTGCCAAAACTCAAAATCGAAATTTCATACTATAGGTAGTGAAAAATTAGTTCTAACAATAGAAATTCCATGGTGATCGGTCCATAGAGAAGATAAGTTTTATTGATCGTTTATTTAACCGCCTTATGGAAGCTAACTTAATTTGCGGCAAAATACAAAAATTGCAAACGAAATCTGCACTTTTCATATTTAAAGGACATTGTGATTTTTATAGATAGAACAGTCTATTTAAAAGATATCGAATTTTTACAGAGTTAATAAAAATTTTATTTAGAAAATTGATTTCATGCGCCTAACTGACATTCAAAATCGCCGGTCGCTTCAAGCGTTGTTTCCGAAAGAACGGTTCGTTCTACGGAAAAAATGCTAATAAACATTTGTATTCAAGATTATCTCAGTTACATTTGTTGTGAGAAACATTTTTATTCTACGGCGTACAGATTATCGGTAAATCGATGTTTTATAGGAAAGCCAGGGGGTAAACTTTTTTGCATTTTTTTTTATCTCTAATTTTACATTCTCGGCAAAATTCAGCTTATTCGTACGATTTCTAGAGGTTTAGTGGAATTTTCGCCTCGGATGACAGGAGTAATAGGTTTCCGAAAACCCGAATCCTGCCCTGTCTTTTCCATTTTCATTGCGCTGGATTTTGTTTTATTCATCTAAACGAAAACGTTCGGCGTCAACGAAATGAACAACAGTTTCGCACTGAGTTGAATTTTAATTGGTTTACACGAAGAAAATGAAATTATTTCGGTAAATAATACAAGGGATAAAATGGCATGAAAGGGCTGGGGACATTTATACGACCGCCGAATAAATACCGTTTGAGAAATAATCGTAAACTTATTTAATGTTACAAAATGTTGCTTTGGTGTACTCGTCAAAGAATCACAAACAAGGATTATCGAGGAAGAGTTTTGTTACAGTTGTTGATACTCCAAGTTAATAATTAATATGATTGTAATGGTCTAGGCGAGATGTGTTTTGGATTGGACATTTTTCATAGGAAGTTATTTTTTTGCTGGAATCCCTTCAGGATGTGCCCACTATCGATAATCACGATATGCGCCAGTCGCAAACCCTGTGCTAAATTTTTTATTTAACAAAATCTGAAAACAATTGAAAATTTCTCATTTTTTTGCTCCTATTTTCGTTTATAATTCGGAAAATATTGATCCTAGAGAAAAAATTATAAGAAGTTAAAAGTTTCATTATTCAATTTTACACAATATTTCGTTAGTTAGAAATTGAAGTTTTAATGTTCATTGTTGAAAAAATAGCAATAATTGTAAAAAAAAATACAAAAAATGAAGTTAATCCTTTAAATGTTTTCGACTTTCTAAACTGTGACTTACAAGCTCCATATTCCGCCTAGAAAAACTTTTTAATATGTTTAAAACGTGTGCTAAATTTTGTTAAGATCGGTCGGAACTTCATCAGGTCCGGGAGATTTACCACCTTTAGCTTGTTTCATTGCATATTCAATTTCTTCTCGTATAATGTCAGGCCCTGTATTATCCTTAACTTCTTTTGGTGCTTCTGTTTTCTCTTTGTCTTCAAAAAGTTGTGCTATATATTGTGTCCATCTCTGCATTTTTTGGTTTATATCTGTTATAAGTGCACCACTTTCATCTCTTAAGTGCCTAGTTTGAAGTGTTTTTCTCATTCCTGTTAATTTTCTAATTCTTTCATTATATTTAATTGGATTTTTTGTTTTGAATGATTTTCTTTCATTCATTAATAGTGGTATTTCTTCAGTCATCCAGTCTTTACTTTTATATTTTCCCATTTCTGATCAATGTTATAGCTAATTTTATTCAGTTCTTGGGCATTACGTAGATTTTCAGTAAGAGTTTTTACAATTTGTTCCTTTGTTTGTGTTTCCCTTAATCTCTTAACATCAATTCTACTTTGTGTGGGTTTTTTAACCAGTTTTAATTTGGTTCGTAATGTGACTACTACGGGGTTGTGGTCTGAACCGATGTCTGCTCCAGTGTAGGTTTTGGCAGGCAGTATAGAATTACGAAATCTTATTAATTACTGTCTAATGAGGACAAAGCGAATTTGATTTCGGATTATTCTATTCTTTGTATCACCGGGAGATTTCCATGTATACAATCTTCTTTTTGGTAGCTTAAAAAATGTATTAGCTATTACAAATTCTTCCGTCTGGCAAAATTGTATCAAACGGTCACCACGTTCATTTCTATTTCTAGACCATATTCCCCCACATATCCATTCAATCTTCCCTGGCCAACTTTGGCATTGAAGTCGCCCATTACAACTGTAGTGCGATGTTTCTTCATTGATTTTAAGACTTGTTCCAAATCATGGTAAAATTGTTCGATATCGTCGTCATCTTTATTTGCCGTAGGATCATAAACTTGAATAAAATTTACTATACTCTTTTTAGACTAAAGTTGTATTGATAAGATTCCTATCAGAATAAGGAGTAAAACTTTTCACAGAGTAATTGACCTTTTTTACACTAAGATGACAACACGAGAGGTGTATGTAGCATTAAAAGAATCAGCTACAAAAATGGGCTTAATAATAAACACCAACAAAATGAAGTATATGAAAATAAGCACGCAACCACAAATACTACGACCACTTGTTTTCGAAAACGACGTCATTGAAGGAGTAAACGAATTTGCAACAGATGCTTTTCTTTGATCAATCTTCTTCTTAAATCCACAATTATATCGAGAAATACAAAATTAAAACTCTACAAAACAATACGCCCAGTCCTAACATATAGTTCAGAGACCAGGACTCTCACAAAACATAATGAAAACATGTTAGAATGTTTTGAAAGAAAAGTAGAAAGGCAAATTTATGGAGCAGCAAATGACAATGGAGTGTGGAGAAAACGATACAACTTCGAACTTTAAAGAATATACCAGGAGCCTAATATCGTAAAACACATTAAGATAGAACGTCTGAGGTGGATAGGGCATGTAATGCGGATGAAACAAAATGACCAGCTAGAAAAACGTTCCTTGATATACCCATTGGTTAGAGAAGAAGAGGAAGATCGAGAAGAAGGTTCCTTGATAACACCGATGAAGACATGGGTAATATGGGAATACGTGCTTGGCCGAGAAAATCGATGGATACGGACGACTAGAGGGAAATTCTTGAGGAGGCTAGGACCCACTTAGGATTGTAAAGACACAACATATTTCACATAGCATCTTTCCGTAGTTTATTTTCTCAATGTACTCTCTTCCGAAGAAGCTTTGTTAAAATGTTTTCGAAAAAAAACCTAGAGTAATTAACCCTTTACCTAGAAGTGTATGTAATGGTCATTAGGCTTAAATCAAATTTAAATATGTCTTCCTCCTTTTTTTTTAACTACCTGCTGATATATTTAGACTAACTTATCTAGACATAATGCTGGTCAATAAAGTACTTTTTATTATTTGAAATTTGAGAATTTTTAGAAACTACAATAATTATAATTTTAATACCGCTTTGGAATTTATTTATGGGATTAAAAAAAGAGAGAAAAAATAATAGTATATTACTTTATGAGGCGGAGAAGCATGACTTTTCTTGACGCGCCCTCACTTCGTTCGGCGCGTAATAGGCCCGTAAAAGCGTTTGGGGCCAGTAATAGCGTTTGGGGCCCTCCAAGGCCGGAATAAAGTATCGGTTAGCGTACAACCACTTCCAAGAGTAGTGCGATACAAGAGGAGTACGGCAAGTACCGAGGACGTTTTACTGGAATATTTTAATATAATGGAAAATGAAAATAAATGGAAATCTTCTTCAATGTGGTCACGATACTCTATGATAAAATCCGAGTTAGTTATTAGAAAAAATGTGGATATAAGCAAATTTTTAAAGTTACGTGCCTTTCTGAAAAAAAAAACAAGCGAAGGATATACTGCAAAGAAGTCTAAAGTTTTCACTAAAGACGAGTTTGATAAATTTTTGTTTGAAGCGCCAGATAAGTTGTATTTAGGATTAAAGGTAAAAAACATGATATTGCAAAGCATGTAGTATACTCTACTAAATTATTAAAATATTTCAGATTGTTTTGTTAATTGGGGTTACCGGCGCCTGTCGATGCGACGAAATTGTAAAAATGAAGACTGTGGACATTGAAGATAAAGAAAATGTAATAATTATCAAAATCCCAGACAGTGAAACACGACAAATTAGATCTTTTACGATAATTGGTCGAAACTACATTAAACTGTATAAAAAGTATGCATCACCGCGGCCTGAAAATTTCACAGAAAACCGATTTTTTATCAAGTACCAAAATGGAAAGTGTTACCGAAGCGTCATGGGAATACATTCGATCAGCGCAGTAGCCCAAAAAGTAGTTGGTTATTTAAATTTAAACGATTCAAGCGCATACACGGGTCACTCTTTATGACGAACTTAAAAGCACGGTTGTCGAAGGACATATAGAGGATTCAATAAGAAATAAGAACGATAATGTTAAAAAAATTTTAAACCCTCATGATTCGCCAACATCGGGAATGATTGCTGAAAGTTGTTCTCGACCATCAGTATCATTAACAATTACCAATGCGTATCAAGAAACGGGAACATTTTTGCACGGTTTCAATTTTGAAAATGCCTCATTAACTAATTGTACTTTTAATATTACTATAAATAAAAATGATGTTAAATTGTTGTTAATGACATTTGTATTGTTGCTTTGTGACATGTTTCATATTGTTGCCATGCAACATTTTTCCCTCCGTCGTAAAGAAATGGGAGAAAAAAACTGCTGCCGGCGGAGACATCAAACTTTGACAGGATCAAGTTAGATAAGTAATGTCATCATTATTTGACGTTTGAAAAAAATAGTATATTACTTTATGAGGCGGAGAAGCATGACTTTTCTTGACGCGCCCGATATTACGCGTAATAGAGGTCAAGTCAAGAAAAGTCGCTTCTTTGCCGAATAAAGTATACTATTTTTTCTTCAAATATAGCAATTTTCAACCATAAATAGTACAATTCATACGCTATTTTTACTCGAAATTCACTGTGACAACTATCAAAGTCGTCTAGATGTTAGAAATTAAAATAATTAAGTCGTCGGTGGGATTTGCGTCTCCCTGGTTACGGTTGTTTGACAGTTGTTTGCAATTACATATTAAAGACAGCTTATTGTTGTTCGCAAGCCGCCAACATCGGGAATGATTGCTGAAAGTTGTTCTCGACCATCAGTATCATCAACAATTCCAATGCGTATCAAGAGTCGGTAACATTTTTGCACGGTTTTAATTTTGAAAATGCCATTAACTAGCTCATTAACTAATTGTACTTTTATTATTACTATAAATAAAAATGAAAATTAATTGTTGTTAATTACATTTGTATTGTTGCTTTGTGACATGTTTCATATTGTTGCCATGACAACATTTTTCCCTCCGTCGTAAAGAAATGGGAAAAAAACTGCTGCCGGCGGAGACATCAAACTTTGACAGGATCAAGTTAGATAAGTAATGTCATCATTATTTGACGTTTGAAGAAAAACATATTTACTGCACGGTTTACAAAATGCTCCATCTTATTCTAGAGAAAATTCCGAATATCGTCCAATCCATGCACTTATCTTTATTAGGTCATCTTTCTAACCAAATGTCTAAAACTTTTTAAAATGAGGGGTCTTTTAAAAAACTAAATACTGATACAGTAACCGATTGAACAACTGATAATTGTTTATAAAACAAGGAAAAAAGATTAGGGATTTCCCAATAGATAAGACTCAAGTCTTAAACAGGTACATTTTCCTAAAAATCTATTATAAACAAATCATTGATAGTTTATTACTGACCCAAAATTGTAGTATAGAAAGGCTTGATAATAGTAGTATGACTAATATGATGGGTATTGTAGTAGCCTACAATTAGTAAAATTAAAAAAGGCACAAATAGGCAGAATTTACGAAAAAAAAAAGGCAAAATATGTAAAAAAACACATAGACTGGACAAAATAGGCAAAAAAGGTATTTTGACTATATTGCCTCAAATTTACTTACATTAATAGTAAAAACAGTTTTTTAATAAATGTCAAATTAATAATATTAAATAACGTTTTTTTATTAAATATTCAATTGGTAGTAAAAAAGTGCTGATCAATTTAACATCCTTAAATTTTTTTATTATCGTAGTAATAAAATTGAAGCATAAAATATTGCTTACTCACAAGCTATAAAGACTATATTTTTCAAGCCCCATTTTTTGTATTTTACTAATGAAATGGAATCGAAATTCCTTCGGAAATAACTTTGGCTCCAAGAAATCTCCTATTTTTCATCTCTCAACTATAAAAAAATATCTTTTCCAGTCGATTAATCAAGATGAACCTCAAAATGAAAGAAAAAGCGGAAAAGTCAAAAAGTCCAGTAGTAAAACTTCATTTAAAGTAATATATCACCCTTTATTCACGAAAAATATATTTCACTGAGACTTTATCTATTTCTGCAGAGCACACAAACATATTTTGCTCGCTTTTTTCATTCCCCATTTTACGACTTTCCTCGCTTCAAGTTTTTCTTATTTTTCAGCGTCCCGGCGCACTGGCTACACACTAAATTTATATATCTGATGGAGTAATCAAATTGTTTTTCCAGATAGATATATTTGTCTTTCCGTTCTGAGATGGTTTGAGAATAAAATGAATGACAATGTATTATATCATCTAAAACAGAAATGAAAATATTTAGAAAAACACAAAGAGGAAGAGATTATATATATATATATATATATATATATATATATATATATATATATATATATATATATATATATACAATATACTTAATGGTTGAATTGCAGAGATTTGATCGGTTAATAATTGGCAAATGAAAGTCGTCAACTAATTCATTGATTTACTAGAATACGTTTCGCTTTATTCTTTTTTAAAGCATCATCAGTTCTTTACAAATAGAAATGATCTTAAGTAAACAATGAACAGGGTTTATACTTATAAAAACAATTTGTAGGCTTTTTTAGATATTACGATAAACTCTACGATAATTTGAATATTACAATGATAACAATAAAACTTAACTAATTTAACGAGAAAAAAAAACAAAAACCACAGAAAAAAACTGTAAAAGAGCACTATTGTTCATTTATTTTATTTGTTCGTGATTTTTTATTTCAACTGATGGATTCATTTGGATGGTAGTTTAAGCTCTTTCAAGGGTCAAACCACACTAAACTTTTTCGCGTGCCATATCAGAATTATCCGACATTCGCGATCTGCAATCAATTGATCAATTGTCCTGCATTTATTCACTAATGTTTTTTAACCAGTTGTAATATTTGATGCAGATGCAGATATCGTGATGACCATCAAAATAAACCGCCTAAAGTGGGTTTAAAACGGCTTCTGTCTCCGGCTTCTATATAAAATGTAGCTTCTCCAATTTTTTTAAATTTTAAAGTGTTTGTTTGTCTTTGTTTAGTGTATTTGTTATGTCCCAATTTACATTTATGACATTCTGTTACTGCTGGATAGGCCACAACTGACGAAATGCCCCTGAGGATGATCTTGTGATCGAAAGTACTTGGGCAAGATTTGATTAATTACTGTGTTCGATATTTGCCTTGTGTACCATCAAAGTTCATTTCTTTTAGTAACGAGACATGGGAACACTGGTCTCTCTGCAGAAGCCACTTCCTTCAAAATATTATTTTTTTCCGCTTCATCCTTCTCCCTCTCTCAATTATAGTTAAAAAATAAACAAAAAACAGTCGGTTTTCCTCTCTAATCAAAAAATGAGTCTCAATAAGTTTCACTAAACAAACTACATACAACTCAAAACTCTGGATTGAAACTGAGGTAGAAACCGGAAGAGGAATCACGTAGGAAAAACTTTTCTGTGTAGGTACAAGATGTAATGTACTTCTTTGTAGTTGCTCCATTTGAGTAAATGTTTCTTTTGAATTAATATTTAATTAGAAAATAACCAATTTTAGTTTTCACATGAGGATCTACGAATATACGCCTTGAATTTTATTTAAATAGAATTAATCACAGTTCTTTCAACTAGAAACTCAGTGAAATATGTCACTTCTATAGTTTAGTGTTATTTCAGTTGGCGTTAAATAGTTGCTTTATAATTTATAGCATCAATTAAACTATACATGTTTATAATAAATTTGTAAAGCTTATCAAGGCCATACCATTTTGTTCCTCGCATATATTTCTAAAAAAATCTCGCTATTTTAATCTCAAGGACGAATTGACTAATATTAGATTGATTCGGATTATCTTTATGAGATTAGGGGAAGTATTACAGGAGAATATATTAAGAAGTGGTTAACAAGGAAAACATTAATATTTTTACAACATTTACTCGTTTTTTCGTTTTACAGAATGTAAAAATATCTCGTTAATATTTTAATTTTTTAACCAAGAAGACGAACCTTTATAAATGTCAGTTCTGGTGATTCGTTTGATTTGTAAAAATGAGGAAAATAATAAAGAAGAATTGTAGAGCTGGAAGATTATATTGGCACATAGCCGGAATAACATATAATCTGGAATAGCAGTGAGAACTTTGAGAATATTTATAGGTGACCAACGAGATTTTTTTTTATTAGTTTACAATAATAATAATATGTATGTGTGTTAAAATGTAAGTTTTAGATCTTTTGAAGAAGTTGACAGTCTTTAAGATAGGAAAATATTTTTCGGTTATGTGTATTTTCTTCTAGGTCATCTCTTAGGGAGTTGGGTATGCTATATTTGAGTCGTTCACTGTTATATTTGGGACACTGTATTAAAAAATGTTTTACCGTTAGAACACTGTTGCACACTTCACACACTGGTTTGTTTTTGCACTGTAATAAATAGTCATAAGTAAGTCGTGTATGGCCGATACGGAGACGGGTAAGTATCACTTGCTCTCTTCTGTCCTTTATTGTTAATCTCCAAAGATGTGGTTGTTTGTTGACTTTGTATAGCCTTGATGGAGTGTTGTTCCAAGTTTGTTACCATTTGTGAATTATTTTTTGTTTTAAGTATGGTTTTAAATCGTTTTGTACCAATATGTTGCTTTCTTCGGACATTGGGTTAGTTGGTGCGTTTTTAGCCAGTTTATCTACAGCTTCGTTACCTTCAATTCCTACATAACAAGGCACACATAAAAAGTGCACTTGGATGTTCTTATTTGAAATGTTTTTAAGTTCTTTTTTAATAAGAAGTAGAAGGATAGTGCTTTTAGAATTGCGAATAATTCAGCTGAAAAGATGGTTGTTATTTATTGATTTGAAACTAACTGAGGAATATTCCGAATAAATTGCTGCTCCAACTCAGTCTTCATTTTTTGACGCATCGGTGTATAGGTTGTAGGTATTGCCATATCTGTTTATTAGTGTATGAAACTTTTGTTTAATGACGGTTGATGATATCTCTGATTTTCTTAGGTTTGTTAGACTGATGTCGATAGCAGGAATAGATATTGTCCATGGTGCAGGGTTGTGGGTTGATAAGGTATCATAGGTTTTTGGAAATTGAAAATTTAATTTTGATAAGTATGATTGTATCCGAAAGTAAAAAGGATGATCAATTTCATGTGTTTGTTGAAATTTATTTGTAAATCGATCAGCAAAAACGTTATGCAGTACTGGATTATTTCGGTTTGATGACACTGCCGCTGCATATGTTAGGCTAAGATATTGTCTTCTGAAAGAAAGAGGAAGTTCTCCACTTTCCCAATAGAGACTTTGAATGGGACTTGTATAGTGAGCACCTAACGAAATACGTAGACATCTATTTTGGATAATATCCAGTGACTTCAAATGTGTTTTTTTTTGGAGTTGTAGATGATGGCTCCATAGTCAAGTTTTGATCGAAATATGGATTTGTAAATAAGTGTTAAACTTAAATAATCGGCACCCCAGTTTTTAAAGGTAAGTGATCTTAGTAAATTTATACCAGGTAGACAGGATTTTTTCAGCTGTTGAATATGTGTCTTCCAAGTTTATTTTTTATCAAACGTCATACCTAAGAATCGGATTTCTTTTACATAATCTAGTTTTTGTTCGTGTAGATATAAGTCTTTTGTTTGGATTTGATTTCTCTTTGAGAAACAGATTGCTTTCGTTTTTGAAGTGTTAAACTGAAGTCCACTTGCAGCTGACCATTTCTGAATGTGTGTTAACGTGTTTTGAATGTGATAGTAAATCGTTGCTATATTTTTTCCTCTTCAGAAAATAACTAGGTCGTCAGCGTATAATCTAGCTTATAATCTAGCTGACGGGGTTTTCAATTTCTGTTAATATCGAATTTATTGCTACTAAGAATAAAGTTGTGCTTAAATTTGATCCTTCTGGTATACTATTTTGTTGAATTTTTGTTTGAAAATATGTTCCGTCAACTCGAACTTGAAATTGTCTGTTTTCAAGAAAATTTGAAATGTATTTTAATATGTTACCCCTTATTAACCAGTTGCTGAGTGTTTTAATGATTGAATATTTCCAAACTGTATCATAAGCTTTGGTTATATCAAAAAATATTCCATATTTCAACACATTGTTGTTTTATTGCAAATGCCTCGTGGATTTTTAATTCTAAGTCAATGAGGTTGTCTAAAGTTGAGCGATGTTTTCGGAAACCCCATTGTTCTGGAATAATTAAGTTGTTTGATTCTAAATACCACATAAGCCTATTGTTTATTATCTTTTCTAATATTTTACCTATATGTGAGTGATATCGGTCGATATGTTTGTGGATCTGATTTTGGTTTAGTTGGTTTTAGAATAGGTATTATGATTGAATTTTTCCATGATTTAGGAAATATGTTTCTGGATAGGATTATATTGTATATGTTGGGAAGATGTTTTTTAGATTAAGGGGCTAAATTTTTTAAGAATATAAACGGTATATTGTCGGGTCCAGGACAAGTGTTCTTCTGACCAACGAGAATTGAAACTTGTGCAATTGCTGGTTAGTTTACGAGTTCTTTTTAAACACGTAGAAATTATATATGTTAAGGTTCTTTCTAAAAAGAGGATTCGACGTAATACCTTCAAAACTAATCTTGTTTTAGTCTTTTTTATTATATATCAGTAATATAGTGGTTAATAGTGCAGAAGTCATTCTAAAACTAAGCAAGGGACAAGAATTGGATATTATAGATTGTGAGGAAAACCTGAGAAAACATAAATAAATCAGAGATACCAAATCGATGATGATTTCTGATCATATGGTACACAGATATAGGCCTAATGTACCTACCTTTTCAAGCAAACATATGGTCAGGAGAGGGATGAGACATGTGAAATACATAAGCATGGCAGCAGGGTTATATCTGGTATACAGACAGGTCTAAAACTCCAAAAGGGTCGACCGTGGAAATATTCAGCAGTGGTAGCAGAGAGTAAACCTATTTATTCCAAGCAAACATTTATGCAATCTTGTATTGTGCAAGGTAAATTAACATGGCATCCTTCAACCTGAAGCAAATCTATATATTTATACATATCCAATCTAAGATAGATTCTAGGCTAGTGTGGGTATTCTAGCCTAGCCTCAAAAAGAACTCGACAGACTAACAAAACAGTATCACACCAAAAGGGGTATTAGGCTATCAGTGAATACGTGGCAATGAAAGAGCTGATGAACACACCAGAAAAAGATCAGTTACAAATTTATTTTTGTCCAAAACTGAGCATAGAAATGTTGGAAACAAACCTGGTTTAGAGCGCAGCTATTCATACTTTAGATCAAACATGCGTGTAAAGAGCTTAAGTACTGCATAAAACAAGCTGGAATCAGCTCAAAATCATAACAGGTTTCCTTAGATATGCGCCAGTCAAGAGACAACTGCACATAATGGGGCTGTTTCATTGAGTTTTCATCGTGTATCACTGTAAGGCCTTAAATAGAGGCATCAAACTCTAGAACTAGAAACTCTAGGAATCATTCTCTAGAACTGTATAAGCTGTACGAGCACGTATTTCGACCTCGTGGTCAAGATCGTTTGTTATCCAGCAACCAAGATATGGAATCTTTGTACTGGTTCTATATGTTTGTTATAGATACGAATATTAATGTCGACATTTGGTACACGTGTAACAGCCATTACTTTTGTTTTATTTGTGTTTATATTTAGTCCCAAGCTATCTCCCTCTCTGGTTATGACATTCAAAAGTCGTTGTAAACCCTCAGCACTGTCCGCAATAATGACGGTGTCGTCTGCGTATCTTAAGTTGTTTACGTATTCTCCGTTGATTTTTATTCCTCCTATCTCCTCCTATACAATAAAAATTATTATTAATTATTGTGTATTTTTAAAATATTGTATCCTACATATTTAAATTGGGAATTTAATTATTAAATTCGTAAGCGTTTTTAATTTTTTATATTGTGCGTGAAAGACATTTTTCTACTATCTTTATATATTTTTTGCTTTATATTCCCTGGGGGGGTTAACCCCAAACCACACCCTGGGTGCGCCACAGGTATGTAAAAACAATAGGTACTATACAGGTGGAACACGTCCCAATTTATTAAACACATTATTGAACAATTTCAGGAACTTAAATTTTGGTTTATATAGATATTTACATTAGTATTAAATATTTTATATTTTTTAACGTATTGGAATGTCACTAACTAAATAAATTACCAACTTTTAAATAAGTATTATATAGCTTCTGTTTATTCGTATCTGCATTTTATGAACTATTATATTACTATGTACATAAGCATTAAAAGTCAATAAATAAGGTAATAATTCTTGATGAATTAGATCTTTAATTTTATAGATATCAGTACGTAAATTAAAAATATGAACTTAAAAAAATTGTACTTATTCATTAAAGTTACATTTACAAATTTTATATATACGGCAAAGTTTTGTTAAAAAAACAGTAAATAACAGTAGATTTTATTTATAAATGAACTTGACTGAAGTGTTTGTCACATAAAATTAATAAAACTGAAACTACAGATTGATAAAACAAGAATTAGGCAAATGTTTATATTCTGTCGAACAGCCAAGAGGTTTCAATAGTACAGTAGCCTCATTTGGTTTTGACCTACAAAAATCTCTTATAAGAAACTAGGAGCAAACGATAAGATAACATGCATGTAGATGCAGGTCATAAAAAATCAGGAAATTAAAGAAACCGACAAGTTGACAAAACAAGAAGCAAAGTCAATTTTCTATATCTGGAACCCTTTTGTGAACTAGTCAAAGGCACGTAGATTGTCAATTGTAGATTTCCAAGATCACACTGTGGTCTTTTCTATACTGCAGCGTAAAAAATCTTTTGTGTATACCCTAAATTTGTGTTTTACTTCCAAGTTCCAATTATATAGACATACGATAAGCTTCATTTTTTGTCTGTTGACTCTCGGAAATGGATTCATATCTGGATTCTTTATATATATTCGACTTCGGACCATGGCTGATAATTTGCCTGACTTGCTTCACTTTGCATATAGGAGATCTTCGTCGCGGCCATTTGCCACTATTTTCACCCTTCGTGATTATTTTTTCCAGGTCTTCTGTTTTTAATGACTGTTTTATGTTGACCTTTAGTTGCTTTATATTTAAAAAGTTGATTGGAGTGCTCTGTATAAGTTATTCTCCCACTCCTGGAAAGCATCTGTTTTTATTATGGTCGGCGATCTTTAACCTCCATACCTGAGATGTTTATGTAGCAATGGGAAATATTATTTACAAGATATACAAGTAATTTTATAGTTGCGATACGTAATATTGTCAAGAAAAGCTTAGAGTTTCTCCTTTCTCTTAACGAGCAATTCTGCTTGTTCATTTGCGAATTGATACCTCTATGGAAGGTTGTCACTCCATCTTTTGTCCGATACTTCTTCTACCGATTGGTGATTTATTTCTGACTATTTTGACAACGTGGATCTCCCCCATCTCTATTCCATCTATTTATTATTATTCCATTTTTTCTGTTAAGTATCCATTTTCTTATACACTGTGCGTTACATTTTCTTTTAATGTTACATCTTCGCTTTCGATCTCTCAGCGTATTTTCTGTAATTCTTCTCAGTACTCTCATCTCTACCGTTCCAGAAGCCTTTGTGTTGTGGCTGTATCGGGTCTTGTTTCTAAGGCATATGTCATTATTGATCTTACACTGGCTTCATAAATTTTTGACTTCATCTCAGTGCTATGTGTCTGTTTCGCCATATAGTGTTATTATTAAGGCATCCTGCCAGTCTACTTGCTTTTTGTACTTGATCTTTCCCTTATTTGTCCAGGTGTCCATAGCTGAAAATTGTAATTCCAAGGTATTTTTTTCTATTTAACATCTAGTAATTTTTATTTTACATCGAGTTGGTTCTTTGCTGATTACTATTGTTTTCTGTTTACTGATTACTATTAAGTTTTCTGAGATGAGATTGTCATATTAAATTCTTTTGCTCTTATGTTAAATCTGTAGACCAGTCTTTGCAGACTATCTTTATCTTGGGCTATCAATATTGCGTCGTCTGAATATCAGAGTATTTTTATTTCAGATTGTGTTTTCCATTCTGTAACCTCTTCCTTTGTTAACGCTTTTAATGATTTAATCCATCATTAAATTGAAGAGCATGGGGCTCCATAAATCCTCTTGTCTTATTGCGTTGCCTATTTCTATAGGTTCTGTAAGTTGTTCATCTATTCTGACTTCCTATTTTATTGTTTTAGAAGACGTTCGATAGTTTTTATAATATTTAGGAGAAACATCTCTATTATACAGAAAATAGATTACAATTTTAAGCTTTACTCTGTTAAATGCATTCTTAAGGTCAATCTGCTTCTTCTTTTTCTTCTTCCTTTTTATAAGCAATTCTGCTTCTTCATTGCTGGATTAATACCTGTATGGAATGTTGCCACTGCATTTTTTGCGTGGTCGTCCGATACTTCTTCGTGACTAGGTCAATCAGACACAGAAATGCTGATCTATTATACTCCAGTGATTTCTCAGTAATTGGCTTTATACCGAATATTGCATCTGGACACGATGTTCTTAAAGCTAATTGCTCTAATCTTTTATTATGTTAAATAAATTTTGCAATTACCGCGGAATAACTGGCCTTAATACAGCATACAAGATATTGTCAAACATTTTGCACGGGAGATTAAAGCCTTTTACCGAAATGTTTCTAGGAGAATATCAGGCAGAATTCAGGCGTAGACGTTCAACCATTAACCAGATCTTTACACTACGACATATCGTCGAAAAGTGTAAGAGTATAACATAGATATGTATCATATTTTGTCGATTTTAAAGCGGTATATGACAGTGTCTTAAGACCTTAAGTCTTTACAACACTATGAATGAGTTAGGAATTCCAAAAAAACTCATATGTTTGATAAAAGTCACAATGGCGAAGATGCTATTAGCAGTAAAAATTCAAAACGACTCGTCAACCCCATTTGAAATACATAGGGGTTTAAGGCAGGGAGATGCGCTGGCGTGTCTGCTTTTTAATGTCGCCTTAGAAAAAGTTGTACGAGACGCTAATTTAGATAGCAGGGGAACAATATTTAATAGATTATTCCAAATTCTAGCATATGCAGACGACGTGGACATAACAAGAACCAGGGCGAGAACTGCGGAAATCCTAACCGAGCTAGTAGCAGCAGCAGAACGAATGGGGTTAGATATAAATCAAAATAAAACCAAATTCATGGCGACTAACACAAACACAAGAGCTGGAAATGTTAACGCAAATTTAATCATCAATGAACAAAACTTCGAAGTAGTCAAAGAGTTCATATAACTAGGGACATCGGTTAACCCCAATAATAACACATCTGAGGAAATAAAAAGGCGAATAATAATTGCAAACAGGTGTTATCATGGTCTATCAAAGTACTTAGCTAACAAACGTCTGTGTCAAAAGTATCGATTTTTTAAAGAAAGGTGCTACGCAAGATATTCGGAACGGTCTGTGAGAACGGAATATGGAGGCGTAGACCAAAGCTGAGATGGATGGTTGGGATAACACAAGATGCGGAGAAGATCGGAGTCGGCAACTGGAAAACGCAAGCAACGGACAGAACAGAATGGCGTAGAAAGCTTGAGAAGGTCGAGGCCCTCTAAGGGCTGTAGCACCAAGATGATGATGAAGTTTTGCAATTTCTATAGTCCCTAGTTTTATTTCAATGCGTTTCTCATTTGACCAAGTTAATTTTGATTCTTTTATTTTCTTTTTCATTTCTCTGTGAATTTTACTATACCTCAATATATAACAATTTTATCTATCATTCTTTATATAAGATAGTTCGTCAGTTATCTAGTCATTTTCTTCATCCTCGATTCATTGAATTTCCTGTGTTATTTATTTCTAGTGTCGAGTTTTAAAAGTTCTTCTACTGACCAAAATGTAGACCATTAAATATATACTTTTTGATAACACTGTTGACATTAATTAAAAAACCTCAATATATGGATCCAAACATACTACCAATATATCAAAATTCCTGCGTTGAATGGTTTTCCTGAACAGAGTTTAGTTAAACCATTCAACGTAGATTAACAGTAATGTACTCCGAACGTCAACGTCATAAAAATGGTATTAAATATATAAACTTCTAATTGCGTCACATATAAATTTGGTCGTAAACGATGGCAAATATCTACCCCTGTATTAATTTATAAAGATTGGTATCATATAGAAAGAAATCAGCGAAGAAATAGGGGTGAATAAATATAAAGGAACGACGAGAGATAGAAAAGAGAGTGCGTTTGCGATAAAAATACCGTTCAGGCTGATGAGTTTGGAGCAAATAATGACTAAATAAACGTCTTTCCACTCTACTCGAGCAAGAACCTAGAACACGGTGCAGAAATTACCCACACAATTCAGTGCCGCGTAGAATTTTTTTTAAGAAAATATTATTTATTGCACCTGAAAGGTATTTGATTTTTTGAGTTTCTTAATCAGTTTATAATAGACGGCTTCCGAAAAAACTGTCATTTATCAAAACAAAATTAAGAAGATAGATAAGCACTTTTGATAAAAAATCAATGTTCTCCTTTGTAACTACTTTTCTTGTTTTCTTGCATAATCTTCTTTGTCAACCATTTTCCATCCACTCCTGAATGTAGGTCTCTCACAATTGCTTCCATCTTTCTCTATCTTGCGCCAATCTAATCCACTGTTTGCCTGCCACTGCTCTTATGTCATCTACCCATCTTTTTTGAGGTCTTCCCATGCTTCTTGTTGTCGTCCTTGGTCTCCATTCTAGAATTCTCCGTGTCCACCTGTTGTCATTATATCGGGCTACGTGACCTGCCCAGCGCCATTTCATTTTTGTAATTTCTTCCACAATATCCCTAATCTTCGTTCTACGTCTTATCTCGGTGTTTCTAATCTTGTCTCTTAGTGATATTCCAAGCATGATTCGTTCCATTGCTCTTTGCGTTGTTTCTAATTTTTTGGCAGTTTTTTGGTAAGTGCTACTGTCTCCAAGCCGTAGGTACAAACAGGTAGTATGCATGTGTTATACACTTTTTTCTTTAAGTTTATAGAAATGGAGGTGTTTTTCAAGATATGTGCTAGTTTGCCGAAAGCGTCCCAAGCCAGTTGTGTTCTTCTTTTAATTTCAGCATCTGATTTGGTTTTCCTAGTTTGATAACATGACCTAGATATACATAATGTTCCACATTTTCTATGGTATGATTTTGTATTGTTATATTTGTCTGGTCTCGGCTCAGTATTTTTGTTTTGCTGTAATTCATTTTTAAGCCTACCGCTCCTGAAACTGCTTTAATTGTTGTAACATATCATTTAGTTCTTGGATATTATCGGCTATTAAAACTATGTCATCTGCGAATCTCAAGTGGTTTAAGTATGATCCGTCGACGTTGATACCCTTATTGTTCCATTCCAGTTTCTTAAAAATATCTTCTAGAGCAAGGGTAAATAGTTTGGGAGAGATGGTGTCTCCTTGTCTTACTCCCGTTGTAGTCTTATGGGATTAGTTTTTGTGCTTTCGTCCAGCTTTATATGCATTATGTTAATGTATCTTGAATCTATGCGCGCATTTTCTAGATTAGATGCCCATAATTCGATGGAATCGAATGCTTTATGGAAATCGACGAACGCCATATCGAATTGGAACATTATACTCGGTGCATTTTTCTATCAGTGTTCTTACGGTGTGCAAGTGGTCTATGGTATTAAAATGTTTTCTGAATCCAGCCTGCTCGATAGGTTGATAGAAAATCGAGCTTATGTGTTAGGCGGTTGGTTATGATTTTAGTTAGTAATTTATACAGATGTGATAGCAAGGATATTGGTCGGTAATTCTCGATGTTTGCTCTGTTTCCTTTCTTGAATAGTAAAATGACCTCGGAGTTGTACCATTCTTGAGGAATCTTTCCTTCATCAATTACTTTATTAAATAAAACATTTAATACCTGTTCCATTTTTCTGCCACCAATTTTCAACATTTCAACTGTAATCTTATCCTCTCCCGGACATTTATTCGTTTTAAGTTGATTAAGGGCCATTCTTATTTCATAGTCGGTTATGTCCGGTATTTCTTCTGAGCCGGTGTTAATTATTGTTCGTTGAGTACGTCCTTGTTGTGGTTGTGTATTTACCGAGTATAGTTTAGTGTAGAATTTTTCAATGGCCTCGCTTATTTCCTTTCTGTCTCTGACGGTGACATTTTTCTCATTTTTTATTTCTATGATTTTTGTTGTGCCGCTTGAGTTTTTTGCTTTGAGTACTTTCTTGCATAATAACTACACAGAACTATATAAAACTGAATTTACTCGTATCGACCACACGTTTAAGTTGTTTCAGGAAATTTAAATAATTGTTCTAAATAATTGAATTGGAAAAATCCCAAATAGGATAAACAATCACAGATAATGCAAAATACAATTCTCGTCTTATACAAAGTATGAAATTACCTTCGTCTTCTTCAAGTACTTTCATCGGAATTTTGGCAAACTGTGTGCGATTTTGTGCAGTACTAAGGAGTGTATGTGAATGGAATACTGCCTAATCACGGATGTTCTCCAGCCAGAAAGAATGCTTACAGTAAGTTTTTGTGTTGACCTCTATTTTTCTAATTAATGTTACAGATCTCTATTTTTTCTCCATTTATTTTAAAACTTAGTCATTTGTGATGTAATCTAACCAGTCTATCCTGAACATACTTTAGCAGATCAACTTTTAACCAGTCCTTTTATGCTTAAGTCTCTAGATATAAAACTAAGGGCTTCCTTTTCTTCTTCTTCTTCTTATGATGCCTATCCGTTACGGATGTTGGATACTAACATGGCAAATCTGACTTTATTGCTACTGCTCTAAAAACTCCGATGAATGATGATTAAACCATTTAAGTAGAGTTTGCAACCAGAATTTTCTTTTTATACCTGTAATTTCTTTATGCACCTTAACTAGAAGTATGACCCGAAGTAGGTCGAATCGTTGTTGATTACGCAATATGGTTCAGATTTCAGTTTGCGTTTTACGCAAATGGGTTAATGAATTGTGTATCTCTCTGTCTAGTTCTATCCCTCCTTGTGAAGTATTGGGCGCTTATGCGTTTCTTGGCCAAATGTGTAAGATTACTGACTGGCTGGGTCAGCGCATCTTCTTTCTTGTTTATTCTTTGCATAAACTGTGTACTAGTTCCTTTCCATTCTCTTCTATTTCTTGCTCTACTTAATTTTATCCCATCTTAGTCCAATTTTTTGGTGCTCTCTGGTTTGTAGTTATTTTCAAGCTGCTGTCTGGTCGTCCTCTCTTCCTTTTCCACTCTGATTAGCATTCAAGTGCTTGTCTGGTTATGTTGTTTTCATCTTTTCTTAAAGTATGGCCAATCCATTTCCATGTTTTTCTTGACTGTACTAGATATGTTTTGAAAAAACAAAAATAAGGACAAATACATCGAACATTAGACAAATAACGTTAAACGACATAGATTTAGAAACAGTAAGCGAATACATCTATCTGGGACAGATAATGAAAGTTAACAAAGAAAATCAAACTGCCGAAATTACCAGAAGAATAAGATTAGCGTTGGCAAGATTTGGGAAACTGAGTTGGATCTTGAAAAGCACTAAAATAGAACAATATTTGAAAAGCAGAATTTACGATCAGTGTATCCTCCCTATACTCACAAAGAGAAGCAGAGAAAGACCACAAATGAGATGGGCTGATGACATTAACTGAAGATTGGAGGACACAACTGGAAGCAAGTGACTCAAAATTGAAGACACTGGATTGATTTGGGGAGGCCTATGTCCAAAGTTGGATTACTTAAGGCTAAAGAAGAACAAGAAGTAGTAGATATGTTAGTTTGCTTTGTTCTTTCTCATAGTTTTGTATTAGTTATTCTGTTGCGGCAGTTATTTTCAGGAATTTTTCTTAAAGATTTGTTTACACTTTTAATGCAACTATTAAAGATTTCAATTTTTGTCGTTTCTGATATTTCGTTTGTTTGCCAAATTTTATTTAAAGCGTTGAATGCACGTAAAGCCTTTATTATTCTGGTCTCTACATACTTTTTACATCCCCCGTTCCTTTCCATAACTGATCCCAAATATGTGAACTTTTCTAACTCTTCTACCTCCTTGACGTTTATATATATATATTTATTATATTTGTTTGGTGTATTTACTTTTTAAGAGTTTGGTTTTCTCCGTGTTTATTTGAAGTCCAATCGTGTCGAGGTACTATGCCCACTGCTGTCAATTTTTTTTGCGTATGACTTCAGTGTTAAGTTAGTAGATAGATGTCATCCGCAAATTCAAATTTGTTAGCTGCTACAATAGATTCCATCTGATGCCTGTTCGATTATCAGTTTTCTTTTCTTATTACCCAATCTATCATAATAAGAAATAGCGTCGGGAATAGTACACAATCCTATTTGACTCCACTTTCTATGGCTATTTCTCTGTTAATTTATCTAATTGTTTCGGTTGAGTTTTGTATCCTTAGTAAAAGAGTCTAATATATTTTATGATTTTCAGTGGTAGCCCATATAATCTTAGCATTTTAACACATTTGTACCCTATTTACACGATCAAAGACCTATTCACAGTCGATAAAACTCATATCAATATCTTTATTTCATTCACTCGTTTGCTCTAAAATAATTCTTAGGGTGCAAATGTCGTCAATGATAGAGTATTTGGCACGGAAGACTGCTTGGTTACTTCTCTGGCTTCAATCTTTCCGATATGATTTTGTGAAACACTTTCCATGCGGCGCTTAATAGTGATATTGCACGCCAGTTATTGCATCTACTCAGGTCTTCTTTTTTGGGTATTTTTATTATCAATCCCTCTTTCAACTCATTTGGTAATTATTTCGTGCGTCCATATTATATTTAAAAGTTTATGTAATCTCTATTGATTGCTCAGGGTCTGCTTTTATTAATTCTATGAGTATATTGTCACTCCCTGCAGCTTTTTTATTCTTTAAAAGTTTTATGGTTTCTCAATTTTTCTCTTGTAATTTCTCCAATATTTGCTTCTGTCTCTGGTGATTTTTCTTTACCTTGTATATATAATATACGTTATTATATTATTATAATATCATAATGTATTATTTTATGTTTAGCATATATTTCCTCAAACTATTCCTTCCATCTTTGTATTATTTCTTTCGCAGCCACCTACCATAGCATATACTTACTTCAACAGAAACTTCCATGTCAGAAAATAACTTCTAGATAGAAATTGAAGATTATTAAGGAAATAGCACAAACACAGTAAACAATGGACACAACAAAAAACAATAAACACAATTTTAAACCAAAAATTGCATAAAAAAGCTCTAAAATTAGACTTCTAACTACCAGAGAAAAACATTCAGTACACTACATATATAGACAATATAACAAAAAATAGCCAAACACATAAAAAAGAAATAAATAACACCAGGTTTGTGTATTATTGGCAACAACAACAAATTCAACAAGTCAGCAAGAACCAAAAAAGCACTTAAACATGGTGTATGCAAACTTAAATGTGCGATGCCAAACTATAGGTCAATCACAACAAAAAAGTTCTTTCAATAATAGAAAAACAGATGGTACGTACGCAATTTACCTTCCATATCATAATTATTATTTTAGTGGCCAATTTTAAATTCTCCTTATTCAAAATAAAGGCATTAAGATATATTTACTAGAATCTATGAAAATTAATAAACTAAAAATGCAGATATAATTCTGTATGACCAATTTGGAACAAACAGCTCTCTTGTTGCAAAACACTTGCTTGTTATTTGTCAATTGAAGCGTCTTTACATGCCGCTACAAATTGGATGATGTTAGGCATGCGTTTAGTTCACCCGCAGCAGTTATTTGGGAATAATTGTAAATACGAACAGTCTGACAATAGAATCATGACTTAATCAAAAATGTTTTTGGATTGCCACGAATATCTTTTAAAATTCTGTCCAGTTTCTATAATGACTTCTTGTGGACCAATGTACATTAATCCAAAATGTTTAATTTGCATGTCTATAAAATCTTTGGCATTGCTCTATTTTTAATAGTAATTTCAAAGAAAATGTAATGTGCAATTTGTCCGCCTTCTAATAAAGTTGCAAATATTCCAAACAAAGCCAACGCTAGGGCTACGGCGATCTGATCGTTGCCAATAACAATAAAATTAGTAATGTTTTTTCTGTCCATTCCGAAGATTCAATGATTAAAATTTAAGATTTGATTTCAATATATTTTATTTAATTTTTATTATATTCTATTTTATTCTAGTTTATTCCATTTTATGGCGTTTTAATCTATTTTATTTTTATTTTATTTTATTTTATTTTATTTTATTTTATTTTATTTTATTTTATTTCACTTTATTTTTATTCTAATTTATTTTATTCTATTTTATTGTATTTTATTTTAAATTTATTTTATCTTATTTTAGTACCTAATATTTCGTGACTTATTGCTATACTTAAAGTCTAGCTAACAATATATATGTTGTCTTAAAATAAAGTCGTTGTCCATTCACCAGGTAAACATCTAAATTAATCAATGGCATGCAATTTGTGTATGCACCATGAAAAGATTCTCCAAACTGCCTCATTGAGATCTTTCCCATCTGATATGTTGAAATTTCATAGTTATTATTAGGAGTCGCAACACCAAATATAGCTATGTCGGTATTTTTCATCATCATCATCATCATCACTGGCTCGACAACCCTTTTTGGGTCTTGGCCTGTTCAAGGATTCTTCTCCATTCTGACCTGTTTCGTGCTTTTTTTTCCAGTTTTTAATTTTTAATGTTGTTATATCATTTTCTATTTGTTCTACGTATCTCAGCTTCGGTCTTCCTCTTGTTCTTTTTCCTACTGGCACTTGTTTGAATATTTTGTTTGGTATTTCGCCTTCTTCCATTCTTTCCACATGTCCAATCCAACGTAGCCTTCCTATTTTAATGAATGTTATGATATCCGGATCCTGGTATATGTTGTATAGTTCAAAGTTATACCTTCTCCGCCAAATCCCGTTTTCTTTTGTGTCCTTATATATGTGTCGCAAGATTTTTCTTTCAAAGGTGGCTAATAACGTTTCCTCCCTTTTAGAGAGTGTCCAGGTTTCTGAACCGTATGTGAGTACCGATCTTATTAAGGTTTTGTATATTTGGCATTTTGTTTTTCTGGAGACGTTATCTGATCTTAGTTGCCTAATTAAGCCATGGTAACATTTATTGGCAATAAATATTCTCCTCTTCACTTCCTCTGCAACGTTGTTATCAGACGTAACTAGGGATCCTAAGTATGTAAAGTTTTTTACCGCCTCAATGTTGTATTCTCCTATTGTTAAATTTGGCAGCTGCCTTATTTGTGCGTTTTTATTTGCACGAATATATTTTGTTTTTGTCTGATTGATTTTAAGACCACTATTTTTTGCAGCTCGTTCTATTTGAGTGAATGCCTCTATCATTTCTCTTCTTGATCTTGCGATTATGTCAACATCATCTGCAAATGCTAGTACTTGCACGCTTTTATTAATTATTGTTCCTCGGGTAGTAACTGTTGTGTCTCTTATTATTTTTTCAAGTATGATGTTGAATAATATGCATGATAGAGCGTCTCCTTGGCGTAGTCCCTTCTTCACATCTATTGTTTCCGTTAATTCGTTTTGTATCCGGATTTTACTTTCTACTTTTAGTGTTTCTTTTATTAATTCTATTAGCTGTGTTGGTATATTAAACTCTTTCATTGCTTTTGTTAGGAATTCTCGGTTTATATTGTCATACGCGCTTTCGAAGTCTATGAAGAGATGATGTGTGTCGATGTTATATTCACTTGTTTTTTCAAGGATCTGTCGCAGAACAAATATCTGGTCTATTGTTGACTTCTGTCTACAGAAGCCACATTGGTATTTGCCAACTATTTTTTCAGCGTATGGTCTAAGTGTTTCATAATTTACGTTGGACATTATTTTGTATGCCGCATTCAACAGCGTGATTCCACGGTAGTTTTCACATTCTAACTGGTTTCCTTTTTTATGTAGTGGTACAATAATGCCGCTATTCCTTCCTTTGGTAGCTGTTTATTCAACCATATCTTTCTTATCAGCTCATGTATGGCTTTAAGTAATGCGTCTCCCCCCTCTTTCAGTAGCTCCGATGATATTTGATCCTGTCGGTATTTTTATCTATCAATATATTGATTGACTTCGGTGATCGAACCAAAACCAGTATATTCAATGTGGTATGGCTATTGCCCAATCTATCAATACAAACATTTATTTTGTTAATCCTAGCGTCCTTTGTTAGTCATAGTGTGGCGCCATCTATTAGTTATATAGCGATTTAAAATGACAGAAAAAATCTCTTACACAAACCCTCTCCTGATAATAACAAACACAATGATTTATCTATTTAATTATGTAATTTGGTGCAGTCATTCTGTAGTGATGTCCGTACAAACATTTCGGCGATTCATTTTTATTAATATAGATACATATTTGAAGTGACTCCTGAGGTGCTATTTTATGCTCATAAATAATTATTGCTAATGATGTATATAAAAATACAACGTATGTAATTGTTTGTTTCGCAACAATATGTCTATTAAACAAATGGTACAAAAGCTGATTAGGTAATATCAAGTCTTACGGAAGACCATCGATCTTTCCGTTGTGTACCGTCCCTGTTGAGCCCATCCGAAGGGAAAGCAATCAACCCGTTGCGTGTTCCCATAAAATGGCGCTCCCCAGGGCGAACGGCGGATAATATACCGCCAGTTACGTGGAGTTAGAACCTTTTCACGTTATACGAACTTGACACGATCTTGGGGCTTATCTACGCTACCCTTCTTGTGATATCATCAGGCACAAAGGCAGTTCATTACTTTTTAACAAGAAAGAAAACTTTTACTAGGAGGAAATTTGTGTTAAGTTGCGACGCACTGAAAGCTTCGTACGTTTTTCGAGCCCAAGGGATCTCTTTAATGCATTTTCTAGTAGTCAGATATAAAGTTGTAAAAGAAAAGTGCTGTAAGCTAAGAAAGAGAAAAGTTTAATGATAAAATCTGCTTGCAGTGTCAAGGTATTGTAAATTGTGAACAATATATAAATGATTAAATTGTGAATCTAAAACACTTTATTGAAATCCAAATAATATTTAATAAATCTAACTAAGACGCTAAGAGCTATTAAAAATATAAATTTAATTATAATATGGTTTGTCTCTCCTTTTCCATTGTTTACAAAGGATAACTAATTTTTAATATTCAAGTAAATAACTATATAATCCAGTCGCCACAGATTTGATCTCTAAAAACGAGACAAACAAGCTGAATTTTTTTGAGAATATTATTGTTGGGGCTCCAAAAAAGATGCAAAAAATATAGCTGAGATGATTTTAAACAAAAATGTTTATTAACATTTTTTGTGTAGAATGATCCCTTCTCTCAGAAACAACGCTGGAAGCGACCGTTGATTTTGAATGTCAGTTACGCACGCGAAATCAATTTTTTAAATAAAATTTGTATCAAGTTGAAGGTAAAAATTCTTTTAATATATTTTGATCACAATATCCTATCGACAAAAATAGTAAAGAGTGCAGTTTTCAACAAATATCAGGAATTTGAAATATTCCTAAAAAACGCTGAATTTAAACTTTCATATTACAAATGATCTGACGTCACTGAAAATGCTGTCATGAAGACTACATTGGGTGTATTTGCTGGCTACATGCATTTTTAACTGAAGTTGTTTAGTTCTAAAAAGTGTACGCTGCAATCAAAAAAAGCAGTTTTAACCTTTCAGAACGCATGTAATGTGAAAGTTTAAATTCAGCGTTTTTTAACGAAAATTATCTTATTTCTGAAATCAACGAAAACGATAGATTTTATACCGAAACGTAGAAGAATGCCTTGACAGTGTTAGATACACACATAAAGCATTTTTAGCTAAAATCCTTGTCTGGTGCGCAATTTTTAACAGGAGTGTATCCCGACCTATTGCGGAAAGAGTGAGGGGTGAAACTTTCAATAGTCAGAGCTATATTGATAACTGCCTTACAAAATCATTTTAGTTTGTCCACATGTTACTGACGATATTATGTATTGACCAGACCTAGCATTATACTATTACACAAGATATTCCTAAAACTGGTTTCGACAACACCATATACCTTTTGTTTCCAAAACGATAATCCTCCAAACTTCCCTCAGACTCGACCAATTGAGGATTTTTGTGCTGCACTGTCTAGGAAGGTCATGGAGGCTGGGAAGCCCAAGATGAAGAATAATTACGACGGCAATTTACAAAAAAACTGAGAGATATTGATTTGAATTCCGTCTAGGATCTCATGAGAGATATTCGAAAAAATGTGCATCTGATGAAAAAGCAGTTAAGCCACTATGTCAAATAATGAGCTTTTACGAAAAAACATAAAACTTTCACTTGGGTCACCTATTCATTTGTTTCCGATCCAATATCATTATCTATTGCCTCTACGTTTGTCTTCAGGTTTGCGTATAATTCATGATAGACCAGCTGAATGCAAGGAAGAAGACTCTGTCTTCTGTGGATAAAGATATTCATCTGGCAAAAAAATGTCTTTAAAATATCGTTTATGTTTTTCGATCACTACAAAGTCTCTGTCACATAGCAAATAGGAGTGACCGGAAACTAGAAACTTGTGATGTACTCGTATGACTGTGTGACTGAAAGTGGGACAGTTTAATATTTCAATTCTTAACATACGTTTTTACGTAGTGCAAAATGCAAGAACCAATTTGTTGTGGGCCACGTAAGGTTATGCTTTCATGCCATACATACATGTGTATCTGACCTGTCGTTAGATTGTGGATGCGAAAACAATACGTCCACAGCTGTCTGTTGTAATAAGCCACTTCCGTAGAAATACTAGGAGTAGCTGAAGTTTTCATCAAATCAAATGTAATTAAATACTGTTGTGGTATCTTTATCCTTGGCTGCATCTTCCTTCATTCCACTTCGAGCTGCTTCTGCCTTCCATAGGTGTTGCTCTTTTTCTGTTTCCATTTTGCTTTTTTCTACACCCTCACAGATTTTTATTTTCATGTCATAAGCGTCACATCGTTTACAAGTGTCAGTAAGAGGATAACGGAAATAAAGATTAAAATCTTCATTCAATATTTTTGAAAAGACGAATTTGGATAGCTTCACTTCTCAAGTCAAATCAAACAGTTTTGAGATATTTAAATCAGGTAACAGATACTCTCGATTAGGATTTTTGTTGCTGTATAGTGGGATGTATATTTGCCAAATTTTTTAATGAAATCTTTTATATTTTGAATATTCGTTTCCCTTGTTTTTTTCTTAGGTTGGTGCTTGCCTCTTTCAATCTGAGTGATAAATTCGCTCTGGTGAGCCTTTCAGATGAAACTTATAGAGCTTTTTTGAAAAATGATTTGCAAACAGTTACCATATCACCTGATTCTTTCGCCAATGTGTAAATTCGTGTTTTAGAACGTTTATTATGATTTTGAGCTACTGTATGTCGTCCTTTATTAACAACATTTACTTGTATATTAATGTGAGCAGGCTGTAAATTAAAATCTGATAAGTTGTAGAAACTTTGGAAAATATTTTTTCTTGTTTCAAGAGATTACAACAACCGACTGTTTTAGACAGTATTTAGACTACAAACATGGTTTGGTTATACATATCAATAATATGGTTTTGGGATAAATTTAGAATTCTAATCAAGAGAGAAAACAGACAAGGTTGTTTGTTAAGTAAAAAAAAATGATAAAAAATAGTATTTGAATCATGAAAAACCTGTAAGTGTATAAATCTATATACCTGTTGGCTTGAAATTCTAACTTAATATTAGTTAACACAACCGACTGTCTCCAGTTCTAAAATAAACATCTCACTATAATTGTACTATAACAAATCGCTAGTAAATTTTTATGGAGTGTACCTTTCCATTTAGTACACAATATAACTGAGTTAATGGCTCCTATACATACATTTCAAAGGCCTCTTATGTAATTTACATAAAGACCATTTAATTGGCAAATCAAACAAACTTTACTGCTCAGCTAATATTTTCATTTGGCCGAGACACTCTTCGACATTCAGCTACAAATGTGTCTTAACGACAAGAGTGTAAAACAATAACAATGTATGCTTTTGTAATTTTAGGAGAAATTAATAGAGATAAGGAAGTTTATTTCAGTAGCGTACTTCGGTTTATTTCAAGAGAAGTTCGTTTAGAAAATAAGGTAATGTAGTTAGATAAAAAAATATTTACAACACAATAAATAATTAACAGATCGCAATTACATTCTGAGATATACTTAAATCAGTCCAAACATATTTCGTTACTTCAGAGATTAGGCTTTGGTTGCTCTAATTTGACCAGAATCATCTTAACAATTTTTTGCGCGGTCTTCCTATATTGTCTACAATTTAAATGTTAATTGGGTATTTTCTTGGACAGTCTTTCGTTTTCCATGCAATAAACAGGTTGTCTTCATTTACCTTTATGATCATTTATCTCGTCAAACTCCGCCTCTGGTAGTTGCTGGGTGAATTGAGTAGATCTGTAACTCTCAGTACCGGTAAGCACGGATAAAGGAGAAGGGTTGGCATCAGAAAGGGCATCCAGCAGTAAAAACTTTGCTAAAATCGTGGAAAAAAGGAATATTGACAATAAATTAATATATAATGAATATCGAATATATAAACTTTAATTAAATAAAGGCAGATATCGAGCCCAGTTTTTTTTATTAAATTTTGCCCAATTACTTTTAAACAATTTTTAAACTAACAGGAAAGACAGTTAAAATTTGATTTCACATATAGTGCCTCTGTATATTCGCTTATATAAGCTTACAGAAGCTTACATAATACTATACGTAAAATCAAATCTTAACTGTCTTTCCTTTTATTTCGATATACCCTTTATGATTACAAGAAACCAATTCGCCAAAAATTTTTGCTTAGATGAGGAGATATGTTGTGGAATGCAATTTTAGATTCTCCATTTCTCTCTTTACATCTTTAGCAATGTCTGTTTTCCTTTCAATTTTTAGAAGGCACAGATTAAAGCAAAAATCTGGATTATGGTTTTGTCAATAGAAATCTTCGATTTCTAGTTTCGTGAACTGTCTGTCCTTTGTCTAGTGTTAGTTTTTGTGCAAATGTATTTAATGTGTATACCATTCATTGATGTGCTCGATAGCCAACATTTTTGATGAAGTGAGTCTAACACGTTATACAAATTCTTTTTATCAACAATCAACTTCGAGTTTTTTCGAAGTTAACTAATTTTCTCTCACTTGAAAAAACGTTTCTTGGCCCATTTTAGGTACCCTTGAAGATACTCTGGAAGCGAAATTACTTGAGGCTCAAGATTTAATAAAAAACTGTTCTCGATATCTGCCTTTTATTTGTAAAGTTCATATGGAAAATAGTTTAGAGACTAGGGCATTCCGCGTAAGTGACGCACAGTTGCGGCATCGCCTAACTCCTTCAAAAAATATGCTAGGGCTACCCCTTAGAGGATGAAAGGGGTCAAAGAGTAATTGTAACTCTCAACGTCGAAAGTGTGGCAAATAAAGGAAGAGAGCTCGCCGATTTCATGCAGAATAGAAGAATTGGTGTACTTTGTGAACAGGATACTCATTGGAAAGATAATAAGTCAATAAATGTTGGAGATTGATGCAAGTTAATATATAGTTGTTTAAACAGTCACGGCAGAAATAGAGTAGGTATTATTTTAAACAACGAATAGAAGGAACAGTGTGTAAGGGTAACCACAAGAAGTGATAGAATATTGAGTGTCTAACTAAACTATGTCCAGTAGCTCGCTAACACCGACTGGTGATAGTGGATGCGGAGATAAAGGTAAGGCGAAAAAAAAAAACGAGTAGGACACCAGAAAGGAAAATGGTGGAAGTTAAAAGATAAGCATCTGACAAAAGTCTTTAATAGTAAAGTGCTGGCAGAATTTAAGAACAAAGATACCGTGGGGGTTAACAGCAAAGTTGTGGTGCAAGTAGGAGAGGAAGTGCAGAAAAAAGATCTGGTAAAGGACCTCCTAGAGACAAAGAAACTTGATGGTGAAATGATAAAGAGCAACAGAAGGTTAAGAGAGAAGAAGGAGGTAGGACAAGTCTAAAATAGGGGAAGATAAGGATATATACAAGGTAGCGAATAGGGAAGCAAGGCGTGCTGTAGCTACCGCTTAAAGATCGTCTGAACAGCTCTAGAGTTAGAAATACCCGAGGAGATGAAAAGTTTTTTGCTAAAGTAAGGAGCAAGTCATCAAAAGACTTGACCACTTGCGGCAGATTAAGAGTGCAAATGGAAGAGTGTTGAAATAAAGAACGAATGTAAACAGATATTAAAATAAAGCAAAGATGGAATGAGTACTTTAGAAAGTTGCTAAATGAAGAACACCAGAAAAGATAAAGAGGATGCGGGATCCCAAATGAGAAAATACCGGGGATAGCGAGAGATCCATTTGTCAAAGGCGTTAAATAGGATAAAAAATGGTAAAATAGTAGGACCTGATGAGGTTCTTAAGGCCTGTGGAGGTTCTTAAGGCTCTAGAAGACGAGGGGCTAATATTTTGTGGCAAATGATAAGTAGTATACATAAGCAAGAAAAGATGCCCACTACACAGGACTACAATACCTACAGAGGAATAAAGTTATTGTCGCTCACAAAGAAAATTTGGGAGAGAACTGTAGAGTAAAGGATAAAGATAGAGACATCGGTAAGAGAAGAACATTTTGGGTCTATGCTAGAAAGAACGACAACGGATGCATTGTTTGCTTTGAGACAATAGATAGAGAAATATAGCGAGAAGAAAAAAGTACTACATTTGATATTTATAGATCTTAAGAAGGCGTACGATACAGTTCCTAGACAAGAGCTATGGAGATGGTCAACAAAAAAATAGAAGAATGGACTCCGCCAACTAGAAGAAAACGAGGTAAACCAAGACGATCCTGGAGAGACGATGTCGACGATGCAATGACCGCCAGAGATCTAACAACTGAAGATTGCTTCGACAGAAAACGCTGGAAATTAGGATGCGAGAAGCGGCGCCAGCTGTAGAAGACTCGCTTGTTATAACTTATCAAATGTCTGAAGTTGTAGTTTTGAATGATTCTACTTTTTTTAATAATTCCAACTATCTGCATTAATTTTCCTCATTTTTTTAAGTATATATTTATTTTTTATAAAAGTTTTAATATCCTAATTTAGTAAAAATATTTTTCAATTTTGAAAGTAAGTTATTAGTTTACGATAATATAGCCTTTATATTCAATTAGGTATACTTTAAAACTAGCTGACTAATCTCGTGGAATTCTCTGTATCGAGAATTGGGATTATTGTCGTCCTAAAATTGTTGACTTCCTGGCCTACAGACAATGTCGAGACAAATAATTGATCTCTAAAAACAGCAGTTCAATACTCTCCTGAATGCCAATCGATTAGCGGCAGAGGCACTGCCTCTATCGAACTTATCCTTGCAAATATTTTAATGAATTCAATCCATTAAAAGTGCAATTGCATCTTTTTCTCTTTTACGATGGTACTTATTTGTACAAGGATTGCATGCCATAAACATGGCTAAATTTATGTTGTCGTCGGGTCTTTTCTCAAATTGTTAATGGCGCACAGAGTTGGAATGGGAAAGAGGTAATTTAGCAGTGGATTAAAAGGGTACTAAATTACTAGAGAGAGCCATGTACTTATATCACTGTCGTCTTGAAATAATAAAAGACGAGTGTTACGTGAATATTAAGAAAAATATCTGTAACACGTATAAACAAGATTTATTGGCAATTAACTGATTAATCTACAAACTGTATTTATATTTATTGATATATGCGTGTACTTGATTCAAAATTGTCCAATTTATGACGCTTACTTAAAAATTTTAGAAAGCTAAAAAATACTTCATTTTTTTACCCAGTTTTAAATATGAGAATCCTATTCATTTTTTAAAATCTCTTGTGCAAGAGTGAGTGAAAGAATATAGTCTAACGCTTAACCTAAAATTAAACATAAATTAAACAGCAAAAAGTTATCTAACTTTTTAGTTGCTGCAGGGGCTAGCCAAATTCTTCTTCTTCAAGTGCCATCTCCGCGGCGGAGGTCGGCAATCATCATAGCTATACGAGCTTTTGAGATGGCTGTTCTGAAAAGCTCATTTGATATACATCCATACCACTTTCTCAGATTGCGCAGTCCATGACATTTTACGCCTCCCTATGTTTTTATTTCCTTGGATCTTTCCCTACATAATCAGTTGGAGCAAGAGTATTTCTCTCCACGTGTAATATGTCCGAGATATTCCAATTTTCTTGTTTTATTTGTTCAATTTAAAATTTCTCTTTCTTTATCCATCCTTCTCAGAACCTCTTTGTTTGTGACGTTTTCTGTCCACGATATTTTCAGAATTCTTCTAACGAATAATTCCAGTTTTTTCATTGATGATTTAAGGTCCAAGATTCCATTCCATAACACAAAGTCGAAAACAAGCATCTCGCCAACCTAACTCTTCGTTCCAATTTTTCTAGCCTTTTCTATTCTGATATGGATTTCCTGAATATAATCATTTGTGGAGTTAATCATTGTTCCCAGATATGCATATTTGTCCACTTGTTCGACGTTGTTTCGTTTATTTGAAAATTCTCGTTATTTCTTTCGATAGTTTTCGAGTTTCGATATTCTCATAAATTTGTCTTCTTGACGTTCATTGTGAGACCGTACTCTTTTCCATACTCCGCTATTCTGGTCACCAGTCTCTGAAGATCTTCAATACTTTCGGTTAAGATCACAGTGTCGTCCGCATATCTAATGTTGTTAATGGAAACTCGATTTTCACCCTCAAGAGCATTTTTTAGGATCTCTTCGGAGTAAACAATAAAAATAAATCGCGACAATACGCATCCCTGTCTCACTCCACGTCTTATTTCAATTTTTTCTGATAGCTGTTCGTTAACACGTACTTTTGCTTGCTGTGTATAGCATAAATTTGTATAAAGTGAAAAAAGAGCTCCACCCATTCCTAGGACTTTGCGAAAAAAAATTTTTATATCATTATCATCTATGTCCAGTTTGTGATATTTTTGGTAATAGAATGCTCTTGCGTTTTTCTTTTTGGGGAGACAAAGAAAAATCGACGTTAACCACTCTTTGGGTAATACGCCTGAACTATAAATTTGGTTCAAGAATGTCACTAAAACATAAATGTGCTTCTCATCTAGAATTTATAGGATTTCTATAGGAAGCATGTCAGGTCCAGGGCTTTTCCCACTCTTTATTGTTATTATTGCGTGTAATACTTCTTCTTTTGTAATGTATGGACCTATTTCTTCTGACGTAAGTTCTATGTGCTCCAGATGCACCTGTGGGTTTTCTTAGTCCGGCCAGTTCTAGCCAAATTACGGATTGTGAAATGTTTGCATATTTCCCAGCAAAATCACCAGAAGGTATGCGTAAAAAACAATCCACCTATCTGCTTCTTCATGGTAACATGTAAAATCAGATTTTTCAGTATTTTTAATGTAATTATTGTAAACTTGATTGGAGTAGTACTGATAATCAACGGTTAAAAATATTTTTTTATTTAATTTTAAGCAAATTTTTGCTATCCCAATAATCAGCCAAAAAGCCTACCAGTGGTTCTTTAAAACGATAGTTTTTAAGGATTTGCAAAACATCTTTAAGCCTAATTTGTTGAGGTCCAGAAATTTTATATGGAATAACGAATTTCTTTTGAGTTTACGAACCAACCAACGTTTTTTGTGAACGATTTCTGAAGTGGTAACGTTAAAATTAAACTTTTTAAACTTGTGGCTTATTTACAACAAAAATATTAATTGATCTTTTGTGGAATTGATACATAGGATGTTAGTGGTATTTGAGGTTTGATTTCGATACTAGGGAATAGATTCTGGTTGTAATACATTCAACCAGAGAGTTGTTATTGTATAGGATATTTGCTGGACTGTGGTTTGGCAAAAACCTCATACTATTTTTTTTATTTTGAATATTTCTCGGACGCCTTTAACAGGGACTTTATAATTTGAGAGGCGAAATAACATTCTGAGAATCTAGTAAATTTATTTAGGAGCGAGACCAGAAAAGAAAATATCAGGAAGTGAGAACATCAGGAAGTAGTTAATATGTTGTCATCGGTCACTGCAAAAAGAAATGAGATGGTTTTGTAACAAACAGCAGCATCTAGCTAGGCGAGGCGTGACAAATGCTTGGCATTTTTGTTCAAACAAATTTTTATGCCAGTAGACTCACTGGAAACGAACGATTTAGTTGTATTGAAAAAGCAAAATCTTACTAAGCATTCTTATTTGTTCTGGTTTCTTTATAACCTATAGACACAGAGGTGGGTTCAACACTGAGCCAACCGCGTCCACTGCCTGCCTCCGTATCTTTCAATGATCTCAGGGGAAGAGAACTCAATAAGGACGTGGAGTTGAACAGAAAGGCATAGTATCTTCACAAGTATTTCGTTCTTAATCAAACTATACATCTATCTAATAAATCGCTTTTTCACAGGGTATTAGTTTAATTAAGTTGTTGTTTATTTTTGATAGTAATTAGTGTATTTTATGTATTTTTTCATAGTTTTGATATTGTTCTGCAGTATTTGTCTATTAAAGTGTGCCATATTTTTTATGAATAAAATTGGTCTAAAATGAAATAAGAAGTATAATAGTTACCCTACAAACAAAGCTAGTCATCACTACAACTACAAAAATAAAAGAAACAGGAGAAAATATGTGCAGTATTTTTTATAACAGCACATGTATATACAATCATCACATCTAACCCAAAGGGTCTTCCAAGGTAAAAAATTGATACAAATAATTATTTTGCAACGTTTCACCTTGTAATTTATTTGAAAGAAAAATGTGATGCATTTTTATAAAAATATTGACCACACATGTACACATCTAATCATCCAAACCCAACATAAAATGGCTGCTTTCAACAGTTACATTCATAGGTTACTTAAATTTCCACTTTCTAATGATAATTTTAATTTAGAACTCAATACTCTTCAGCAAATTGCTTTTAATAATGGTTATGATCCTAACATTATATATAAGCTTCTAAATAGAGCTAAACTAAAAATTGCAGAAAAACTTGCATATTCATCACAGTCTTTTCAACCTAATGCTTCAAATAACATCAGATATTTCTCCTTCACTTATATTAGCAGCATTTCCAATAAAATATCTAAACTTTTTACTTCTACAATTGATAACATCAAAATTTTCTTTAAGTCACACAACACTTTAGGTTCCTTCTTAATCAACACCAAAGATAGGATGAACACACTTGATAAAAGTCGTATTTATAAATTAAAATGTGATGGTTGTGATGCCTCTTATGTAGGTAGAACTATCAGAAAGTTATCCACTAGAGTTTCTGAACATTTGAAAAGACCAAACTCTTCAAGTTTTGGTCGACACTTATTATCCAGCAACCACAATTTTAACATCAATTCTGATTCATCTATCTTACATGACATTAGTAGAAAGAAAAACTATCTGAAGTTGGATTTATTGGAAGATTTGGAGATTACAAGGGAAACAAATGAAAACTCTCACTGTCTTAATACTCAAATTAATTTAAATTGTACTAAATTCAAACCTATTTTTAAAAACTTTATTACAGCTTCACCTCGTAGAGGACCCAGCTCGACGGTTTAGACTTCCTGCACTGAATATTTCCATATTAATTTTATAGTTTTCCATTGACTGTGGATTCAACTGAACTACTTGGATTATAACCCATTTATATATTTTGCTTTCAATTTTGATTTTAATTTTAGTAATTTAATTGCATATTCAGTATTCTTCTTTTCTACAGTAATGATAGTGCTTGGTAGACCGTTTTATTATAGTCAACCACCCACTCATACATTGTTTAGTCTATTTCTTGCATTCATACTTTATGTCCACTTAAGTTGCTCTCAAACTAACACCCTAATTATTATAGACAGGTTTGAGTGTGAGATCTGGATTATTCAATTTACTTAAAAAAATATTCTATATAATTTTATATTTCATTAGTTGATTTCCTATAGTGGTGTCAGTTGGACCTTTGGTCAATACTTAGTTTCATAGAATTTTGAAGGGTGCAGATCACATATCTATGATTGTAACTGCCCTTTCCAAGCTGTCATTTGTCACATGTCATCTCAACATTTCCGCTAGACTGTGAGCCATTCTGTCTACGGCTTCTATATACCATGTAGCTTCACCTTTCCTCAAAAATTTTAAAGTGTTTGTTTGTCTTTGTGTAGTGTATTGTTATGTCCCATTTTATATTTATGACATTCCACTCTTGTCGGATAGGCCGCAATTGACGAAGTAAGTCTATAAACGTTAATCACATAAAAACTTTTATCAATCATAAACTTCGAGTTTTTATCGAAGTTAATTAATTTCTTTAGTTATAAAAAAAACGTTTCTTGGCTTATTTCAGATGCCCCTGAAGATGATCTAGTGATCGAAAGTACTTGGGCAAGATTTAATTAATACCGTGCTCGATATTTGCCTTGTATATTATCAAAGAAGCTAAATTTACAATGATTTGACTCAAAGAATAACGGAACCGTTAACAGAATTATTCGTAATTATTTATTTATTATTTAAATTGAAAAAATATAAAATACGAAATTTTACATATTTAAAAATAAAATAGACAACAAAAACGTTATATCAGGGTTAGTACATAAGGAAAAAACTGTAATTATTGGCAATATTGTTCAAGAAATTTTACGACAGGATTATGAACTTCTGCCTTTAGAGATAAATGAACTGCCCGTCGCGGCTAGACATATTGTTTCAGGTAATCACAGAGCCATATAAAATTTATACAATTTTATGGTTCGTCAGTCATGCCCTAATGTATTTCGGAAAACAATAGAGTTGACAACATTGTGGAAGTGTATCAAATGAACTTTTTTAAACCATTTATAATAACAATATTGATTTAATATAGAGTCAGTTAAAATACCAATTTTTTTTGGCAATTTCAAAAAATATTTAGCAATAATCACAATGTATATTTAAATTAATTATTTATAATCATTAAATAAATTTAACATTGTTTAGAATTGAATTTGCTAAGGTTTTAGTCTACAAAGTCTCTAAAGCATATTTCTTTACTATTTTAAACTATTTGTTAAATATGTTTATAGACCTGGGAAGTAATGATTTTCTCAAGACACTCTTTGATACAGGTAACTAACAACTGTTTTTGAAATATTTGGTGATAACAATATGTAATAAACAAAATATTCACAATATTAAACTTCATTTTTTACTTATATAAACCATATATAAACAATGTAAGATCGTTATTTGGTTTTAAATATTAAACATGAAGACCAGGAAATTACACAGAAAAGTGATACAATTTTACAGAAAAATAATAGAAAATCCTTAAAAATTAGGACTAGTAATTTTTTGTTATTTATTGCTTATTTTTGCAAAAATAGTTTCAAAATTCGATTTTTTGGAAATTATTAATGACTTTTCTAAAAATGCACAAAAAAATTAATTTCGCATAAAAGATACAATATCACAAATAATATTCGGTTATAAAAATTTCACTAATAGTTATTTCAAAATGGAAATTGTTTATCCCAGAAAGCTTTCATCTACAACCTTATTATGCGTAACCTATTGAGTTATTTGAAGATCAAAAAGTATATATTAAATGTTGTAAAATAGTTTTACAAAAGTATTGGGTATTTTTTTATTTAAAATCTTGGCATTTTTACATAACTTAAAAAAATACAATGTCTTTGTATTCAACGAGCCTTAGAACCGGAGTTAGTTCTTTTTTTTTAATTCAACGGGGCTTTGTTTATAAACATTAAGAGATATTAAAAACACCATATGAATGACTAAAAGTTCAAGTATTAATCAAAAAATTTTAAAATCATGCGCCAAAAATGAAGGGTTTAAAAGCGAAGCGATAGATAGATTATATAAATGCAATAAGTTTATTTGTGACATGTTAATTTAGCCGAGTAATTTATTTAAACAATTTAAAATAAATATTTATTTTGTTTTGACTTTTTTAGTTTTTCCCTATTAATATTAGTATAAAATATCATGAAATAAGGTAATGTAATTAGGTAGTTTAAATATTATTGTATTATAGTTATAAATAGTATCTTTGAACAATAAATTTTACAAAAAAATAATTTTTTTGCGTCTCTGAGATTGATAACATCAACATTTTTAGTCTGTTTATAATAACCAAATTGCTTTTTCTTTTGATCTTGGTTCCGACTAGATATTTACGCAAGAAATAAACAATGATAAAACGATTTAGTTTAATAATATAAGCCTTGCCCTTCAATTTGATGCTTTTAGAATATATGTAGACTCAACAGTTTTCTCATTATAATGTTGTAGATAAAACCTTTTGGAATAAACAATTTCAATTTTGCAATAACTGGTAATGAAACTTCTTGAAATTTTTATTGCTGAATATTAGGTTTTTTATACATTTTTATAAATTAAAAAAAATCATCTTTTAAAGCTATTTTTGCAATAATTAAGAAACAAATTAACAAAAAGAGCGTAAAAAAACTCTCACTTTAATAGGTATTTATGCTTTTTCAGCAAAATTGTGTTACTTTTTTATATAATTGATCGGTGTTCACATTCAGCAGTTCGAATCAAATATCTTTTCTAAAATCTTTACGAAAGAAACAGACCAATATCTACATAAAAGGGTTGTAGCTCACAGACATAGTGTGCTAACCAACAAGTTAAACAATACAGTCTTAAACATTTTGAAAATTTACAAATTTTGGAAAAAGAACAAAACTACAACAAAAGATACATATTGGAGATGATTCACATAAAAAAGTCAACATTCTATCAATAATAAGACTGATATCAAAGATATTTCCAATATGTATCATAATTTAATAAATTAAGTTGTTTTTGGCATAAGTTTGCAATTTGGCTTCCAAAATGGATTTGGGACACGGGAAGCATTAACCAGTTTTATTATACTGCTGCAAAAATGTCGAGACCAAAAAAAGGATCTCTTTTTATGTTTTATTGACTATCAAAAGGCCTTCGACAAAGTAAAACATGATAAGCTGATGGATTGCCTTCACAAAAAGGGACTAGACGAGAACGATTTTAAAATTATCCAAACGGTGTATTTTAACCAAACTGCAGCAGTTAGAACAGAAGCCGGTGACACAGAAATATTCAATATCAAGCGAGGTGTACGACAGGGGTGTGTATTGTCACCACTACTTTTTAATATATATTCGGAAGAAATCTTTGCACGAGCACTAGAGCAATCAAGAGAAGGTGTTAAAATTAACGGCAGAGTTCTAAATAATGTACGATACGCCGACGACACGGTCCTAATTGCAGAGAGCGCACAGGATCTCCAGACACTCTTAGATCGCGTCAGATCGATTGGAGAACAATACGGCCTCAGCATTAACGTCAAGAAAACAAAAACAATGATTGTCTCCAAAACATCCATCCATCCACCCATGGCTTTAAACGTGAATGGTAACATTATCGAAAATGTCGAGAAATTTCGATATCTAGGGTGCTGGATAACGAAAGATATAGATCCAGACATAGAAATAAAATCGCGAATTGAACAAGCAAGAAATGTCTTTTTAAAATGAAACAAATGTTTACGTCCCAAACACTCAATCTCAAAATCCGATACCGAATGCTGAAATTTTACGTTTACAGCACCTTACTATATGGAATGGAGGCCTAGACCTTCAAAATCAACTCACTCAGGCGTTTGGAAAGTTTTGAAATGTGGTTATTTCGAAGGATGCTGAAAGTCCCCTGGACATCGCATATGAGCAACGAGCAGGTCCTACACAAGATGGGTACCGACAGAGAACTCTTAAAAATGATGAAAACACGGAAAACCTCATATTTGGGATACATATAAACGTGGTCCTGGTAGACGGCAGGCGTTCTGGTTGAAGAACATTCGTGAGTGGACTGGTTTGGATTCTCAATCTTTAATAAGAAAAGCCAGGGACAGAAATGATTTTGCTGAGGTTATCGCCAACCTTCATTGAAGACGGCACCTAAAGAAGAAGAAGTTGTTTTTAAATGAACCATTGGCAATTATTTTTAAGATGAACCACCCGTATTTTGAAGAACCTGAAGCCACATTTAATTGCTAGTCAGATATTATTTCTGCATTTCTTGTAAAACCACCAAATAGTATAGACGGCAAATCCAATTGTGTATTATGTAATGTTAAAAAATTAAGGAGCTGATTAAAAATGGTAAACAGTCGAAACGTTTATGCAATAATTATTAAGTGTTTTATTTTTAACAGACCGACAACCCCAGAAAGTAAAAAAAATTCAATATCAAAACTTACGAATCGAATATCAAATCAAATCGATTATCGAATTGAATCGATTATCCAATTGAATCGATCATAGAATCAAATTAAAATAAAATGTAATAAAGTATAGAAAATTAAAACCATCGCTCCTTGCTTAGACGATAAGAAACCTATGTTTCCCTCCCTGGGTCACTCCCGGAGTGCCACATCTTATTTTTTTATAATAACATAATTTGTTACAAAGATTAATAATAAATAAATAATAAAATTACTTTTTCAACTTTAAAAATATTATTTAAATTTTAAAAACAAAGAAAACATAGTACGCAATTTTGTGCTAGTCTATTCTAACTCATCACCAATTACCATAAATACGACCGTACACAGTACAAACTCATCACCGCCATAAAAGTAAGGATTTTCAAATAGACCCCGAGAGATTGGTAAACTCATCACTGATCTTCCTGCACTCTGTGGCAGATATAGACCATAAACCCCTTGCAAACCGCTAAGATTTGGTAATTTGGCAGAATAAATCTAAAATAGATGTATTAAGTAAATGCAAGTGTAATTTATTGGTTTTTAGTTGTGAATTCCTCAAAATTCTACTGAAAGCTACCTAAAACTATAAGTCTAGAAAAATTTCTCTTCATTTGCCCTTGTTCTTTTAACATATATAGTGAGCTGCTCATTACGTTTTAAGCCAAAGCGGACGAAAAATGATAGATGTCAATAATTTTAAATTTCAATTGACAAAGACTCGAATTGCTTCTGTGGACAATTGCAATATGAATATGAAAATTAATATTTACAAAACTGTTAGATACAAACCAAAGTATATAAGTGTGAATCGGTGTAATATCGAAGATGTTCTATTAAAAACTATACCTAAATCATGCCACATTTAACATCTCGTATAGCCGAAAATAATTTTTGGTGATCTACCACTTAAGTCTAGATAACTTCGCTATTTTTCTTACTTGACATAATTTCCATGTTTCGTGAACGGTGGTAGAGTGAAACACCCTGCATATTTAGAAGTTTACATACTCTACATTTCTCTTGCTCGATATTTTTAATAAACATTCAAAGTGCCAGGATTGGAAAATCATTTAGTATAAATAACTGGATTGGAAAATAAATGGATCATTATTTATAATTTCATTAGGTAATTTTTCACATGAAACGTAAAAATCTGCAAAGAACATTTTAGAATTAAAATTAAAGAAGACATTATTTTATGGAACAACGTCCAGTTGTCTGAAAATGACCAGCATGTGTTTATATTTCTGTCTGTTGGGACACAATCACGTAAACGACCTTCGAAAACCAAGCCGTCAAGTCATCAGCAACTCCTGCAAGATGAAAGCTCAACAGAGGCCATCAAAAATCATTCACCAAAAGATTGCAACTTCTTCTTTTACCGAATACATGACAACAACGGACATCTATTGCATTCGCAGGAATATAAGCAACGATCGTTTTCCTTTTATGGCACCTGTATCTAAGACAATGGGAAAATGCATCAAGCAATCCAAAAGATGAATCTAAAGACGGCCCGCTATAAATGTTTTGTGTTGGAACAAAATATTATTATTTTTGGAATTCTTGAGAATTTACGACACACGGCGAAAGTAGAGATATTACTTGGATAGTAATTATTTACTATCCATAGCTTATTAAATCGATATTACTCAATTAATTCGTTGCTCGGAAGAAGTTAGTGTCATCTTAAGCCTATTAAGTCTGATTTCATAATTGCCGTTCGACCATCTGTGAACGGAATTGGGTGTTTATTTACTTGACTCAAACTTGGTTTCTCAAAATCCAAAAACTTGGTTTAGTATCCACTTACAAGAGGGGAGATTCCAACGGCAAGTGACTGCACCACTTATTTTCCTGCGGATATCCCTAATCTGCCTTCATATACATTTCACCACAAATCCATGTTAATCCTTTCATTCCCATTTTTCCAAATATTTTTATAATACTTATCTCAATATCCTCACTTTTGAATTTACGCTTCTACAGTACTAAACAATGGCGTACATAAAACTGTAGAGTTTACATGTATTTACTTGTGCTGTTTTCACAGGATAATGTTTCTTTAAGTTAGCTTTAACCGTTTATAAAAGCCAAGAGGACTGTACTAAAGCATTTTGATTCGTTCTTACAAAGATATTGTACGTCACACCACTGAAAATTAGTGTTTTTCAGGTCTCCCCAGGTTTCCAGTACTCAGCTACGACTCGCCAGGAATCTGCCTGTCTCGACGTGAAAACGCCACTTTCCGATCCTGTAATGTAAATTACTATTCCTTGACCCTCCGTTCATTAGGTGACCATTCTGAAACACTTTCGGTCGGGTGTGGTCTGTGAGGTCCAAAATGAAATACCGCCTCCCGAGCCACAGCATACATTTTATTGCTAATTTCGCATCAACGTGTTTTAAACAAATCATTTACTATATAATGTTTATTACAGAAACAATTCCAAAAATTTTTTAAGTTGTATTAGGTGAATTTTAAAAATGTTTACAATTTCAACGCATATTTTTTCAAATTTGTGACCAGCGACTAAATAATAAAAAAACAAAAAAAAAAGATTTAAAACTTTAATTAGAAACAAACAAAGTACTACAAAAACATATATAAACTAAAAAATTAAATTGTGGACACAAACTACAGTGGACAAACTTTGGTGGTCAAATTTTCTGAGCAATCTTTGCAGCATGCCATTATGTGGTCCATACATAGCCAGAATTTGCATATTTTGCAAAAAAAGCAAGTTTTGCGTCTTTTGCAATATTTACAATTTCCTCTCTTACCTGGCTGGGGCTCTGGTACAACGACGACCTCAATGCCTGAGAGTCTCAAGGCAAAGCACGCACAGCTTTCGTCAAGTGCGTGTCAACTGCTCTCCGTCGTAAACTCTCCTATACCAATTCCATACCTAGGTTTTTTTGGAATAATCTTCGCGTTTTGGAAAATTCTCTATCTGAGTTGTTGCCTTTGTAAATTACAAATGCATTAATTGATGCGAGATTAAGGAGATTATAAATTACTTTCATTGTCCAACGTTTCGTATTTCTGGAAACATGATATGATGTGATAATTCTGTCTACAACATCTACTACATTCTTTGTGGAATTGTAAACAGTAATTATTTCCGGTTTTTTTCTGATCACCAGTATCTTTATCAATCCGATCATCTCGTTGCACAGTGGAAACAGCAATCACATTTTTTCCTTTCTTCGGAATATATGATACAGCATAAGAAAAATACAACTAAGAAGCAGTGCAAATATTGTTACACATTTGATCGGGTGTGGTCTGTCAGGACAAACTGCCATGCAGCAGCTATTTAGGAATTTTAAAAACAGTTTTGTATAAAAACAACAAATGGTATTTAGTTTATAGAAAGGTACTAAAAAGGTATAAATTTAAAAAAATAAAATGAGAGAATTATCCAAAATTTTTATTTTGTCGTAGACTCACAGACCACACCCGATGAACGGAGGGTTAATAAAAGTTTGGGAAAATTTGACATAAATATAATCAATTTCATATTTGTCGCTATCAAACTGTTTTTTGTCAGGCAAATGTCATTCTGGTTTCCCTACAGTTTTTTCTAATTAGGAACTTTATTGGCGATTCTATAAGTATATATTAAACATATGGTTTCTCAATTATAAACTAATTTTAATTTATAGGCTCTCTTATAGATTCTGTTTAATAATCCAATTGATTTTAAGTATTATTTCTTTCCTCGTATGCTTTCATTTTAATTATTTATTGAAGTTAAAATTAAATTGAAGTACATCGTTGAGATACAATTCTATTTCTAGTAATTGTTTTCCATGTCTATTTGAAGGCAAACGTATTACAAAGCCGAAGATTGTTTCGATATTGAGACCACCTAGCTAGTGACCAGCTATCCGTGGAATTTAATTAAGTAGTTAATAAGCCCAAAGAACTTGAAGAGATATGCCTGTAAATTTCCCAGTTGATAATGAGAATGCACGAAAGAATGGAAGGCTATACTTTGAAATGGAAGCGGTGGTGCATCTTGACTCGGTCTCTCGACCTTTCGGATACAAATCAAGCTCGTTTCAGTATTCCCGTAGACAAAGTAAGCAAATGGCATTGACTTACGAGAGATTCAAGATTCTACATAGGGGCCGTCAATACAGAGTCGTATTTCATTCCCTTCTCAGGGTCGATAAGGACAGTGTTTGGAATTACTAAGGAATATCTAGAAGTTTTAAGAATTTTAGAATATTTAAAAACAAATTATGTTAAAGATGCAATAAGATAACATATTTTGTCTATCACAACTGTGTATTACTTTTAACGTTGACAGTAAGATTTTTTTATTGTTGCTAATAATAACTTGCTAATCTTAAATAGACAAGAAAATGAAGAAATCACTTAGAAAAGTAATAAACGTATTGGTAAGGGAACAATGTGCAAAAATAAAATTGCTACTATAACAAAACATGTTTAATCTTCACAAAGAAATTTAAAGATATAAGGTAACTGAATACAATATGCCCATGTTAAGGGAATTTTGAATTTATTGCTACAAAAATATATTTTTCATATATTTTTTAACACTATACCAATGTTTAGGTGTTTAAACATCGCTAGTTTTTTTATTGTTTGGCAATTATTTTTTTTTTTCATATCGAATTTTTTCTTTTTTTTAAACCCCTCAATCTGGGCATATTGCCAACCCCTGAAGGTAATATGCCCAGTCGAGTTAAGGTAATATGCGCTTACCTAAAACACTAAATGATGTGGAAATAAATATTAAAAAACATCATATACTTACAAAATCTTATATTTATTGACACTATAAAAAACATTTAACCAAACAAAGATATTAGATAAACAATCCTTTTTGTAAAAACTAAAATGTTAAAATAAAGAATTTTTAACTGAAATAACTTAAAATTAAGGAACATTATTGTGGGGTACAATCAGGACAGGTAAAGGATTCCTTATCGAATTTTGTCAGCCCTACACATTCTTCATGAACGTACTGTACACATATAAAGCATAGTCGCATGTCTTTTATTTCAGCTTTGTCGCAAATTTTGCAAAACCATTTTGCTACGTCTTCTGATTTTTTGTTTTTCTTTACCAAACAACCTGGTAGAGTTTGTTTCGTGCCTTTATTTATATCTGTTCGTGGACCTGTGCTAGTGGTAGAAAATACATTTTTTTTTACCACTATAGCTCTGCTATTTATTGCCTTCTTTCTATTTTGTGTATTTTTTTTCTCAATTTTTGCCGGAGTCTCAAGCATTTCCGTAAACGATGTGTCCAAAGTTTTGCCCTGGCAAGTTTTTATTTCTTCAGTATTACTTTTTTCTTCTCGAAGATTGTTATTCTCTTTGTTATAAACCTCCAAATCATTTTTTTCGGAATTCATAAGGAAAGTTTCCTTTTTTTTATGAAACTGATTTATTGCCAATTCAACTTCTTCGATGCTGTCTTCTGATTCCGAAGTATAACTGCCAGAACTCTCACTTGATGAAGTTTGTGTTTTAGACTTCTTTTTCATGTGAATTGGCGTCTTTTGGTATTGTGGCAAACAGTTTTGTTGGGAAGAGCTTTTTGAATAGTCTGCAGTTGGTGGTGGAGTTTTCTGTCGCAGATTAATGGGTCCGCTATCACTATCACTTGATGATGATTCAGTTCTAGGTTTCTTTTTTTTGTAATCTTGGGTCTTTTGATATTTTGGTACACTTTTTTGTTGAGAGGAATTATATGAACAGCCTGGAGTAGGAGATGGTGTTTTCTGGCGTACATTAATGGAAGTGGGATCAATTTTCTCAATTTCTGATAAAATACTTGGGGCAAAAGCAACTTCAGGTATAGCATCGGGGTTATAAGGAAATATTCCTGTTGCAGCAAAGCCTGATTTAATGTTAGAAGGTGTCAATGCCTTGTCCCACACTATCGAAAATATTTCCCCAAATCGCTGCTTTGTTAAAGCACGTTCTTTGTATTTGGTCCAATACAACAACACTTGTTCGTCCCAGTGTTGTTCAAAGGAACGAAACACAGCTTTGTCCATCGGCTGGAGTTCATGAGTTGTGTTGCTAGGCAAACACAGAAGGGTTATTTGATATTTCTCGGCAGCTTCGACAATTGAAATGTCTAAGTGACATGAGGCTCCATCAAATATTAAAAGACACTTTCCCTCCAATTTATATTTTGCTAAATGCTCCAACCAAATAATGAAGGTTTCCACATTCATTCTGCCTTTAGGGGTCATCAACGCCAACGTGCCATGAGGCAAATTATCTTTTCATTCGGGCTTCATGCGTCGTCCTTTAAACAAAACGGCAGGAGGAATAGCGGTACCATTGGCGTTAGCACAGCTAACAATAGTTACATTTTCCCCATGTTCCGGAGCAACCAAATGTACGTGTTTCGCGCCTTTCTTTGCTAGAACGGTCTGTTGATGATGCAGACTGAGTCTGCAGCCTTTCTCGTCCACATTGTAAATTCTTTCAGGTTTGTCGATTAAATCTAATTCTTGAAGTACATCCCTTAATTTGTCAAAATAGTCTTTTACTATGAACTTGTTCAATTTTTGAGCCCGAGCAGGATTCATGTTTTGTGCTTTCCTTATCGATATTTCAGGGTGTCTTTGCAAAAATCCTTTTAACCAATAACGTCCAGCCATTTTGGTTCTTTGTGAAAAAAAGTGTGGCAAATTGTTTTGTTCACAATAAGTAAACACACATTTTTTTAAAGTTTTATTGCTGAGGGGATACCCAACTTCTGCCAATCTAACAATTCGTCGAGACAATTCGTTTTCTTGATCTATATTTAAAATAGTCTTTCTCCCCATTTTTGCCTTTTTGGTACTATTTTTTTCTACATAGCGTTTCAAAGTGCGTCTAGAAATATTATACCTTTGACTTGCCGCATTGTATGACATTCCATTCATTACTGCTGCAATTGCGGATTCTAGCTGTTGATTGCTCCATTGCGACCGTATTTCCTTATTTCTGACACGAGGCATGTTATCTAAAACAAAAAAAATCAATAAATTATCTGTTATAATTAGCTGGCAATATGCCCAATTGAGCAAATTGTCAGCATACACTATGGGCATATTGTTGACACATGATGATTAATACATTTTCTTAAATTATAAAAACATTTTGAATAATAATATATTTTATTTTTACTTACATTTTAAGTACTCTATGGCAGACTAAAATCACTTAATGTCGTAGACAAATTAAAACGTTTAAGTGCAAAACAGAGGTGAAAACTGACGTCAATTTTTATAAACACGCTCTTAAAAACCACGTACAACTTGACTGCACCACGGCAAGCTCACAACTAACCTTGAGGTCGGTCACGGGCTTAGTTATATTAGGCGTTCAGTGTGTCCAGCGCCTCCTTCCCCGAATATCAAATATTAAAGCAAAACATGGAAATGGGCATATTACCATCATGGGCATATTGTATTCAGGTACCTTAGCATGTTTATAGGTATAAATCAAAAATCCGGCGACAATAAAAATGATTGAATAAAAAAAAAGAAACTTCCTTGATCTACGTAGAGAAAACATGTCAAGGCAATCGAAATAATATAACTAATAGTTGTGCTGAAACTGTATCACTTAACTGATGAAAAGTAAAAATGCTATAAACTGAACAACGAAATGTAAGGTAACAGGTCCTGATAACTTTTAGTCGGAATTCCAAAAACTGATACATAACAACGGTAATAAAAAGCTTATAAAAGTATTTAAAAGAATATATTAGAGACAACAACAAGGATTCAGATCTGGAAGATAAAGCGTAGACGCCGTATTTGTACTAAGACAAATCACAGAAAAGGCCATCCAGTAAAATAAGCATTGATGTGGATAGTGCTCGGATCTCGAAGTCTTCCATAAAAATATTGGCAATTGATGGAGACGGCACTTGAAGAAGAAGAATGGGCTCCCCACCATCTCCAGTAATTGCCAATATCTCTATGGAAGACTTCGAGACCCGAGCACTATCCACATCAATGCTCAAGCCCACATGTCGGCTACGATATGTTGACGATACATTCGTCATTTGGCCCCATGGCAAGACTGCTTGAGTATCTTTTCAAACTCATCTAAATGGTATACATCATAGTATCCAGTTTACGATGGAGATGAAAACTGATTCATCCCTACCGTTTCTCGATGTTTTTATCAAGAAAAACCAATCCCTAGGTTTCCATTACTCTGTTTATCGAAAACTCACACATACCAATCGGTACTTGCATGCCAACTCTCACCATTTACCTTCACAAATTAATTCAGTCATTAATACCCTTGTCTCCAGATCAATACGCCTTTCCGATGATGCAAGTAGACCCGCTGAGCTCTCTTGTTTAAAACAAGCCCTAATCCAAAACGGTTACCGCGAAAATCACATCAATAGGAGCATTCATAGACATCAATCTCCCACTCATTCTCAACCCAAAGACTCAGACCCTTATCATACGAAAGCTTTTATTCCTTATATCAAAGGTGTCACTGACAAAATCGACAGAATTCTGAAACCAAAAGGAATAAAAACAATATTTACTCCCCAACATAAAAATTTCATCTCTTGTCCGATCTATCAAAGACAATATTCCAAATGAACAACTCGAAGTTTATGAAATAACTTGTGCAGACTGTCCCCGATCCTATATTGGCCAAATAAATCATAGAATCCAAAATAGGATTTATGAACATCCCATTTCTGTTCGCAATTCTGATTCAATTTCAGCTCTCGGTCAACACCATCTTCATACAGGTCATAAAATTGATTTTAAAAACTCCAGAACCATAGCCCCCATGCGCTTCTATAAACCAAGAATTATCCGAGAAGCCATAGAAATAGAAAAAAGGCCAAATTGTCTTAATAAAAGAGATGACGCCATACGGTTACCTTCTACATGGAGACCTCTCATAAAGAAAATATCGCCCGCTCCATCCTCAAATCAAAATTCCACAGTCGGAAATGTTCGCACCAACTCTCGCGCTAACCCCAGCGCCAACTCTCGCGCCAACCCCCACCCCAACCCTTACCTAGGCCACGCCATCATCGACGGTATAAAGTACCCCAACCTTAGATAAACCGGTTTCAACAGCATCCTTCCATTTTTTTTGAGACGGTCTGATCTTCTACCGTCTGGTCTCTCAAAAAATACTGTCTTTAACACTATGTCTTCCTCTGATTTTACCACATGACCTGTTTATCTTACCCGGTAAGATTTTCCTTTCAAATACCAGCAGCTTATTTTTTTCGCTGATATAGAGTCCATGTTTTACTTATATATGTAAAATTGGGCGAATAACTGGCATGTACAGTCTTAATTTAGATTGTGTGTTTAGCAGCTTAGATCTTAATAATGATGATAGGGAGTATAATGCTCTATTCCCGCAACTATCCTTGCTAAGACGCCTTTTTCTATGTGGTTGTCATCTGTAGTTACCGTCCCCCAGAACTCTTTTACTACTTCCAAGTTGTGGTCATTAATAGTTATGTTCTGTCTAACTCTTGGTCTGGTGATCTTAGTTATTAGCATGTATTTCGTCTTCTCTTCATTTATTCGAAGATCCAGACTATCTGTTTCTTCGTCTAGTTGTGAGAAGACCTCTCTCACGTCTTTTGTAGAAAGAGCGACTGCATCTAGATCATCAGCAAAGGCCAACAATAGTTTTGATCCTCGATTCGCCATTCCCCCTGTCAGCTCAGACGATATTTTATTTATTGCATATTCTAGAGCCAAATTTAATAGCAACGGCAATAACGGTGATAAGGGCTCTTCTTGCCTGTCTTGATGTTATACTAAATGGCATCGATGTTCTGTTTCTTATCTTTACCAGTGCATATGAGTCTGTGACGCACATTTGCGTTATCTCTACTAATTTTCTTGGTATTTGATATATAATTATATATTGCGATAAAAACGACAGTAAATACAGCAGAAACAAAAAGAATATATAGAAAGTTAGAAATGCAGGGAGCAAGATATCAATTGTTAGAAAAACACTGAGATACATATTTCTAAGCAACCAAATTGATTTGATTGAGCAACAAAAATTCAAATAAAATGATAAAATAAAAAAATAAAAATAAAAAATAAAATAAAATGTTAAATTCCTTGCAGAGCATCAACTTGGATAATAAAGATCTCCGATTAATTAAGAACTTATATTGGAGGCAGAGTGCCAAGATTAGGATCGACGATCATACATCTAGAAATATTAGTATAAATAAAGGAGTAAGGCAAGGATGCATACTATCCCCTATGCTGTTCAATCTTTACTCGGAACTACTATTCAAGCAAGCCTTGGAAAACCTTTCCACAGGAATAACAATTAATGGAGAACCAATATCTAGCATAAGATATGCAGATGACACTGTCCTACTGGCTGACACAGACACAAACTTACAGAGGGTTATAGACCACCTTAAGGATGCTTGTCGAGAGTTTGGAATGAAGATCAACGAAAAAAAAAACAAAAGTAATGGTGATCCAAAGAAAACAGAATATCCCCTTACCTATAAAAATAAATGGGAATATTTTAGAACAGGTAAACCAATACAAATACCTTGACTGTTAGATTAATTGCAAGCTGGACCCAGAACAAGAAATTAAAGCGAGAATTGCTCAAGCTAGGGATAGTTTCTTTAAGATGCGCGTTCTATTCTGCGATACACATATAAATATTAAATTGAGATTAAAACTTGTAAAATGTTTTATCTGGTCTGTTTTTCTTTACGGAGTCGAAACGTGGACTTTAAAAATAAAGGGCCTGAATAGAATCGAGGCATTTGAAATGTGGGTGTACCGTAGAATTTTAAAAATTCCTTGGACAGCACGAAAAACAAATGAAGAAGTACTAGCTAGACTCAATTTAGAAAAAGAACTATTGAGAACAGTCAAAAGAAGAAAAACCAGTTATTTAGGGCATTTGTAGCGCAACGAGAAATACTACATCCCTCAGTTGATAATAAAAGGCAAAATAGAAGGAAAGCGAGGAATTGGAAGAAAAAAATTGTCCTGGTTACGCAATATCAGAAACTGGACAGGACTTGGATTTGAGGAACTCTTAAGAGCAGCTGAAGATAGACAAACGTTTGCCACCATAACCGCTAACCTCCATTGATGGAGACGGCACTTGAAGAAGAAGAAGAAGCAACCAAATAAGAGATCTCTATAAAACACTGGATAATGTATGACGTAAAGGACAAAGAAGAAGGAAATATAATCAAAATGTTAAATACACTAATGGAGAGTGAGAGACTAGCTTGAACAGCAACAGGTTTAAAACAGACACCAGCCGAAATAATCTTTAAAATAAGGATGTTACAAACACTACAGCGTTAACATGTGATAAGAATATGCCTAAGATTTAATATAAGATAAAAAAGGGGAAAAACTATGTTTATTTATTTTTTAAGGGATCTTAAATAAATCTCCATCTGAGATTTACTATAGGTAAGTACTACTGTTTTAATTGCAATCAAATACGAATGTCTAGAAGGTGAGCTTAAACTTAAATAGTGATTGGCAGTTTTTCAAAACAGATTAAACCGTATAACTGTCACACACTCATCACTTTAAATCAAGCTCTTAATTAAAGACTTTTTTATGGCTTTTTAATGTAGTCCTGTCCTGTCACGCACCTTTCTCTCTCTCTCGCCGGCTAATTTCTCTATATTCGCTCTCTCATAGGCCAACAGCGGCGGGCTAGGCGGCCATTTTCCTTTCAAATGACCACGTTGTCTTAAAATATGTAAGTTAGGCAGTTCTGAAACTCCAAACAACTTAATCGTATATATGTTTTTAATGGCGCAGTGTGTTGATATGAGCGAGCGAGGTGCGCGATCAGTGCTTACTACGGTGTCTCCCCCCATGCATTCTCCAAACACTTACCACTAAACACAAGTAAGCTATTAGCCTTAATTTTATTTGCTATAAAGATTTCATAAAAAAATATACTACTTTCATTGCTACTGATATACCCGCCGCCGAGAAAACCAATAAAAGCGTTTTCACGATGACGAATAAAATCGCCGTATTGTTTTGACGTTTTGGGTCCCCGTTGATGTTTAAGCGAAGTGTTTGCTGTGAATGGACATTAAATTCTTTTATGTGCATCAGATTGTGATGATGGATTTTACTAATCATGACTTTTAATTATTTGTAAGTTTACTTATTGACTATTTGTAACTTTCCGACGGTGAAGGCTTCTACTATAATATAAACTTATCAAGAACGGTCAAATTCATATACTGTTAACAAGATATTATTTATTATCAAGTTCATTTTAATGTTCTTTATACGAAATATATTGTTTTCACATCCGTAATATTATATCAACACTCATATACCAAAAGAAATCGGGATGATGTTGATTGTTGATTGTTAAGATTTGAAAGCCGACAAAATATTGGCACCGGTTTTTTTAGTAACGATTAAGGAATGTTCTTACATGTAGCAAATAAAATACTTTATATCTTTTATACCTTGTCTAATTCTTAATCAACATTTGATACCCTGAGGAAAAAATCACAAAATACTTTCAATCATTTATCCTTGTAATATTTATAAGTCCTGATCAAGCTGTCATTTTTTCTGGCACTGTATAACCAATCCTAAATCAGTCAAATTATGTACTTATTTCTTTTTATTTATTTTTTTATCTTATGTTTTGTTACTAGCAATAGATTATTATACATATTATTTATTATTTGTTGTATTCTTAGCAATTTGTTGACATATGAGTTAAATATCCCTACTTGCTGGTTTATTTAATTTCTTCGTCATATTTGTGATTATTTCTCTTTAGTTTTTTTGTGATTCCATAAATGTCTTCTGTGCCATATGTCATTTTCCTTCACCCCCTTATATATGTGTCTAAGGATTTTTCGTTCAAATGTACCTGATAGTTCTCATCGCTTTTCGACAGTGTCCATGTTTCTGATCCATATACAAGGACCGGTTTTATCAGGGTCTTGTATATTTGCATTTGGTTTTTCTTGTGATGTTGTTAGATCTTAGATGTTTATGCAGTCCATTATATGTTTTTTTAGCGATATGTATTCTTCTCTTTACTGACATTATTATCTGCGGTAACTAGTGAACCTAGATATGTAAAACTTTTCACGCTTTCGGTGTTATAGTCTCCTATTGTCAGATTCTGTAGGTTTCTTTGGCCTGTAGGTTTACTGGCCTTCATGTATTTGGTTTTTATTTCGTTAATGTTTAGGCCACTTTTTTGTACCGCTCTTTCTATCGCATTAAATGCTTTTCTAATCTCTCTTTCGCTTCTAGCTATGATATAAACATCATCTGTAAATACCAATCGGTTTTGGGTAAAAACATATCTCGGCTTTGGGCCTTAGCAATCCAATTTTTCTTCGCTACTTTTCTAATATCATTGCATTAAACGTTGTGACGTCTAAGTCTTCTTTTTGCAGCCTCTGGTTTCTATTCGCTTTTATCTACCAGTGTCAATACAATTATTTACATTTTGATTTCACCACTGTTGCACTAACGTTTCCATCCTATGTATAAGAACTGGTAATATACATTGTGTAACTATTCTTAGTTTGACATAGATCATGAGTGGTTTGTTTTTATTTCTTAAAATGTAGTTTATTTGTCCTTTCTTATCATCTCCCGTAAGTATGTGTAACGATCAAATATCTCAATAATTGTCTCAACATTAATTTAGATGTTATTTTATCCATGATAATTCATTTCTTGTGTTATTCGACAAGTGGTCTATTCTGATTATCTCTTCTGATTTTTCTCGTACATAATTCTAGCCCGGTGTGAACTATTTTATTTGCTAGGTTTCTTCTTTAAATATTAACGTTTTCCCAATATAATTTTTTAGGACATAGTATAGTTAGTGTATAGTTTAGTAGTACTTCTAGCTTGTCTATAAATATTTTCCAAAAGATTCCCATGTACTGAATTTATTTTATAGTTCGCATTCATATTACAATATACCTTTTAATAATGACTCTATGTGATCAATTGTATTAAATTGATTTCTAAAACTGATTTGTTTAGAAATTTAATGAGCTTGAAATTTTTCGTCATTCTATATGTAATAATTTTTGTTAATAATTCATGTATTCTATATACTAGACTACTTTATCTATAGTTCTTAAGCTTTTGTTTGTCTGCTTTTTGTGAATTAATGGTATAATTTCATTATTCAAATTTTGAGGTATTTTCTTTTTTCCAATTTATTTATTTAACATTTTTGCTTTTTCAATCGGTGGATATAGTCGGTTTCATATACTTAGAAGTTGCATTAGGCATGGATGTAATAGAAGAACCAGAAATTTAAAGTATAGTAAAGGTAAATAAAGCTTATTTTACACTCGTTCATGTGTACCGCTTCAAAAAAACACACTGGAGATCGAAAATCTGGGTCTACAAAACTATTATCATACCAATGGTATGTTATGGATACGGAATATGGGTAATGACCGAAAACACAAACAGAAAGCTGGAATTATTTGAAAGAAAAGTCCTAAGCAAGGCATAACCATAAACTCGACCAATTGTTCAAAGAGACACCGATCTCAGAATTCATTAAAGACTCTGATGGGCTAGTTATGTAGTGATAATGGAGACCAAAAGATTGCCGAACGGAGCCCTAGACAGTAAAATTTAGGACGTAAGACCAAAAAGAAGGCCACGAAAGAGATAAGAGGATGAAGTGACGGCGGACAAGCAAAATTTGCTAAACGTGAGAATCTGGAGAAGATTAGCCCGGACCGGCAAGATTAGAGGCGTGTTTGGAGGAGGCCAAGGCTCGATTTGGGCTGTAACGCAATTGGGCAGAGAAATATCCTCCGTTGTTTTATCATTTTCGATAATATTTTAACTAGTAGGAGTTATAATGGATCGTAAAAGTTTATACATTTTTAAGTTAGTCGTCTTAAGGATGCTTCGATTTTAAAATTCTTCATAATGTCCCTCTGTATCTACGAATTTTATTCTGCTCTATATTGCCAAACTTTTTTATTTTATGTTATTTATTTTAACTTGCAGATATTTTTTTTCTGTCGGTCAGATAGCCAAGCGGGCTGGGCGGCCAGTTCTCATTCACTTCACTGCGAGTAGTTCAACGGATATGGGTTCGATCCCCAGCTTGGTGTACAGAAAACAAAAGGCTAACGCAGCAGTTTAAAATGCGATGTGTATGCATGTTTCATTGATTTTGAGAAGGCATTTGATAAAGTATCCTAAAAATATTAGGACTCGATGGTAAGGATATAAGACTGATCTCGAACTTATATCTCCAACAAAAAGCAACAGTACGATTAGAAAATAAACTGTCCAAGATCTTTACAGTCAAAAAAGGAGTTAGACAGGGCTGCATATTGTCACTTCTTCTTCTTCTTCTTACGGTGCCTTATCCTTAAGGAGGTTGGCCATTACATTTGCCCATTTAATCTTATTTGTAGCAGCCCTGAATAGTTCTATGGAGGTCATGTTCGTCCATTGCCGTAGGTTTTTAAGCCAGGAGTTGCGTCTTCTTCCTGGTCCTCTTTTGCTATTGACTTTGCCTTTGATTATAAGTTGGAGCAGTTCATACTTTTGATTTCTTACGATGTGACCAAAATATTGTGTTTTCCGTTCTTTTATTATAAGCATTGTATTATAGCATTATATTGTCACTAGCATTATTTAACATATACTGCGAAAACATCTTTAGAGACGCCATGGACGAACCAGAAGATGGGATTGCTGTAGATGGCCAACTTATAAACAATACTCGATATGCAGAAGATACAGTGTTACTAGCAGATAATGCACAGGAGCTCCAAAGGATGATGAATAACGTTGTAAAAGCATACAACAAATACGGCCTGAAACTAAATTGCAAGAAGACAAAAATAATTATCATTAGTAAGAACACCGGCATAAATGCCCAAATTACAATTAATGATACACCTTTAGAAAGAGTGGAAAAAATATGCTATTTGGGCTGCAATATTAAGGATACTTGGAATCACAGCTACGAAATAAAAACTCGTATTGAAAAAGCCAGAAGCTCTTTCAACAGCCTTAGGAAGATTCTCTGTAACGTATCTTAAAGTATCAATATACACATACGAATTCTTAGATAATACGTCTTTAGTATCCTCCTCTATCTAGTCGAAAGCTAGAGAAGTCTTACATCAGATGCTATAAAACGACTGGAGGCATTTAAAATGTGGTGCTACCGACGAATGTTGAGGGTCTCATATATACACCACACAAGTAACATAACTATTCTCCAGAGGCTAAGAAAAGACAAAGAAATTATTAACACCATAAAAAACAGAAAATTGGCTTACTTCGGTCACATCATGCGTAATGATAAAAACCGATTTCTACAGTTGACTCTACAGCAAGATTGAGGGTAAGAGAGGCCCTGGACGTAGACATGTATCTTGGTTGGCCAATCTTAGGAAATGGAATGGTCTAACGTCAACTGATTTATTTTGATCTGCTATGAATAGAATAAGATTGGTCAAAATGGTCGCCAACATCTCTAGAAGATAGGCTCATTTAGAAGAAGAAGACAGTTTTGACGATTATTTAACAACCAAATAAATAACCAGATAAATGGAGACGATATAGTCAGAGATATAAAGGCTCAAAGGTTGAAAAGACTTAGAGAAAATAGAAAGGAATAAAATTAAATCACCAATCGGTCGAAATCACACAGCAACCTGTGAAGAAAGACGGCAAACCAGAAAACAAAGAAAAGGCGGAGGCGGCGAGGCGCAAATCCCCGCGAAAAACGGATCAAAATAGCTCGGTTTAATGGGTGGCTTATACTTTTAACCAGGAAAGGAAGCCCGGTATATAAAAACTATTGTCCGATGTTTATATTGATTTGCAATTAAATTAAAAATTGATTTTTTGTCAACAATAATTTGGCAAATCATATATTTCTAGTGTGTGTTGTGTGTGCACAAAAATAATAGAAACACTGAATTTATTTAATCTGCCGGTTCCGCACTATATACCTGATAGTAAACAACTTATAAAAAACCAATAAAAGCCATATTATGTTAATTATTCATATTTGTGTTTATTATTGAGATATCAAAGCACGAAGCATTAAAATTTCATCTTCAAAGGATGATGCGATAAATTAATCTAAAAATTAATAACCCTCTACCAGCTCGACGTTTACGAGAACTTCTTCTTTAAATAATACACGAACACAGGAAGAGCAGCATACTTTGAACTGGAATAGTATTTTTGGAGCTGACATCTGCAACAATGTTGCAGAATTGGGAAAGTTATCAACTAAAGGTGTGTTCTTTAAAATTAAGACGAAGTAATTAATTAAAAGGACAAGAGATAAATCATGTTCTACAAATTTGATATTCACCTTTAAAATAAATTAGTTTTACACAAACATATATTTAATAAAAAAGTCTGATGAAGTAAGGAAATAATTTTTTTATAATTATATATAAAGTGTTTTTTTTTTTGTTGTATTTTAGGCTTGGTTTAAAACCTTTAGCCACGTAATTATCTACAAATATTAGTATTCATTAGTTCAAGATTGTACAGGTAAGACAATTTTCATGCTCATGGGTTCATCAGAGCGACTTCATTATAATACACAAGATATAAACCACGGTTAGATAGATGGACAACAAATATGTACACCTACAAAGGAAACATCCATTCAAACGATCAAATTTTTCATTTACACCTTTAATTTAATTTTTTGCAGAAATACTCATAATCAATTTAAAAACCTCTTTATTATCTTCACTAATAGCATATTTAAGTTTAGTGGCGTCTTTAAACCTGCTTTCAGGAATTCTTGAAGCAACCAAGTATTTGTGTTTGTGTTGATATGAATGTTCCTTAACCCATACGAATTTAACGTCATGTGCTGATAATTAGCTGATAATTTTAGTAACTATTGAAAATTTTTAATATGAATATATTGCTGAAAATTTTTACTTAAATGTTTTGTAATAAATTTAATACTGATAATGAAACAGTGCACACGAGAATTTTGTTCCACTGATTTTCACAACACCAATTAAGGTCTTTATATATAGCACATGCTTTATCGGAAAAGACGCTGAAATTAATATTTAAACTAAATGTTTTTTTCTTCATTTTTACTTAGTGCTAACCAGTGCTTACTAGTCAAGTTAGCACTGGTTCTACATGTTGTTACTAATTTTGACCCATCTGTATAGATTGCAATGTAATTTGAGTAGATACTTAAGATCTCCTTGAGAGTATTATGACAAAATTCAGTTTGGTATTTAGCAATAATAATGTTTGTAGATAGAACACTTGTCAGGTGCGATGTGTCCAATGACTCCCAAATAGGATTATGAGGAGAATTTATTAACTTAAGTCCATTGCAAGTTACGAATGCTTTTGCAAGTGGTTGGGAATTTTGTTTTAAGAAGAATGTATTTCTAAAATCAGCTGTATTTAATTGATTAGTTATTTAGCATTATAGTTGCATCGATAATATTGGATTAGGAAGTATTTGCTTGCCAAATATTCTGTGATTAATGAGAGTAGTTTTTCAGAGGCTAGAACCAGTGTGGCTTAAGTTTGAGTTTTTTCAACAATTCTGACACAATTTTCAAAGCTGTGAATTGAATTCTATCAAATTTACGTAAATTGGTTATACTAGCTGACTCATATACCAGACAGCCATAATCTGTAATAGATCTTATATAGGCCCGATAAAAATTCAATGTATTATTTTGGCCTGCACCCCACGATCTCTTATAGATAATTTTAAGTAAATTAATACCTTTTTCGCAGCGACTACTTTTGTAGTCTATGGAAGTTATAAGGTTGGAAAAACTTACTGCGTGGCACTAGGTAAATAGTTTAGATAAAACTAGAAAGAGTATTTTTTAGATTTCCTTGAAATTAGGAGGAGAATGAGACACAGACACCTAAGCACATTAAAAACACAAACACACATACAGTTTTATTTAATTTTTTGTTGCTTCTTGTCCTTCTCATGTCTTATTCATAGCAAATCATAAAATAAAAATATTGAAAATTCAAATATTGTTAATACCTTAACTTAAATTATTATATCTTTTAGCACATTTGTATCAAAATAACATATATATCAATTTGTATCAATATATCATAAAAAGATAAATGTAAGGAATAAGTTAAATGGACGGGGTTCAAAATCAATTTATCTGGAAAAAGACGGCCGTGCGAAACTCTGTTGAGGCTATTTTGAAACAAAAATTTAATTAGGCCTGAATGTAGATGGAATGACAAATGAGTTCAGAACAAGAAAGATAGTGAAATGAAGTCTGAGACACAAATTGCTAAAAATTAAATAAAAAGTGGGCAAGATAAAGAAGAGTGGTTAGGGAGGCCTAAGTTCAGAAGTGGATAGTTTAGGGTTTTTAAATAAAAAAATAGATATAAAGATAGAAAAATTCTTCTCGTAGAAACGACATTACAGACCAGCAGGAACATATATAAAGCAATCTAAAACCCTTATTACAGAATCATAGAGGTATAAATTAAGAGACCTTATTACAGAATCATAAGAAAATGGCTTGAGACGCATGCAATACCTTAAGATCGAGATAGATATAATGCAAGAAAGCAATCTTTTTGTTATAATATCAGAGAAGATCACTGGAAATGAAATATTAGAAAATGGTAACATCGAGGAAAGTTGGGAAAAACTCAAAAATAACATAATTAACGCAACAACAGAATCCCTTGGAGAGAGGAAAGTAACGAACACTAACATATCAAAAAAACACCATGGTTTAGAGTGGAAGTAAAGACAAAATGTGAAGAAAAGAAGAAAGAAAACCTTTTTACAATGCCGAATACAACAAACACAACCGGCATATAACCACTATAAATGAATCAGAAACGAAAAGAATACTTTAGTTAGACAAATAAAAAGAGAACATTGGCAGAACTTCTTAAAACAGATAGAACACGACTTTTACAGAACACAAAAAAAATATGGAGAATGATCAGAGGACAAAGAAAAAAGATGAACGAACTAATAAAAACGAAACACATTTGCTAAAGGTGACGATAAGGAATCACCAATACCAGAGGTGACGACAAACGAAGAAATAAATATTGAGGAAAAAGAGGTGAAGGAAGCATTACGTAAACTAAAAAATAGAAAATGACTAGGAAAGGAAAAAAACCGAACGAACTCCTACCGAAAGTACTGTTAAAGTAAACAACTATTAAAGCTAATCCAAAAAATAATAGAAAATAACAAAATTCCTCAAGAGTGGAGATCAAGCATTCTAATAACTCAAAAAGGGAGACAAATCAGACCCATAAAATTAGAGAGGGATTGATTTATTATACACAACACTAAAATTAACGAACAAAGTGATAATAAAATAAATAAACTGAATAAAATTATAACACTAGCAGAAGAACAACAAGGTTTTAGGTCGGAGAGATCATGCACCGACGCTATATTTATAATAAGGCAAGTGCAAGAGAAATTATTAGACTGGCATATTTATGTTTCGTGGACCTTAAGAAAGCGTTTGATCGAGCAGAAGAAGAACTAAACGACCCTAATAAATCTGGCAATGAAATTAGACAGGGAGATTCCCTGATTCCTCCATTGTTTAACCTAATTATTAATGAAATAATAAGAAAAGTAAGAACTCAAAAAAGATACCAAATGGAAGAAAAGTAATTTAAAATAATCTGCTATGCACACGACACAATACTACTCTCTCAAAGTAAAGACGGTTTACAACGTATGCTGCACCAATTTAATCTAACCGCCAGAAAATTTAACATGGTAGTTTCCCCAAAAAAGACAAAATGCATCGTTACAACAGCAAATTTACTAAGATGTAAATCGGAGCTGAAAGGTCAGGTAATAGAACAAGTGATGGAGTTTAAATACCCAGGGATTACATTATCTAGCTACAGAAAGCCCGAAACTGAAGTGGAAGATTAAGTGAATAAAGCAAAAAAAGCAGCAGGCTGTCTAAATTAAACAATATGGAGCAATAAACATGTCGGGAAAGAAATTAAATGCAGAATTTACCTGAATAGTCAACTGACCAACAATGACATACACTGCAGAAACACGACCTGACACAGAGAGGACAAAAATGATGTTAGAAACAGTAGAAATGAGAACACTTAGAAAAATTAATGGCAAGACACTATGGGACTGAGCTGAAAGCACAGATATACGACGTAAATGCAAGTTGAAAAAGATCAAGAACTGGATAAGAAATAGAAGAGTAGAATTGAACGATTATATAAATGACAACAAATGACAACAAATAATAAAACATAAACACCATAAAGAGGAGAAAAACAGAATACTTCGGCCATATAATTAGAGGACCTAAATACCATTTACTTCGCCTTATAATACAAGGAAAAGTGGAAGGAAAGAGATGGATTGGTCGAAAGAAACTTTCATGGCTGCGTAATATTGGACAATGGTGTGGTTCCACAGTAGAAGAATTATTTCGCGCAGCAGCCGACAGAGAAAGGTTTCAGGAAATTGTAAACATGATGACGGTCAACGTCTGAATACGGACACGGCACCCAAAGAAGAAGAAGACAACAAATAGAGTAGTAAAGATAGCAAGAGACGGTTTCTTAATATAAAGACCACGAAAACGATCTAACGGCAACTTACTGAAGGCACATTGAAAAATAGACAGAGTCATGTCTTCATAAAAAGAAGAAGAAGAATATTTTTGTACTGAGACACTAATGGGAAGAGTGACGACAACTACATTAAAAAAGAATTTATTAGGGGACGTCTAAGTGTTTCAAATGTTCATGCCAAGATAAGAGAGCATAGATTAAGACTGTTAGGGTAAATTGAACGTCAAAACATACTAGGCATCTCTAAGCATCAAACTCTTGGAAAAGGTAAGAAACAAAGACCAACGAATACATTTTGGGAGATGATTAGACAATATATCTGTGAAGATGATTAATAGTGGTATGATCCAATATTGAAATTAATGGAGAAGGGTAATTGGAGAAGCGGAGCCCACGAAAGAGAATGAAGAGAAAGGAATGGATGTGTAACGCAAATGGTAGACTTAGGCGATAATAAAGACAGATCTGATATAGGAAGGTTTCCTGAAAGAGAAGTTACACGAAAATTTGAAGAAAATCTCTTAATATAAATAAAAAGTTTAATGAAATACTCACATACCCCATAGTAAACAAAGAAGAAAACAGCAAATTAATTATTTTATAACGCACTACAGTTTTATAAATAAAAATAGTCACTACTACATATTTTAGCGGTTTAATAACCGACGCTCTAATTCAAACTGATCCACCCTTTATGTTGTGGTTTGCATAAACCACAAGAGTGTCCCATTACCTGAAAAAGTGAAATCGAAATCTGAATATCTTTAGTGTGGCTTCCTCACCATTCGGTTCATTCATTCACTTCGAATTTTATGGCACAATAAAGTTTTATTATTTTCAAATGAGAGTGAATTTTCATAGTTTGGTATTTTTTGTTTTGTTTACTGTGCGCCTTGAAGCAGGCTTTACGGAATTCTAACAAACCCTGAGTTTTAGATGTTTTAAAAGAGTATCAAAGACTTATTATATTATAACCACATAGTTTATTCACTTATTATTGTTGTCTATCATACTCTAGATAGTGATTTAGACAATTTCTTTTTCATTATGGCTAAAGCTCTTTAAACAATTCTGTTTCTTCTAGTTCCATGGCCGTTATCGATCGTTGGATATCATGTTGGCTATAATATTCTCTGACAGCAGCTCTAAATAATAACGTAGTCGATTTTTCATATTGTAACGTGATTTAAATAAAACGAGCGGTTCGAATTTATATAAATATATTTATTTATAACTTTACAGTTCAGTATTCTCTTATCAACTAACTAACTCCTAAGATCGTTACATATATATACCAAAGTTACTATTTTCTAGAAAGTTCCCACCTCTAGGCGTATACAATACTGATCATTCTCGAAATATCGAGTCGCTTTCGAGACGCCGCATGGAAGCATGAGCTGCTGTTTCGAGATGCAACCGTTATACGTGCCTTGTTAAATGCACGTTCGTAACACTGCTCCCCTCTTAGATCTGAGCGTCCCGATCAGCAACTCTATATGTAGGCCCAGGATGGCGGAATCTACAGGACTCTCCAGCTCTGCATGAACCCCTCAGAAAGAAATAACAGTCTACTGTCTTTGAAGGACACGATCTCTTCGGATTAGTACAACACACAGTAATTCTTACGCCGGTCTCTCGGAAGATCACTTCAAGCATGCTTCTGATAATCTTCCAATCCAGATTATCTAGTGCATGGCCTATCTTGGGTAAAGCCAAATTCTTAATGTCGTAATTGCAGACGATTTTCTTCAAATTAGTTAGAGCACACCATATATCCTCGTAGGTTGCCCTGTCTGTATACGACTTCCTGGTCACCATATACAGCAAAGATCGAGAACCATCTTCTAATCTCAGTACTCTTCCAACTTTAGGCTGCTGGTTTTTTAACTCGTCCAAACGACCGAACTTCTTATAAAATACAGATGAGATTCCTTTAGTCATCTCAAGATCTTGGGCAACACAGTGGGCTAGAGAGACGTTATGCGGAACACTAAAAAGATCCTGCTGAACTTCTGTCGTCACGCTGAATCTAGCATTCTTTCTCTCTGCGTAATTTGACATAAACTCCTTAAAGCTTGGTCGCCGTTTATCTTTGATCTCATGTTGAAGGATTCGTGCTTCTTCTGTTTCATTTGAGCCAGCATAAGGTGCAAGCCGATTTATGTGAACTACTTTTGGTTTACCTTTCGGTAACTTTTTAATTCGGTATATTACGTCATTTATTCTCTTTTTAATTTCATACGGACCCTCCCATTGTCTTTGCAGTTTAGGAGACAAGCCACGACGACGTTGTGGATTATAAAGCCAAACAAGATCACCTACTTTATAGCTTTCATTTTTGCATCGAGAATCATATTGATCTTTCATTCTATCACTGGATAACTGGATGTGTTGTCGGGCAAGTTCATGAATGCTGTTCATTCTTAACTTCAGACGATCGACATAATCTTCGCTTGCAACATGTTCTTCGGAAGGTCTGCAGCCAAACTCTAGGTCGCAGGGCAAACGAACTTCACGACCTAGCATCAGGCAGGTTGGAGTCTGGCCTGTAGTTTTATTCACGGCCGAGCGGTATGCCATTAAGAATAAATGAATGTGCTGATCCCAATCTCTTTGATGTTTTGATACAACTTTGGACAGGTGTTTACCCATCGTTCGGTTCATCCTCTCGACCATTCCATCTGATTGAGGATGCAGGGGTGTCGTTCTGGTCTTATTGACACCAATCAATTTACAAACGTTTTGGAAAAGGTTTGACTCGAAGTTTCGCCCTTGGTCGGAGTGGATCTCCAAGGGAACACCAAATCGGCTAAAGAATTCTTTAACAATACCTCTGCTACGGTAGCAGCTTCTTGATTTGGTATCGCATAGGCCTCAGTCCATTTCGTAAAATAATCCATGGCTACCAGGATATATTTATTTCCATCATTCGTCTCTGGAAGTGGACCTGCAATGTCGATTGCTACTCTCTCCATAGGACTACCAACATTGTACTGTTTCATGGGTGCCCTCTTTTTACCCACTGGATCATTACTAGTTGCACACAGTTCACATTTCCGGCACCATCTTCTTACATCATCTTTACAGTTCACCCAATAGAACCGTTCTCGAACCTTTTGCAGAGTCTTCGTAATACCAAAGTGTCCACCTGATGCACCGTCATGCAACTGACGCAATACTTCTGACACTTTACTTTTAGGTACAATCAACTGAAGCTTAGTTTCTGTACCATCATCGTTCTCAAAGGTTTTATACAGAAGATCATCTTTCAGCACTAGGCAATTCCATTGGCTCCAGTAACACTTGACTTCGGGACTACATCCACTAATGTCTTGCCAAGAAGGTCTTTCACTTCGACGCACCCAATCCAATACTCTTTTTATACATGGATCATCTGCTTGAGCGTCTTGTAGCTGTTGAGGCTGCCATTGATCATTAATAACGGTGGTTCGTCTCACGGGGCAAAGTCGTTCTTCTAATTTAAGACAATGATTACGATTTTCACTGTATGGCCGTCTTGATTGAACATCAGCATTTGAATGACTTTTTCTAGCGTGCTCGATCTGTTCTAGCTTTCTGACTGTTGTATTATTTTCTTGCACTTTGTGGCGAATGTGACCTTCGTTGTTACCATTCCAACATCTGGGTTCACGTCTCTTCGGCATCATGTTACGAACTACTTTCCGTACGATTTCCTCCAGACGTTTATCGTTTCGTTCGTCACTCTCTTCAGAGGTTCGTACTTGATAGCTCCGTGAAACTCGACTAGCTATCTCATGTTCCAAGGCAATGGCGAGCGCTTCATCTAAAACTTTCGGTCTTGCTAGTCGTAAAGCTTTCTGTAGTTCACTATCTCTCAACCCATTGACGAAGGCATCTACAGCAGTTTCTTCCAAAATATTGTCTGGTGCCTCTGGATAGGCCAACAGCGCTATACGAGCAATATCTGCTTCAAATTCTTGCAAACTCTCACTTGCTCGTTGAATTCTACTTCTTATTTGTACTTTGTAGACTTGTTGTAGATGGGCATCTCCGTAACGTTTGTCTAGTCGAGTAAACAAGGTCTGGTAACATTTTTCTTGACCCTTAGGAATCGATCTTAGGATATCCGCAGCATCACCTCGTAAAGCAACATTCAAGGAAACGGCTTTTTCTTGTTCTGTCCAATGATTGGCTGTCGCAATAGCTTCAAATTGTCTAAGGTATATGGACCAAGAGGACTTTCCATCAAACGGTGGCAATTTGAATCTCATATGATGTGTCGTTTCGTCTCTCGGTGATTCTTCTTTCACTACCGGATCTAAGGCTACCGTATTAACGGGTGGTAGCACTTTCGTATTAGTTATCATGGTCTCTAATTGTTTAATCTTCTCTTCTACTTTATCGAATGTTTTAGAGACTTCTTCAAACTTCTCACTGTTCTGAATGCATACTTCGTCGAATCTTCTAGACATATTTTCGAATTTCTCATCGTTTTGTCTAGCTGTTTCTTTAATAATTTGCGACGTTTCATTGAATCTTTCATCATTTTTTTTTTGAAGATTCTTCAATCATTTGAGACGTTTCATCGAATCTTTTGGAAACAGTCTCGAATTTATCATCATTTTTTTTTGAAGATTCTTCAATCATTTGTGACACATTTTTTGTTTTTGTTAAAACTGCTTCCTCTGCTGACTGGAACTGGAATATCTCTGGGTCGTCTCCATTCTTGTTCAGAACAGTCTTCAGTCGTTCTTGGAGTATCTTCTTGGACCCGCTGCAGTCTTCATCGCGTTCTTCTAGTTGCTCACGCAAGTGTTTCACTGAAAGTTCTACTAGCAGCATCTTTGTACAGGCACACACGTACTTTTATAAATGTTCTTTCGTACAAAGGTCACTACCGAATTACGCGGATGTTCCCGACGAACAATACTTTTTAAAAGTTCAAAAGTCTCTTTTTTCCACTGTTGGATTTATCTTTAAATAAATCAATTGTCCTCACACGGTGACACCAACTGTAACGTGATTTAAATAAAACGAGCGGTTCGAATTTATATAAATATATTTATTTATAACTTTACAGTTCGGTATTCTCTTATCAACTAACTAACTCCTAAGATCGTTACATATATATACCAAAGTTACTATTTTCTAGAAAGTTCCCACCTCTAGGCGTATACAATACTGATCATTCTCGAAATATCGAGTCGCTTTCGAGACGCCGCATGGAAGCATGAGCTGCTGTTTCGAGATGCAACCGTTATACGTGCCTCGTTAAATGCACGTTCGTAACAATATTATTGTCTTAGATTGTTCAGCCATAATGTTCTTCTTCTAGCAGGACCACGTTTACTATGAAGCTTTCCCTGAATGATCAGATGTACAAGTTCATATTTTTCAGGGTGTCCCATAATATCACCGAAGTGTTTCAGCTTGCATTAAGTGAAGCATTAATAAAATTGATGTGCATAAATCTGATATTATTACGTGTGACTTAATGTTCATATTAATGAAAGTTAAATTTAACATTTAGGGTAGTAGATGTCTCGATAATATCTTTATAAATATTGATGGTACCACAAAACCTGTGGATCTCACTCACATATCTGACCACAAAGGTATTCCCTTTCAAGCAACTTACTTATCCACCAATTGTGTAAAACAGAGTTTGTTATAGACCTATAACAGAGGATGGTGTCTTCAATTTGGGTAATTTTGTTGAATTGCAATTTAAATTTTGTATATAATGATAATTTGGAGATTAATTTATAATTAATAATGTTAATTGATATGTTTGGCAAATTTTATACACTGTGGAAACCACTTATGGAATAAAATTGTTTGTGTCCTTATTTTAGAAAATAATAAAAAACGTTGAGATACCTCAACTTTTAAATTTAAATGTAAGCTTTTTAGACATCAATTTGAATGTACAGGGTGATCAATGCAAGTCTGGCATAGTGCACAATCTGTATTTTAAATGAAACACCCTGTATATTTTCATGTTTTTAAAAGCTCCTTAACAACCTGACTTCAACGAACTATATCATGTAGGGTCTATTATGAATAATACAAGGTGAAATTTTGAAATTAAGTATTTTCTTCAAGACAATGAATTCATAGAATACCCGAGGTAATTGATTGGATTACATTAAAATAAATGCTCAACATGTTCTCCACCTTGTTGTTGGCAATAACACAGTCTCCTATAAAACTCGTTCCGAACTTTGTTTAAAGTTTGAGGTGAAATATTCCGTATTTCTGTAGTTATCCTTACTTTTTGAGGTCTTCAATGATAGTTGATTGTGTTGCATATACTTTGTTCTTGAGATAACCCCACAAAAAATTCCAAAGGCGTAAGATCTGGCGACCTAGCTGGCGCTCACTAGTCCTCTTCATCTAATCCACTTATTGAAGAAGATTTCATTCAAGTAATTACTCAACATTAAAGCATAATGGGGTGTTGCACCGTTCTGCTGAAACCAGACAATTTCATGCAGTAGGGTCGGATCTATTGGATTGGGATATAAGTTCGCCAACTAAGGAAGAACATCGTCTCTTAGCATGCTTAAATATTTTTCCGCTGTCAAATTATCATCTATAAATATTGGACCAATAATATGATCTCCTATAATACCTGCCCAAACATTCAACTGTTGAGGATACTGAGTGTGTGTCTTACGCATCCAATGAGGATTCTCCGCTGACCAATATCTACAGTTTTGTCAGTTTACCTCTCCGTTCAATCTAAATTTTGATTCATCAGAAAAAAGAATTGTGCCAATAGTTTTTGTTAATTTTATGCATCATTCTTTTGCAGAAATCCATTCTACGATCCGGATCGTCTTCTGTTAGCTCCTGCACAAATGTCAATTTATATGGATGAAGTTTTTTTCATGGAGACACCTTACGACAGTTGTGTGACTTACAGAATTTTGATGTACAATTTGACGTGAACTTGACTTTGGATTCTCTGCGACACTTAACAAAAAATCCACTTTCACTTCATCTTTAATGAAGTTCGATTTTCTTTTTAATGGTTTGGCATATCTAAGTTTACTGAATTGTGCATAAATTTTAGACACAGTACCCTGTGAAATATTAGGTAACTGAGGATACCTCTGATTAAATAAGTTTACTACTTCAACTTGACTTCTACAATTCTCCCCGTAACCGATCATCATTAAAATCTCAATTCGGTGGGCCTAGTTAAATATTTCATTTTTATTTCTGCAAGAAATTAGTTTTTAATTGAGAATTTATTATTTTAATGTAAAATGTCAACAGCATGTCAACTGATTGGAATCCGCATTATTCACGACAAAAAATGTTAACACGGTTACTAAACAGAAATTTTCCCCAATATACAGTGTACTGACACTTACGAGTAGAAGTCTATTGTCTGTATTTAGCTACTTTAAAATAATATCATAACACGTGATAAATTTTTAATTTCAAAATTTCACCTTGTATTATTCATTATAGACCCTACATGATATAGTTCAGGTTGTTAAAAGTATTTTAAAAACATAAAAATATACAGGGTATTTCATTAAAAATAAGGATTATGGACTATGCCAGACGTGCGTGGATCACCCTGTACATTTAAACTTATGTTACATTTAAATTTAAAAGTTAACGTGTTTCAGAGTTTTTGATTATTTTCTATAATAAGGACACAAACAATTTTATTCCATAAGTGGTTTCCACACTGTTTAAGTCTTTTTTATAAAAGTCATAGCATTAAATATAAAAAGAATCTCTTTTCTGTATCTAAAAGTACCATTATTGAATTTAGAAAACAGTACAGGAAAACCACCAGATTTGAAAAAATTATTGAAACGATACGTTTATAAAACAGTGTAACAAGCAATGTGGAAACTTATTATTGGTAATCTCATGGTATACCATGCCTTAAAAAAATATCCCGTTTTTCAGTTTTCAGTCAGTGAACTTAAGTGATATTAATTTAGCTGTTTCAGAAACATACATTGGATTTAAAACAAAAATTATTAAAATTATTTTATCACAAGTTTATGAATGAATTTTAAAAAATCAAATAAATCTACATTTTGAATCTAATAAACTATTTGCCATAAACCAGTATGGATTCTGAAGAAATAAAACAATAACCTTAGCTATTGATCATTTCACTAGCAATATTCTGAAAGGTTTGAAAAATATCTTTACTCTATTGTATCGTTTTTAGATCTTACTAAGGCTTTTGGTTGTCTTACACATAGTATTCTACTAAGAAAATTTTCTTATTATAATTTTTATAGTACTGCTATTCAACTCATCATCATCAGTGGCAATACAGTTCGTCATAAACCAAGGCCTTCTTCAGAACAATCTTCCATTCGCCCCTGTCTCTGGCAACTCTTCTCCATGCTTTAACTCCAAAGGATTTTAGATCATCCTCTATGTTATCATTATCACCATCATCAATGGCGCTACAACTCTTCGTGAGTCTTTGCCGCGTTTATTATTGCCTTCCATGTTTGTCGGTCCTGTGCCAGTAATTCCCATTGTCGCCTCCCAGCTTCTCTAGATCTTCTCTGACTGCATCTTTCCAACTTTTTCTAAGCCTCCCTACAGACCTTCTTCCATCTGGCATTTTTCAGAACACATTGTTTATAAGGCGATTGTTGTTACTGCTTATCACATGTCCTGCCCATCTGAGTCTTATTGGCCTTTATATATCTGACTAGATTTTCTTTTTCGAATAGAGACTCTAGCTCGTTATTGTATCCGCCCCTCTATTCGTCTGTTACGCTGTCTCTGCAAGGGCCATATATCATTCGAAGAATTTTACCTTCACATACCAGCAATTTATTTACTTCTCTTTTTGTTATCGTCCATGTTTCGCTTCCATACGCGACTGCTGGTCGTATTATGGTCTTATATATCCGGATCTTTGCACATCGTGAAAGAAGCTTTGACTTGATCAGATGTTGCATTGCAAAGAAAGATCTATTTCCTGCCATTATTCTCGTTTCATTTTCTCGCTCTAATTTGTTGTCATTTGTGATTGTTGTTCCTAGATATTTAAATTCTTTAACCACTTCGAAGTTGTAATCATTTATGGTAATGTTTTGCCTTATTCGCCGTCGTTCTTGTTTTGAGACGACCATGTATTTTGTTTTGTCTTCATTTATTTTTAGACCAATGTTCAATGCAGCTTCTTCAAAGTTCGAGAAGATATCCTTAATTTCTAATGCTGATTGTGCTACTGCGTCTACGTGATCGGCAAAGGCGAGTATGATTTTTGCTCCCTGAGCAGTTATGTCTGGTTTGATTTTTAGATATATTTTTCGCATGACATATTCTAAGGCCAGGTTAAACAACAATGGGGACAACGGATCTCCCTGTCTCAGTCCAGAATTCTCCGTCCTCTATGTTATCTTGATACCTAAGTTTTGGTCTTCCTCTGAATCATCTTCCCATTAATCTAGGCATGGGAAGGCGTGCTAATTTCATATATTTTACAACGTCAGGTTCCCCAAAACTTCTGTATAAAGTTGTAGCGCCTACGCCACAAACAATGCTCTTAGACTCCTCTATATATTTTCCTTAGAATTTTTCTCTCGAAACGTTTAAGCAGTACTTGGTCATCCTGTGTAAGTGACTATTTAACTAATTTATTCATATCTGTCAAATCATGATCTATATGTTCACTTTAACCAGCGTGATTCTGAAAAACCATCACTGATGTATGGTGTTCCTCAAGGCTCGGTTTTGGTGTATTAAATACATATAAGCGTATTGTCCCAATATAACAAGAATGGGATTTGTTTCTGGTGAAAATGTAACAGGAAATGTAACAAATGTAACAGGAAATGTGAGAGTAGGGAAATGTAACAAAAATGAGGAATGTGTAGCAAAAATGTGCAGTGTAGCAATAGGGTAAACTCTAAAATGTACCTTGATACACCAACGAACTAATATGTGGAATAACAGAAGATGGAAGGGATTAGATAAAAATAAATTATGTAAAAGAAATAAATAAAGGGTAAATATGAATTTTAAAATATAATAAAATTAATGCTGGCTAGCGACTATGCAGGAGAATGACCACTTGACACTCAAAGAGGGATTCGGCCAATTTGCATGCTCTACAGAGACCGTAAGATATAAGACTTAATGACTAGAAACTACCAAGAAATAAACAGATGAAAGATAAAGTTGCTCTACTGAATGTTTGGGCGCCAGGAAGTTAAATGTTTTCTTCCGAGATATCTTGTATTGCTGAAATATAAAAAGTTGGGTACTAATTGAAATATTAAATTTTTAACCACAACTTTAATAATTACCAAAACTTATGTACAGACTATGTTAAATGCTTATCTATGACCCACCACCTCTTATGTACAATTAACTTATCTATATTTACAGTAAAATCCCTGAATATAATTATAAAACAATTTCCCCCCTAATATACCTCTTAATTTTAAATTCTCACAAAGGTTATACTCAATAATTATGTCTAAATAATAAATATAAAAATACTACTCACTAATAATTTAGTTTTCGTTTAATAAATGTTTAAATTTTCAAATGAAACTCTCCGGATATGTGTGCACACAATAACCTAACAAAGAGAGATTCAAGGGAGAGTTAAAACCTCATCCCTTGGTAGACAATAAATAATTGAAATTAAGTTATAATGACTATTGTTTTAGAAAAATTGAATGAATTTATTATTAAAGATATATATTTAAATTATAAGTGAAGCAAAAGTTCTATAGTTTTTATAATTTTCTCGTTGTTGTATCACATGTAACACATTATTACTTTACAATTTGGTACATAGTTTAGTTGTTTTGAAATAATTTAATAAAGATGTTATATTGGAAGTTAAAACATTTTTTCATGACTTGGTTTTTTCTATTACTTGGTGAGATAAGTTTGGTTCCCATTTGATCTAGGGATTTTTTAAGTTTCATGGCCAGTGTGATCCCAATTAGTTTGCCATGCTCTAGATGTGGCCTGTTATTTTGTATTTTGTCAGTCCCTATTATTTGATTTATCATAGTAATATTTTGGCCGGTCATTGCGATTGCTTGCCAGGGAGTCCATTTTCTCATTGCCACTTTTTTATATATGAAAAGGCACCCAGATCAAGAAAATATCTTTGTTTTTTGAGCCTGTAGATAAGATAATCCTTCTTTGACCTTGAGAATTATGTTCTAAAGCTATTTTCTTGTGGCATTGTAAATTAATTAATATTAAACTGGGAATAAGCCACAATTAAAGATAAAAATACGTTTATTGACGTTAATAAACGTATTTTTATCTTTAATTGAGAATTATGAATTAGAATGTTTTTCATATAAGGTAGCGAAATAATGAAAATATTTGTCAAATCTTTGTTAATTGTTCGGAGTTTTTTTATTCTTTTTTAGAAATAAATCCACACTTTATAATTCAATTGTTTTAATTTAATAGTAATAATTAATTGTTTAAATTAAATTCTTAATGACTCTAGCTTTGAATTGTTGTGAAAATTTATATAACAGTAAAAGCATTCAAAAAGTTAACCTAGGAACATACTCAATTTTTGACGATTTAAAAGTTTAATTATGCACGAAATATTTGGGAAATCATTTCTTGCAGTGTACGGTAAATATAAGTTCAAATTTAATTTTGGCTGTGTATCTCTTGGACGACCTTTTAATCCAGCCATAAAACGGAGCTTAAGTGGCACCATTTCGAAGGACCAGATACCCTAAAACCAGGCCCTAATTAAACCCGGTCCTGCTTGCCATCCTACGACTGAACCAGTCCTAACATCCTCCGAAACTCTAATTACGTTGACGATGACGTGGGGGAAAGTGAAGACACCAATAAACCCATAAAATCTAACTTTAAATCTTGATGCAGTTTCTCGTGTTGTTTCCCCTCCGAAAGTCATCCTGCAAAAAATATTTTGGGTTATAAATAACTCTGAGTTAGAGGACGGATCGTTCAAATGTTTTAAAAAGTGTGGGAGAGTAAAAAAGACGTTTGCAGTCTCAAAGTGCGAGGGTGCGTAGAATTGTAAAATTAGCTTGTTAAGTAACATTCTTAATTTTATAGAAACAGAGGCAATCGAGTATTTTTTTATTTAGTTCTGCGTATCTCAACAATTAGGATAATTAACAAATTTACAGTGATAAGTGTACAACAATAATAACAAAACCAGTTTTAATACTACAGTATTGATAAAGAAGTAAAAGTTAGCAAACCATTATACTGATTACATACTATTTTTATAGATACAGTAGTCTCTCTCTATAACGATTCCCTATATAACGATAATTCCTCTATAACGATGAAAATAGTAAACGTTGGTTGGTTCGTCATAAGAACAATGTATTAATTCTTTCTCTATACCGATATCGTTCTCTCTTTATAGCGATAACTTTTTAGCGTTCAATAGTTGATGACAAATCAGATGTGTTATTGTGTTTAAAGTTTAGACTACCTGAGTCACGAATGAAAAGGTCCTTGTCCAGCGGTTGTTTTGTTTTGCGCTTAAGGAATGCGGCCTATACTCTTTCTTATCAGAGGGTTAAGTGACTCACGTTTATTGTTCGGGCGGCGGAACTAACTGTTATCACACAGATGTTGTCATCTATTGACGACTTTTCATTTCCAGTTTGAGTTGTGTCTTAGTGTGCCAACAGTCAACATGTTTTCGAAAAAGCGAAAAGTGCTCTCGGTGGAGGAAAAGCTATCGATAACTCGAGCAATAGAGAAAGGTGAAAAGCAATCGGATGTCGTTCGCCGGAGGGGGCTAGAAAGGGCAGAAGAAAGTGGCTTAAAGCGGAGATAGAGGGCGGTAGCAGAAAGAAGTTGCGGAAACCTCAGCACGAAGATTTAGATCGCGCCATGTTTCAGTGGTTCCAGCAGCAGCGTATGAATCATATTCCATTTTCTGGGCCTGTGGTCAGGACAAAAGCTAAATTTTTTGCAACTGAACTTGGAATTGAGAATTTTAAGGCATCTGAGGGTTGGCTGAGCAAGTGGAAGATGCGGCACAAGATCAACTACGGGCAAATCAGCGGAGAGGCTCGCGATGTTAACAAAAACGTAACGGATCATTGGCTAGAAAACGTCTGGCCTGAAACACTGAAAACAACCAATATAACTTTAAAATTTAAATTGGAAAAGTGCGTTGGTAGAAAGCTCTCTAAGGAACTCATTACAGTTTTAGTAGCCGCTAACATGACAGGTTCGGTGAAGCAAAAATTTTTAGTGATAGGGAAGTCGAAAAACCCGCGTTGCTTTAAAAACATAAAAAATCTACCGGTGACATATAGGCAAACAAGAGTGCGTGGATGACCTCGGAAATTTTTGAAGAAGCAATAAGAAAGTGGGATATTGAGCTTAAAGGGAAAAAAATTCTTTTGCTTGTAGACAAAGTAAAAAAGCTCGAGTAAAAAAATTGTCCTGCTCATCCTGTATTGCGCTACCTTCAAAACATCGAACTCTGTTTTCTGCCAGCAAACACAACGAGTGTCCTTCAGCCCATGGACCAAAGTGTCATCAAGAGTTTGAAAAACCATTACTGGAGAAGACTTTTGAATCTTAAACTAAACATTCTTGACGCCTTCCTAATGATTAGTAAATCCTGGGACGAGGTGACGAACAATACAATACAACATTCCTTCAAACACGCAGGATGGCTTGAAGATCAAGGATTGAGTTATGATGAAGATGACCTGCCATTAAATGTTTGGGCCAGACAGTTTGAACTTACTATCACCTACGGACCGGAAGAGCTAACAGATTTTGAAGAAGTTGATAAAAATGTAGCTACAACATATGGACTTTCTGACGAGCACATCCTGCAAGCAGTTCATGTAGAAGAAGAAGAAAACAGTGACTCGGAAGTGGAAGCAGTGCCAGAACCAGCTCCGACCCCTCAGCAGGCATTGGATGCGGCGAAAGTACTGCATCGATTTTTCATCCACCAGGAAGACGATATGAGTGCTGCGGAAGATTCGATGCGTCTTCAGGACAAGGTCAGGTCAGTTCTGTGGAAAGGAAAAAGAAGACAGACCAAGGTGACAGATGTTTTTGATAATGTAGGCTAAATATATTTTACAGTAGCATTCTATTTTTTTTTATTGTACAGTACACATGTTTTAATTGTACAGTCATTTTTTATACTGTATTGCTTACATTAGTCGTTAATAAATCTATGTGGAATACAATGCTAATTCATTTAGATTCGTTTTGATAATTCTTTAAATTAAAATAATTTATTTATTACAGTATTAATAATATTACAGTACCGAATTTTGTCTCTCTCTGTATAACGATCTCTCCTTATAACGATGAAAATTCCCGGTCCCTTGCATATCGTTATAGAGAGAGAGGACTGTAATTCTAAAAAACAGATTCTTCTTCTTTTAATCGTGACTCCATTGATGAAGGTTGGATATACCTAATCATTGTAAATTTGTCTCTATCGTCTGCTTTTCTTAAAAGCGTCTGTGTGATTAATCCGGTCCAGTTGCAAATATTTTTTCTATCTAATCTATCTAGTTAGCCTTCTTCGGTCCAACTTTGGATATAAGCCTCCCCAATCCTTTTCCATTCTTCTCTGTCTGTCGCTACAGTCATCTATCTAGAGCCCAGGTGCTTCTTGATATCATCTGCCCATCTCATTTGGGGCCTTCCTCTGCTTCGTTTATATTCTCACGGTCTCCAACTTATAAGAATTTTGTTCCATCGGTCTTCTTTTTGTCTTATATTGTGTCCGGCAAATCTCCATTTCAATTTTGCAACTTCTTGTCTAACATCCCTCACTTTTGTTTTCTCTCTTATCCACTCGTTTCTCTTCTTATCCATTAGTCTTATGTGCAACATTTGTCTTTCCATTGCTCTTTGGGTTTTTATGATTTTGTCCATGTTTGCTTTTGTAAATGTCCACGTTTGGGAGCCATACGTAAGAACAGGGAGTACAACAAATATTTTTTAGCCAGGATATTTGTCGTCTAGGATTTCTTTTTCCTTCAATTTCACCTTTCATAATCAGCTGCCACAAGTCATACTTATCTCTTATTTCTCAGTATCGGCCTCAAATATGCTGTTTTTTTTTCATTTAATGTTGGTCAAATGTTCTGTGTCTCTTCTCATTCTGTGCAACAGCATTACCTTCGTAATATTCCAGTCGAGTCTAAAGTATTTTCAAAATTCTCCTAAAAAACCACATCAAAAGCTTCCAGCTTGCTTATTAAGTCAACATTCCAACAGTCCAAGCTTCGGGACCATTAAGAAGGTTAAGATCAATCGTAATAAAGCTGCTCTTGATTGCTCTATTCTTGATCAAATTACTGATTTCAGATTTAGATCTTCAGTAATTTAGACTGATATTTGATTTTTTCAACTTGTTTCACATTTTATATTATCATCGTCGATCGAGAAGAAGCGGACACAGGACATTAGAAATTATAATTGCATTCGAATTGTCCATTGGTTCTCACTACTGACTAGGCAGAAGAGCCGCTGTTTTGTGACACTACCCGTGACGCCTTCATTTATTTTACCGTTTTAGATACATCAACTTAATTTAATTTATTGAAGAGAAATTGTTCAAAATAAATTGCACACAATTTTATTATTGTCAAACGTATGAACGAAAATACTTACATACCTAAATCTTACGTTTTGCTATAATATATAGAAATTACTTCTTCAGTTTCTGAGAATAAATTCAATTGAAATCTGTATTTTGGAGAGCGCTAAATAAATTAAAATTTTAAATAAATTTAAATAAAGAAATAAAGGTGCAAATTATTAAATTAAACAAAAAGTTAATTTTTAGTTGATTTCTTTTTTTTAGTAGGTTTTTTCTGACGACAATCTTTTTTCTGTCATCCTTTTTGTTCTAACTTCATAACATTTATTTTAATTTGCAATTCTACACGATTGTCCTGCTTTCTAGCTTTAAGTGTTTTAGGTCGCATGTTTTGAAAACTGAGATTGTAATTTAATACGCAATTTGTATATTTGTTAATTTACTGTCCAGTATAAATTTCTTTCGAGTTTATTAAAGTGCGGTGTAGTTGTGTCATCTATTTTAAGATTTTAGCAGTTAAATTTCCATTTTCGGTGACAATATCTCACAGAGATAGGTATGTATATAAATCTTCATGAAGGTTTTCCATTTATATGTACTTTTATTGTTATTTATATCTCGTTTTTAACATTTACATTTTTTTCGTTAACTGATTTCCACATTACGAATAAATTATTGTGTTTTTACCACGAGAAATTTTTGTAAAAATATTTCAAGTAAACAAAGCAAAAAGATCGGGTTAGGAAAAATATTTCCATGAGTTTTTTTTGCATGAGATACCCCTAAATAAGGTTTAAGAGGTTGCCCAGGCGAAAAGTTTTTTAACAATTTGTTTTTAAACAAATTGTTACAATAAATTTTTTGGCCTGACCAAATTTTTTGTAGGATTTTTGGATCACTATAAACACAACAGTTTTCTCTAAAGTTTATATTGCTATAATGAATTTAAAACTGAAAAAAAAAACGCAAAAAAACGATTTTTAAAGCTCAAAAAGACAAGTAAAAAATCATGTGCTTAAATGCAAGTTCAAGCCTTCTTGGCTTGATTATGGTTATTCGCTTCCGATAAAACTTCTGGGCTTATTTCATTTTAAAACATTGTTTCTCAATTAATGAAGCGCGTATGACAGGGATAGCGCTCATTTGTACAATGAGAATTTAAACTAGCAAAAATGTGTGCCCTAGATCTTGTTTTTCTCTCTTATACACGCTGCAGCCTGAGATCCCGTCCTGTCACAATGTTTTAAAATAAAATAAGGTCAAAATACTTGGTGAATTCGAATATATTATTTCTTACAGTTGTTACAGTATAAAACGCTATGCACGTCATTATCTACGTCAGAGTTCCAAGTTGACATTGTTGCCAAATCACAAAAAAATCCTGAACTAATTTGAAATTAAATATATGTTATAAAATTATTGCAGAAGTAGATTGTACAAAAAAAAAATTAATTGTTAATGTAAATAAATAAATTAATTACTAATAATCTTTTTATCATTAAATAATTTTTTATTACGTTTTTATTTAGAAATGTTTTGTTATAACTAGCTTTTTAAATATTAATAAATCTTTTCTTCTTCAGTTTTAACTAAAATTAAATAAAATTAAATATAAATAAATAAAAATATAAATAATTATAAAAAATATAAAAAATTATAAAAAATTTTAAAATAATATAAAAATTAAATAAAATTATTAAAAAGTATAAACATTTAATAAAATTATATAAAAGAAATAAAATTAATTAAATTAAATAAAATTATAAAAATATATAAAAAATTGTAAATATTAAAAAATTAAATAACAATTAAAAATTATAACTAATTATAAAAAATACTGTTTGTAATTATAAAAAATTATAAAATTTAAATAAAATTAACTTAAATTATATAAAATTAAATAAAACTAATTAAAATAAACAAAAGATAATTTTAGAAAGTTTAGAGTCGTTTATAGTCGTTTAGAGTTTTTAATGAAAATTAATTAATATGCCCTCCAATTAATCATGAACATTTTTAGAATTTAATGGTAATTAAAATGAAATAATTTTGCATAAATACAAGATAATAAAAGTTATGTTTTAAGAACCCTAAAAGGGTTTTGAGCTTGAGCGTAGAATTCTTCCTCGTCTTATCTTCTGCCAACGGTTCCTTCCTATTTTTCTTTTATCACTAGATATATTAGTTGAGTGGTTTATGCCCTTTGCATATTTGTTTTAATTTTAATTGTTTTATTGAAATCACTAATGTACTATTATGTTTGATATCAGCGTTTACTTAATGTATATTAATGTATGATTTTTAAGAACTAGATAACAGAACTGCTTTTAATAACATTCTTTTCTTTAATTGATGAAATCGAAATATAAGATCAACAAAGCATCTGCACTATCAGGATGTCTGCGGGAGATAGTCTGGTCAAATCCGTATATGCGCACAGATAGTAAAATTAGAATCTATAAGACTTGCATACGACCGATCATGACATATGGCATAGAAGTGCGCGAAGATACCAACAAAACGAAACAGATGCTAAGGGTTGCCAAAATGAAAACCCTAAGAACAATAATGGGGAAAACAAGAAGAGACAGAGTGAGAAATACAAACATTAGAGAGCAGTGCAAAATTAAAGATATTGTAAGATGGGGAAGGCAGCGCAAGAGGATGTGGTACAACCATGTAAGACGAATGGATGAGAATAGACTCCCAAAAATTGCCCTAGAAAACAATCCGTCCGGTTCAAGACCCCCCGGAAGACCACCTAAAAGATGGAGGGATAGTTGGCAATCTACCTCCCAAGAAATTAACCAGAGGCAGCTTCAGAATTAAACAGATCGAAAAATCTACAAAAAGTAGAAGAAGAAGTAGAAGAAATATAAGAAATTTAAATTTTTACATTTGTCAACCTAATATATTAAGACGAATTACGCAAAAGGAATTCTGAATTAATTGAATTGTTGAATTAATTTTACTACGCTTTATATTGAAATGATTCTTATTACTAATCAATGGAATATTCATAAGTTTGAAAAAGCTTTTACATATTAGGAAACATCCCAACACGTGTCGTTTGTATTATATAATAACTCTGGTAGTACCTTTCCGCCATATTAATTAGAATTTGGTCGACTTTTGTTTGATATTGATGCTAACTAAAGTTTTAATAAAAGATCCATAGTTTTTAATCAATTAACATCCTGCTTATCATTTTTATTTTAGTACGTGAAATATTTTGATTGTTTCAAATTTATACATATTTCATATATTTGATTTACATCGAAATTACTTTCCTACGTTTTAAATTATTTAAAATTATATATTAAAACTCTTTCATATTTTATTCTTACTTTAATACCACTAGCTTTAAGGAGCTCAAAGACTCAAAGTAAAAATTAACCAATCTTCGTAAACATACCACTATACTGTATCCGTCTTCTCTCCGTACCATGTCCATTACACAACGTTGGTTGTCATAGTGTCATAGTGGCTATCAAAATTCAATTCACCACAGCTCTGAAGAGGGACGGCGAACACTGACCAAACCATTCACGCAGGTTATGAATCCAGGACCTTCTCTTTCGCTTGGGACCCCTCTTTCAACATATTTTGCCCTGAATAATAAGATGGAGGACTCATATTCTTCTAATTGTCGCATGACATGTGCAAAATATTTGTATTTTGTATTTTTTAGGGTTTTCATTGCTTTGGGGTTTTTTAAACCCAAACGTTGTAATATTTCCTTTTGAAAGTTTGACGTTTATTTAATAACAATTTAGTGAGCGTTCAGCTTTTAACTCCATGTAACTTCATATAAGATTAACTTCATACAAGATTATAAGATGTTTTATTTGACGAGTCTTATTTTCAGGTTATTGCTAATATTCCATCCATTTAATACTTTTTTTATTCAAAGTACAACTCCTATGGCGTTTCCAATGCTGATTTCTATCTCTTTACTTAAAACCCAATTGTCATTGATAATTAAACTGAGATAAATGGTATTCTCAGTTTTTTCTAATTTAGTACCATATGCTCAATACGCTGTAATTATGTAGTCGTCTACCGGTGTTTTGCTGATTCCCATATATTTAGATTTTAAAGCTTATTTAAGTTTTAAGTTTTAAGTTTTAAATTATGCTTTAAGTCTTATTATTTGCATTTTCTAGTAACACTGTCAGATAATAACTGTTTCTTCTGCGGAACTCACAAGCAACACATTATCATCCGTACATCTCAGATCACTGATAGCAATTCCGTTCACCATGATACCGACATTAACCCTGACAAGTATCTCTTTGAGAATATGCTCAGAGTACAGATTAAGAAGCAGTGGTGACAAGATGTAACTCTGTCTAACACCACAGAGAATTTCAATTTAATACTTGCTGGTGATAGTAGAGAGTTTTTTTGTAATTGGAGGCTTTGGTAAAGACCAAAGTTAGTATTTTTCTCTTATTTTTAAATTTTTTTGTTCTTTGTTCTTTTTTGTTCTGTTTTTATTTTTTTTTGTTTTTTTTTTGTAGGTTTTTTTTGTATAATTTTTAAGTTTTTGATGTCTATTCCTACTCGCGCAAATATTTTCATTACTTTTTCTGTCTAACTTTATCGAATGCTTTCTGAAAGTCTATAAAGCACATGTACACATGATGATTAACATCTCTACATCTCTGAACCAGTACTTACACGCTGAATAGTTTCTTCTTCAATTCTAGCGTCAATTCTGGAGTGAATTATCCAAAGAATGATTTTTAAAACGTGACTTATAAGGCTGGTTGTCCTATTGTCAAAGCACTTTTTATCATTTTTTTTTATTGGAAACATCACAAATAGAGAGTTTGATTGTTGTATGTTTGTACTTGACAGGTTTCGTCTACTTTATTTAAAATGTTGATGAAAAGTGATTTTTTCCTGTTAGTTTCAAGTTTTTTAAGTATTTCTGTTGGTATTTCCTCTTATCCTTTAGCATTTATTGCATTTTCTAGTTTTTTTAATGGTACTGTAAGACCTGTAATACAATTTTGTATTTCTTTTATTTGTCGTTTATCGCTTAATAATTCTTTAATGTACTTTTCATATTTTTAGTTTATTGATATCGTTTATGATAATGTTACCTTTTTCATCAACCATATTTTCATCGAACAAGGATTTATGATATTTTATTTCGTATGCCAGCACCCTTTTGCAGATCTTCCATTTACTTTTTAAACTACGCTTATTTTGCTGTTCGTATTTTTATTCCTATTTTTTTTTGTAAGTCGCTGTATTTTTTAACATCTTTGATTTTAAATTTCCTTCTCTCTTCCATAATTGATGGGTTTAATATATCATTGTTCAACCATTGTTGTTTTTTATATTTAATTTGAAGTAAGTCGAAAGTAGTTCTGTTTATGACAGTTTTAAAATAAAGCCAGTGATCTCCAATATTGTAAAACTCTTAGTCGTCTTCAACTTTATTCTCAAAACTTATTGCCAGAGATTAATAAATATTATTTATTACTTACTATTACTAACAACTGAATGAATAGAGACCAAACCTACTACGGGGTTGATGCTTTATAAGTTTCTGGAGTCCTAGTTCTAGATCACCCACTAAGAGGACATGATTCGAAGACACATGTTTTGACTACTTTTACCGAGTTTCGAAAACGCTCATTGATATTGATTTTTTCTGCTTATTGTAGTTCTAGTTCTTGTAGATGATCATTTCTTCCGTAACTTTTTCGGAATCCTGCCTGTTCCCTTGGTTGCTAAGTCTCTAATTTTCTTTCCATTCTCTTAACTAGTATTCGCATAAACAACATATATATATATATATATATATATATATATATATATATATATATATATATATATATATATATTTATATATATATATATTATATATATTTATATATATATATATATATATATATATATATATATATATATATATAAATATATATATATATATATATGGCTGAGGAGGCTAATCGGTCTGTAATTCTCTAAATTTGCTTTGTCTCCTGCTTTGTGTAATAGAATCATAGTAGCGTTGTTCCAGTCTGTTGCAATATTGTCGCTGTGAAGGCAGATATTGAAAATATCTTTTTTTCAGGGCTTCTTTGATTTCTGATTTGGTTATATCGCTCCTCTTCGAAACTTTCATGTTCTTATTTTGCTCTATTGCCTGTTTTGTTATTTCTACGATTTTAGGTTATATTTTATGATAATTTTTAAATAAATAGGAAAATAAGCCGAAACTTATGTTTTCTTTTATTATATAGACTATTTCAAACATAAAAATATTATAGATAAGCAGAAAGCTACTGCATTTCGAAATAAATACCGTACCATTAAAAGCAGTACCATAAAAATAGAAACACCTTCCTCCTTTCCTAATTAATGTTATCTAAAATAGCTTTCGTTATTTATTCAACACGGCATACCCTGTAAACATCCACATGCAACTAGCGTTAGTGGGGTCGATGGGCCCCGCCGAACCACCCTTGCATTCTTAATCACCCTGTTGGGTGTTGCAGTGTCCCTCACAGTTTTGGTTGGTCGCCCTTGTGCCTCATTGGCATCTCCAACGCACAAACACTCCATTTAATCAGTTACGTATCTATTTTAAGAATTGGAAGGTCAACATGGACTTTTTGTTGTTGCCTCTAATACCAAGGACGGCGATCGGCGGTCGTTACGGGGGATTTCTTTGAAATTTTTAGTTTGAAAAGTGAAAGTGCATTCCTGGTATGAAGGGTGACGATTAAAATGTAACAAAAAAATCACGGACCAATCGTGCAAATCTGGGTGGTGGTCAGTAAAAGGTAAAGTACACTAATAAAACATCAGTATTAGAAGCTTATTTGCTTAGTTTAGCCCTTCCAGAGATAAAGTTTTTTAACGGTTTTAAATATGGTTCACCCTTTTTGTGATTAAATTGTTTGATTATTCAAATTGCTATTAATAATTATTTACATTAATTTAGGAAAATAAATATACTGTATGCCGATTTTTACATAACCTATCAAATTTATATTATAAAATTATGGATAGTCTTGTTTTTATTTCAAAAGACGATTTGATATGAAGTTGTTCTATTTAAAATTGTATATATATATATATATATATATATATATATATATATATATATATATATACTTTTTGTATGCTTATGCGGTGTATGATTTGAGTATTCATCTAGTTTGATATGTCTCATTATATTGTTTAAAGAAGGAATCTAACCTTATTTATCAAAAATAAATGGTCTGTCTTTGTTTGAGAATATTAAACGACTGCATTTGCCAATATATTTTTAGATCTGTTTGTGACTCTTTACTTATTTATTTGTTAAATGAATATTTCAGTTTATTTACTTTTACCTTTTTTCAACTTTGTGTTACAATCTTGCAATCTTGCAATCACAGGTATAACTGTAATCGTGGTTTTTTATTTATTGTGATTTTTACCTGTAATTGTGATTTAACATAGCAACGAAATATTAGTATGTTCTTCTTCTTCTTAAAGTGCCCTCTCCTCAATGAAGGTTGGCTACTACAATTTTAAACTCTTCTCTATCTTTAGCTGTTCTTATTAGCTGTTCAAAATTTAGCCCTGTCCATTGTCGGATGTTTCTGAGCCACGATAGTCTTTTCCTTCCTAGGCCTCTCTTTCCCTCGATTTTTCCTTTTACTATAAGTTGGGCATATTGGTACTTATTATTTCTCAGTATGTGGCTTAGGTGTGATGTTTTCTAACTTTTACTGTGTTAAAAAGTTCTCTTTCCTTGCCTATTCTATGCAGCACTTCTTCGTTTGAGGTATGCGATTTCCATGAAATTTTGAGTATTCTCCGGTAGATCCACATTTCAAAGGCCTCCAATTTATTTACGGTTGATGTTTTAAGGGTCCACGTTTCAACTGCATATAGAAGAGTTGACGAGACGTAGCATTTTGATAAACGTAGTCGAATTTCGAGTTTTATTCGAGAATCAAAAAGCAGTTTTTTTATTTTTTCGAAAGATTTTCTGGCCTGTTCTATTCTCGATCTTATTTCTAAATCAGGATTAAGGCTGCTATCGATCCAACATCCCAGGTACTTAAATCTATTGACCTGTTCTAAAATGTGCCCATTTATTGTGTAAGGTTGAGGTACGTTTTGGTTTTTTCGTATTGACATCACCTTGGTTTTTTGGTTTTTGGTTTTTAGTATGTTAAACTGCGAATAAAAACTGTTGTCATGATAAACCATCATATAATTCTACACTCAGTGTAGTGTTATTATTTTGGTATATCCAATATGGTCGCATGTTTTACTTGCATGTGTTCTTTTTTAAATAGATGAGTTACAAATTTTAATAAACTGAAACTCTAAATACCCTTTTCCTTTTCTTCAACTAATATTTGTTTATATACCTACTAATATCAAAATAAACTATCGATGTTCGCATTCCTCCAAAGATAATATAATATTATATTTGCCTTTGCGTTTCTTATAGGAAAGAGACTTCACAATATCGCCAATAAGCCGACTGCATCTATCTAGTTCCTTGTTATCCTGTTACACATCTCTCATTTCACAACTTTGCGACTATGACTAGAATGTAAAATATCATATTTTGACGATCAAGAACTACATTTATAGAAGACCGAAATCACAGTCATAGTATATTTTGTTGATATTCATAGGTCGTGATCGTTATTTTCTAATCACAGCTGTTAAATCACTAGGTAGTGATATTTAGCCCACCTCTACTGTGTGTAATTTATATATGCAATTCAGAGGTTATTCCCTTTTTTATATTTCAAGTTGTGTGTGGTTGTTTGTTATCTTTGGTACCCAATGTCCATAATTCGTTGCTATTCTATTCTCTTCATCCTCACTACTTTTCTATCTTCTTCTTTTTTTGTAGACATGACTATTGTCATTGTCCGTTTTCAATGTGCCTCCAGTTAGTTTTCGTTCCATTCATATCGTCGTCTTCTTACTATAGTCTTCGTATTAGGGGATCTCTTACCGTCTTTACTACTCGATTTGTGGTCATTCGGCTTATATGATCATTTTATTCTACACTTCTTTACCCAGTCTTTCTCACCGAGTTCTTAATGTTCTACACTTTTATAGACTGTTTTATAAATTCTCCCTTTTATTTCTTTCCCGATATTTTTATTTCTTCAGATTGTTTAATTTGGGCACTGCGGCTCTTTTAGTTACCAGCTGTAGTCCGTTTGAAGAGGTTTACTCCTCTTCAAACGGACACTGGAACTCACTTCAAGCATGGGTGTATGTTACCTGAAGTCAAATTTAATTTAATATTTAACATCACAGTTTTAGAACAACAATATTTACAATCTTTTACAACTACATGTAATTTAAAGGATAAAAACCCCTGGTATTTTGGTGGCTCAGGCATTTTAACCTAGCAATTTTAAACCTGATGATGGACTGTTTAGTCCCAAAACGTTTGTTTTTTTTATGTATCCCTTTTAAGGGTTTTTAAATAAATATACCCATTTACGAAGATTAACCTCTTTTTTGTGATACGTGGTATTTCACTTTTACTTTTATTTTGTTGTTATGGTGTATATTTTTTATCGTTTTGATTATTCCTAGAGTCATCCTCTTAAGTTCAAAAATTGATAACGTTCTTAATATGACCCTGTCAAATACCTTCTTAATGTCTACGAAACATAAATATGCCAGCTATTTGTATTCTAATTATTTCTTTTGTACTTTCTCACTACCTTTCCAAAATACACTTTAATTGTTTTGCTTAACTTTCTTATTTTCTTTGTTTTTCTCGTTTGTTCTCGTGATCGTATTTTTTATTTTGCCTATTTTACCTTTATTTGCATTTTACCTGTTTTAATTTGTTATCTTCTATCTGACTTCTTCTTTCGGTATCTTATCCATTACTAACGGTTGGCTACTATGTTTGCGAATTGTAGCTGTTGTGCCATTCTTACTAGGTCATTCGTGTCCACTCAATTGCACTCTGTGATGTTCTTTATTAGTATCATTTATAATTTTGTCCTCTGCTACCAGCTGTTTTTCATTCTATAACAAGCTTTATACCCATATTTTTATATTTTTATATACCCATTTTTGTGAGTGTTTCTGGATTAATTTTGACATTTTTTTTCTTCTAACTTCTAAAATTTCTTGTTTATAAATAACAATGAGTAGTCATTTCTTGTTAATTGATATAAGGGTAAATGCTCGAGTAAACGAACTTTGAAAAATAAGGCTATTATCGAGCAGAAGTTTAATTAAATCTTGCCCAAGTACTTTCGCTTAAAATAGCATCTTCAGGGGCATTTCGTCAAATATGAGCTATCCAGCAAGCGTAGAATGTGAAAAACATTAGTATTAACATAAAATTGTACAAAACACTACACTAAAACAAGGACAAACAGTTTAAAATTACTTAAAAGATTCTACGCACTACATTCTTTATCAGTATCAGGAGGGAGAATGATACTGTCATTGAAAGAAAAATATATCGTACTTTTAAGAGCAAATCAGAACATTCAAATACTTGGAAATAATGGTAAATGACCAATGGAACCCTCAATGAAAAATAAAATGCCGTGTCGAATAATAAAGACAATTTTTTGTTAAATTTGAGCCGCTACTATATAACCGCAATATTTCTTTTAATCTACACCAAAGGATGGTTAAATGCTATAAGTGTCATATTCCATATTGTTATATGACACGAAGATATGAACGTTGAAAATATCGTCGATAAATAGATTGCAGCCTTTTGATAAGTGGAACCTGCAAAGAATCAATCGCATACCATGAACGGATAGGGTGAGAAACAAGGAAGACTTAAGAAGGACAAGAAAGATAATTACTTAACTTGATTAAGGTACCAACAATTGAATATCTAGGCCATATCCTGAGACGGCAAAGAGATGCAATCTCTCAACTAATTATCCAAGGAAAGATCGAGGGCAAAAAAAAAGGACTAGGTTAATGCTTTACAATAGCCAGATCAACAAAGATCAAACTTACTACAATCTGGTAAGGTATGGCCATAACTAAAAACATGAAACTGCGCATTGGAGCTCACATGTTTTTATGCTACCTACGATGCAGAAACTTAGATTATCAAAAAGTATAAATCACAACTTATAATGGTCTTTGAAGTTTGGATATATCGTAAAATAACAAAAATACCATATCAAAATACCATGGATAGCACACTGCACAACAGAGCTCCACATCATCACCAGGCTTACTACCACAATCATCAACAAAAATATATTGAGGTATTTTATACTCATACTTAGACAAAGAGAAGGTATGAAGAGATGAGAGGTTGAATTAAATAAAAAACACCACTGGTTACTGTCTGAGATAGCACACCACGCAGGAGGGAAGAGAATGGAGTACAAATATACTTCGAATACCATAACGTAACCACATCCTTATGAAGGATAAAGGACAGAGTAGGAGAACACTATTGCTTTCTGCTCTTCTGTACGTTATATATTTGCCCACACATCGTGAATAAAGTTGTCAGAAAAATTGCAAACGTCTAGCATAAATAAGGTTAAAATGCATTGTAACCACATGTTTAAGTATATGTATGCTGCTATTGAGAGGAAATAGTAATGGGTGGATCAAAATGTCGTACATGAATCGTACTAATGTCGTAATTGGTCAACTTCGTGCAAATTATCCAACGCTGTGTGCAATTTTTAGCCAATAGACACCGTTAGAAACAAAAAATTTAATTTGCTATTTTTTGGTTCATTCGTTGTAGTAGAATAATATGTTTTCTCTTAAAAAATATTAAATTTTTTGCTTTTTGGAAATGGTTCGTTCCCACCTATTTAACAACTGCTATAAATTTAATTATATATCCGAGTTCTTACTTGACTCTGCTATAAATTGTATACACTTTCTCACGTTAAAACAGATATTATCGAAAAAATAAAAACATCGAAGCAAGAGAAGAAACCACCTTGGTATATTAATGTTCTCTGGGTGTATCCTCCTACATACCGTCGTTTTTTCGCTTCGTGTGTAGGTAGTAAATACGTTTGAAAACACGATAAGCGTAAATATTCATGGCGAAAAGTACTAAAATATGAAAACCTTGGAGGAAATTTACACTACTTTTATGTTCAACGAACGTGCTTTATATACTACATGTTTGTATGCATGTACTTAAATTTCATATTTTATTTCTTGAATTATACAACTTTTCCGGTTGCATTTATTACATAAAGCAATAAATACAATAAAATATCTTCAGGATAAATCTAAAAACAGACCAAAAGTTTTAAAACAGTTTTTAGCTTTGTATATTAACATGTGCCATATTCATATGATAAATAAGTTATTAACAAATTGTATCTTTCTTGACTTAACTTTTCCTAGAATATCAAATGAGTCGTTATCAACTATAAATCTATGAGGCATACACCACAATTCAGATATCTATAAATTGATAACTTTAGTGGACACAATGTCATAAAAATTTAACAAATTGTGTCAACAAAGAGTCAGCCATGTTTAAGAGATATACAAAATAAATATAATGTAGACCAGGGGTGCTCAAACTTGAACTGCTGGCGATCTACCTCAATATTTTTAGACTACTTACGATCGACTCTGAGAGACTGCAAGTGTGTGTGATGCAGGGTTGTCGTACATACACGATACACCCTACCTACCTAGGTAGAGCATACCGTAGCACATATAGATATTAGCTTTATGCACAATATACACAATATATGTACATTATTTTAGTCAAGGTTTGGGTTACTTTTAGTTAGGTTCTTCTCTACAATATCAATGAAAAAACTCATAGTTATTCAAAATGCGAGTTTATTTGTTGTTACAAAACAAAAGAGTTGCATATGGTGTTAAACTTAACTAAGGAGTGGCTTTGGATGTTGAAGCGTGGCACTGCATGTCCTCAGCATACTTTTCATAAGATGGTACGTAACCACTGAGTGCTAATCGCAAGCATGATGTCATATGATCGTCAGTTAGTCGATTGCGATATTTTTTAATTATCTTCATTTCAGAAAATGCAGACTCGCACAAGTAAGTTTACCCAAAAATGTCGTCAGTTGAAGGGCGATTTGCCTTACATTCGAATATTTATCTTCAGATATAAAACGCCAGAAAATTTGTATCAGATACTGTAGCTTTGAGATGTATATCTGATATAATCTGCACCAACTCATTTTCAACAGAACATGAGTTCACATTAAACTGACTTGCTATTTCAGTAGCTAATTCCTCAATGTTTTTACATAAAAAAGGATAACTCATAAATGATACTATATTTTCCAATTTACTGCAATCATAAAAACGCATTTCGAATTGTCCCAAAATATTTGATAATTCAGCCTCATACGTATCATAATTCATTGCACATACACTGAGGGATCCTTGCTTTCAAAGACGAAAATGTTTCAGATCCTTTCTTTTCAGTTGATCTATCATAAGTTGCAATTTACTTTTGAATGCGTTTACTGCGCTAATCATCTCAATAATAAGTTTTCCTTTACCTTGAAGCTCCAAGTTAACGGTGTTTAAGTGCATTGTGATGTCAGTCAAAAATGCCAAATCATTTAGCCATTTTTCGTTTTTCAAAATCTGAGTGTCATCACCTATTTCGTCTAGAAAAGCTGTTATTTCGGGCAATAATTCTTGAAACCTTTCTAGGAATTTTCCGCGACTCAACCACCTGACGTCCGTGTGAAGAACTAAATCAGTGTGTTCAGCTGACTCCCTAGCTTCCAACTGCAACTGAAAGAGCCGCCGTTGCAAGCTACGTGCACGGATGGAATTCACAATTTTTGTTGCAATGCCCATAATTTCCTCCGTGTTTAAAACTTTTGAACACAAAACTTGTTGATGTATAATGCAATGGAATGAAAAAAATGAAGGGAGTTCTTCATTAGCTCGACACAATGCCACAAAACCGTTTTTGTTTCCAGTCATTGCTGGTGCTCCATCGGTTGTAATGCACATTAATTTATATATTGGTAGCTCGTAGTTTTTTACAACATTTAAGAAAACGTCATATATATCTTCGCCACGGGTCTTCCCCTTCAGAGGAATGATTGTCAAAACTTCTTCCTTAGCCAACATGTCATTGAATACCATCCGAATAAAAATACACAGCTGGGCAGTGTCTGTCATATCGATGGATTCGTCGAACTGTAAAGAAAAGTACGTACATTCCATGTTATCATGTTTTAGTTTATCTGCGATGTCTTGACTCATGACTTCAATACGCCTTGTGAAAGTCGGACGAGATAACTGAAGTTCTCTAATAGCAGACATAATTTCTGTTTTATTTTTAAAATCTCCAAATAAAGTCTCACCCGCTTCAATAAATGCTTCCTTCGCCACCGATCCATCTTCAAATGGTTTCTTGTGTTTCGCCAAAATATGAGATATTTTAAATGACGCGATCGTAGCAGCTTTTGATTGTTTGGCTGGTCTTGTAAACATGGATTGTTCTTTTTCAAACAAGATATCAAATCACTTACTTTTCGTTTTCTTAATTCACTCTGTGGCGGAAAATCCTTTTCATAGTTTTTATAAACCGTTTTATGATGCCTCTCTAAGTTACCACGCTTAGGTATTGCAACTGACGCACGACAAATAACACAAATGCACTTATCCTTCACCATAGAAAAGAAAAATTCTTCCTCCCCTTCCATCCTTATTAAAATGATACGTTTTAGATTTCTTCACTGCACTCATTTTTCACTATTTAATAATAAACTTTGTATCGACGTAGGATCGCTATCAAGTTACAATTCAGAATAACTCCAATTCCTGCAGGCTCAACATTTATATCGGCGTGAACGAAAGTCTCGAATGTTTCCGTCAAACGCGCCGCCCGAAACTAGACTGTACTGTCTCTCGTCTAGAAACAACACGGCTTTTCTTTGACAAGTGCCGCGCGTTCCTTTGATAAAGCCACCTTTTGCCGCAAGCAGTGTTATTTTATTACGTAATACATTTTTGTAGTTGGTAGAATATCATCCCAAATTTGATTAATAATTATAATAAATATTGAATTAATATTGACAGTATTTTGTTGTCCCCACTTCTTTGAATTGCAATGATGCTTAGTCAAGCATTCTATGTATTTGTATAGTTCAGTATTAATAAAAACGTTTAACTCTGCTGACAGTAGTTTAGTTACCTACATACTTATTAAAATTATTTTCTTCTCGAGATCTACCCAAAAAGCACTCGCGATCGACCAGGCGATCGCGATCGACCGTTTGAGCACGCCTGATGTAGACGGTTGTTTTTGGATTTAATTTTAGTCTCTTTTTATTATCTAATAGGTACGTGTTTCTGGGTCTACTCATCATCAGAGAGACTTGTAAGAAGATATAGAAAAGGTACATGGATTATACGAGACTTGTACTAGACTTACTATAACATATAATATTGTACTCGTTTCGACAGTACAGATACTAAAATTGGAACAATATAGAGAAGATGTCTGGCCTCTGCGAAAGGATGACACAAAATCGTAAAATGTGCCACATGTTTAATCAAAAACTTAAAAATTGTTAGGGAGCAAACTAAGAATTACAGATAAATGTCTTTCAAACGAAAATTTCAATCTGGTATTTATGAAAAACAAACTAGAAGCTGAAAGGTATGACACGTGTCTTGAAAACTATAATATTCCATTAAATGCTTTTTTTAATCTACAAGAACTAATTAACTTACTTGACAATTAACTGTTTTCTAAAACTCTACAGACGTCTGCCAAAAGCTTCAGATGGCAACGGCACCAGTACCCATCTGTTTGGTCACCAGTCTCTGAAGATCATCAATATTTTTGATTAAGACGACAGTGTCATCCACATTTATATTGTTGTTAATGGAAACTTTATTTACTTTTATTCCAGCTGTTTAACTCTCAACAGCATTTTTCAGGATCCCTTTCGAGTGGACATTAAAAAAAAGTAGCGACAATACGCATCCCTTTTCACGTCTAATCTTTTTTAAAGGTCCTCGATATCTTAGCATTTCTCTTCAAAGTATTTTTCTTCTGTCTGCTTTATCACCTTGCTGATCTTGTATTTAATCTCCCTGTAATTCTTTTTATCTTTGTTCTTACATTCTCCGTTATTTAATCCTATTGGGTTCTCCTCATTTATCCATTCCTCCTATCTCCTTGCGAAAGTCTTTAATATTTTTTTACACGGTTCCAGTAGATGGTGTTTTAATCTATACCATTGTTCGTTAATATCATTGGTGTCTATGTTTAGTTTGCTACAGTTCGTATTGGTTCTTTAAGCTTGCGTGTGTCTTTTGTAGAAATTCTTTAATATTTTTTAATGTTTTTGTGTGTGAGTGTAATCGTGGCCATAAGTGGGTTGTGATCTGAGGCCACTTGTATTCCGGTATGTGCTTTCAATAGCAGCATTACGGTATCATTTATTTATCATAATGTATTCTATCTAGTTCCTAACTACTTTCTCCGATATATCTGCGAGCAATTACGATATACGCAGCAGTTTGATTGCCTTAAAAAATGTGTTTTTAATAATCAAGTTCTCCTCTTGGCAAAATTGTAACAGACGGTCCCCTCTCTCGTTGCGATATCCCAGACCGTATTTTCCTACCGATTTTCCACTTTGCTTCTTTCCAATTTTTGCATTCAGATCACCTAGGACTATCGTGCTTTCTAGAGTAATTAGCATAATTTTAACTGGTATCTCCGACCACTCCGACATATAAAATTCTGACTAATTTTATGTGTTTTATGTTATATGTTTGTGTAAAGCTTGGTGTATATATTATCAATCACTGATTTGACTTCACCATTGTAAAACGTGAGAACAATCAGCAATATTGTTTTACTAATAGTAAGCTATATTATTGTGTTATTTTGTATACATTTTTTTGTATGAATCATACTATTTCTTTGATTTGCATTAAAACTAGGCACTTAATCAATTATTTATGATTCATCAGCGATGATCCATACCTATTGTTCTTAAATAATGACTCTTTTGTCGTTAATTCAAGATAACTTATATATTATCAGTGGAATCGTAGATATATGTTTATTTTTAATTGTTTGTTATTCTCATAGTATGGTTTTCCTATAAAGAAAAAATGAAGAGCCAAGGAATGGCCTATGTTAAATAAAAATCCAAATAAGAAGACAAATACGTGTACTAGGAAGAAAATTAAAGTAAGAGATATCGAAAAAGAAATAGGAAAACTGGAATGGTAATTGATATGATTCTACGTCAGATGGAAATTCTAATAATTTAATCTTACAGTGGATACATAGACAAAGAAGTATAGAAGTAATGCTAAAAGGTTTTTGTCCAATATTAGGTATATTGGACATGTTATAGTTTATTTTTATGAACGAGAGAGTAATTAGCATAATTTTAACTGGTAGCTGCGACCACTCCATGGGCGTGCTCAAGATTAATTGAAAAATTACTTTGAATAATTGTAAAAAATAAATGAATTATTTCAGTGTTATAAAGTGTTATGTGTATGTAAACAAAAGTGACCTCTTTTATCACACACTATATTAGAACTGACTGGCCTACATTAAAAAGGGTTTTAAAAAATTCACATTTTTTTTAATTTTTAAAAATTACAAAAGAGAAAAAGAGTTTTTAAAACCGTCTAAGGTATGTTAAATAGATGAATAAAAATATTAATATAAAACTTACAGCTACTTGTTACAAATCCAAATCAGATTCAGAAGATGAACTTTCAGAACCAAGATTTATAATAACTGGCTCGATCATTTTATCAGTAATATTGTCCAGCTTCCACATTTTTTCCTCTTCTTTAATAATGTGATTTACCTTTTCCCAGTTTTCAGGTTTTACATTATTTACGGCCTCCAAAAACAACTGTTTAACATCATGAATTTTAAAAGTGGTATTTTTTCTTCAAACTTCACTCTTTATCTGTGCCCATACCAGTTCAATTGGGTTTAATTCACAATGATATGGTGGGGATCTAAGTACTGTCATTCCTCGATTTTTGGCAATTTCATCAATTTCGTATTTTTTAAATTTTTCTTTATGAAGGGCACACAACGAATAAAGTTCCTTTCTTATAGACCCGGGATGGTACGTAATATTTTTTAAACTCAGCCAATTCTGCGAGTCTTTTTTTAACCACTTGGTTGTGGGCAGTCCTTCTATAAGTCTGGAATAATAACTTGCATTATCCATTACTATTACACAGTTCTTAGAAAGAAGATCTATCATTTTTTCGAACCATTCTTGAAAGACATCAGCGTTCATATCTTCATGGTAGTCACCGGTACGAGTTGATTCAAAAGTTAATAAACCACCTTCAACAAAACCGTCTGAACTGCCAATGTGTACTATTATCAGCCTGCGTCCCTTTCCTGATGGTGGGTTTAAACCAGTAGATAAGTTATTTACAAAAGCGTGCCTTTGACTTGTAACAGTTTCATCCTGTCAAAATTTATTTGGTGTATGACCCTCGTTGATCCATGTTTCATCAAGATAAAATATTTTTCTTTTTTGGTTTCTCATTTCCTTTATGGTTCTTAGAAAATGTCTTCTCCATATAACAATATCGCTTCTTTCTAATAAAATAGACTTTCTGGGATTCTTTTTCCAGCGGAAGCCTATTTCTTTTAAAAGTTTTCATAACGTACTTCGACTCATTCCTGGGTAATCCTTATCATCTCGAACTGAGACAAGAACTTTATCCAATGTTGGAAATTCTTGTCGAAAGAAGAATTCATGCACTTTCCGTCGAAGTCCTTCTTTAAAATGATAATCTATTTGAAATTTTGGTTTCCCTGGAGCATTACGTGGCATTTGAAAACTACAACATTTCTCTTCTTTAATAACTCTGTAAATCGTAGATTTCCAACACCAAGTGTACTGCTAACTAACTCAACGGTCTCATCAACACTTTCACATAAACGTTTGTCTGTAAATGATTTAAAACAATTAAATATTAATGTTTTTTCATTAACTGTTAAAGGACCAATTTTTCGGCGTTTACACGGCACTTCCAAATTTTCCATAACACTAGTATACACAATAAACTGCACCTTGCAACTGAAGTACCTACTTTTAGTGAACTGTTAAGAATTTTGAATACGCCACTTGGACCTTCCTACAAAATGGAAAAACCCACTATCACATTTTCTGTGGAATAAGTTTAGAAGGTAATTATCTAGTCAATTACTGTCGTAGATTCCTGGAATTAAAGAATTAAATGTTTGATTGTTGAAACCCTTACTTCGTGGAATGCACTCATTTCAGATAAAATAAAACGTTTTATTTTATCTAAAGAATTAAACTTTATTTTGCAAATAGGTAGGTACTTATTAAACTTTTATTGGTTATAAATAACCAATAAAATAAACATCTTACATTTCTTGCAAATTTATTAGTACCTGTTAACCTCCATCACTCCGACACTGGCAACCTTATTTAGGGATTAGTAACCCTCACAACTATTGTATTCTATTCTGCTCCGACCTTTATACCTGGTGGTCATACTCAATTTAAAATTGTTTTCCTATATACTTCTGTAAACTTGTTGACAAATATCTGTTTTTCATTGAGTCACCCGTATCCCCGTATAGGGGGTACGTAACAGTATAGGGATTTGCATACATAATTTATTATTTTATTACTCTCTCATACATAAAAATACACTATAGTTTCCGCTACTTTCAGTGCCTCTTCGATATCCCGGTAAAATTTTTCTGTCTTTTTTTCATAGGCATCCGCTTTCGCAGCACACACTTGTACCAATACATCAATATTCTACAGTTATTGTCTCTACATCTTCGTAAAAATTTGATTGAATTTTGACAATGTGCCAGTTTGTTGTAAAGAATTTCCAATCTCCAAAAATTAATATTACACCTATTAAACATATTAAACCTATTTTCTTGTGACATTTTAAATTAGATACTATTTTAATAGGAATAAGTCACAATTGAAGGTTAAAATAAGTTTATTGACGTTTTAATTTGAAACGTAAATTGTGAAGGTTATTTTAACCTTTAATTGTGGCTTATTCCCATTAAAATATTATCTAATCAATATTCAACCTGTTATTCTCTTGAATAATATTGTGGATCTTACTAGGCTGACACATGCTCTTAACATTCCTCAAACACAGTCTTATTCTCCAACTTTTGTTCTTGTGACCAGGAATTCACTGGTTAACAACCAGAGGCCTTGTCTTTTCCTCCCTTGTCAGTTCTTGCTTCTGAAGGCCATGATTGATGACACCGTTATTGTTTGCTGACACTATGCTGATTGTACTAAGGATATCTAAAGGGTTCTATAATGTAGTAGTTTCACCTTGACTTCTACATCCTTACGCAGTTAACCATGATTTTGATTCCTCCACTTTTGGAGCCAATTTCTCAACCTCAGGACAAAATGTTTCCCTAATAGTTTCCAACTTATCCGCCCCAAGCCGTTGTTCAATAGGTGGGTGAATGTTTATACCTGCAGTCATTCGGTGAATTACCTGTTGGTCCACAGAAGGTATTTTATTTTCCGCCTATTCCGGTAAATAGGTTCGGGCATTCCCCTATCCCCTACCTAGGGACTCGCTCTCTAGGGGTTAAAGGTTCCACCGCAAGTGTATGAAAATAGTAGAGTAAATTATGTAATGTATGAAAATAGGGTACTAAAATTTTGTTTTTGTTCCAGATATACATCGAAATAATATCCTGTTTTTGAAACCAGGTAAGTTTAAATATAACTAAGTCTAGTAAATTGAAGTCTTTTAAAAACAAAAGTTGGTTCTCGATAAATTTTTTTTAGTTTAAAATGTCTTAAAGATTATTTGGTAAATAGTATTTAATTCTGTGACGATTGAACACTTGCACTTTTCTACTAGCACATGTTTTACTGTAAGGGGTGAACCGCACTCATCACAAATTGGGCGTTCTTCTTTTTTAAACAAATGTTCATGAGAAAACTGGGTACAGACAGTAACAGAAAGTAATTATTTGTTTTTCTCTGGATACCTTGGGTCGTTGCCATGGTCCAATCTTATTTTTTATCTCCTGGAGCTTTGATGGCGTGGATTTCTATGTATTGTTCCAGTTCTCGAACACGTGCTTTATAAAGTAGCATCTTAGATCCATATTTACAGATTGGGGTGACATGGAGATACCGTTATCGTTTATATCGTTTATGGCTTTTGACAGTTCTGCCTGCTGCCTTATTATCTGCTATTCCAAGATGTGATAGTAAAGCTAATGGATGATGCGTGTGTATTTTCCTGATTACGTGTACAGATGACATAGAATGTTGTTTATATAGAATTTTATTCATATTATTAGCATTTACCTGCAGTATCGCTTGGTAAATTGCATAGAGTTATCCAGTTAGTATTGCTACAGTATCTGGAATTCTATGTTTGAGAATCTCTGTGTTTTTAAGTATTAGCACTTCGACTCTATTTTCTATTTTAGATGCGTCTGTACGGTATACTAACATTACCATAAACGATCATAATTTTAAGGTGGTCAAAGAATTCAAATACCTAGGAACACCAATTACCAGTGAAAACACAGGAGAACGGGAGTTTGGAATACGAATACTGGCGGGGAATAAATCATTCTTTCATTCATTCAACATCTAATGAGGTCAAAGCTTTTCTCAAGGCGTGCCAAAATCCAAATGTACAAAACCATAATACGACCAGCAGTGACATATGGAAGTGAAACATGGACATTGAGAACGAAAGAAATCAATAAGGTATTAGTATGGGAACGCGAAATCCTGCGAATTATATATGGTCCTTGCAGGGACAGCGTGACAAATGAATGGAGGAGCAGATACAACAATGAAATAGAGACTCTTTTCGGGAAAGGAAACATCGTAAGATACATAAAAGCCAATAGATTAAGATGGGCAGGCCACGTGGTACGGAGTGATGACGACAGACTGATTAGCAATGTGTTTTGAGAAAGACCAGATGGTAGAAGATCGACAGAAAGGCCTAGAAAAAGGTGGAAAGACGCAGTCAGTGAAGACCTTGAGAAGATGGAAGTAAGGCCATGGGAAATAATAGCACAGGATCGGAATCAATGGAAGGCAATAGTAAACGCGGCAAAAACTCACGAAGAATTGTAAAAGCAATGATGATGATGTACGGTATACTGTGTAATTAAAATGGGAGTTAATTAGATCTCTGAAGTGTTGAAAAGATTATAGTTGGTGCTATTGGTTTTTTAAATTCTAATAGACTATATAATAATATAAAACGTGTAGCGGGAAACTGGCTACAAGCGGCCCAGTGTAGAGAACACTGGAAAGAACTGAGGGAGGCCTATGTCCAGCAGTGGACGCGATTGGCTGATTAATGATGACATAATCATTAACTGTTAGAATTTTTACAATTTAAGGTGGAGATAACGATACATTTTTGTATTGGTATAAGGGTGGAAATTGCAGTTTAGTAGATTCATATGTCACTTTAAAATCTATGAATAGGTCAAAGGTGTCAAGTCGATCCATTGTTGTACATCCAAGTCTAAATCCACTTTGATATTTATCAGAGTATGTGCTCAGACGTGTATAATTAAAAATAATTTGGGAGTATCTTATAAATCGTGTTCAAATGTGTTATTCCTCTATAATTATCATATTCAATCATCTCAAATCTCTTGTGTAGTTAGCACTTCTTCTTCTTCTTCTTCTAGTTCCTATCCGTTTCGGATGTTGGAAATCATATTGGCAATCATAACCTTGCTCGCTGCGGCTCGAAACAGCTCCGTTGAGGTTTTCTTAAACCATGTTCTTAAATTCCGCAGCCATGATATTCTCCTTCTACCGGGTCCTCGCTTACCTTTGACTTTACCTTGCAATATAGACTGTAGCAGGAGTAACGGTGCTCATTTCTCATAACGTGTCCCAGATATTGCAATTTTATGCGTTTGATTGTAAACACAATCTCTGGTTCCTTCTTCATTTTTCCTAGAACTTCCTTGTTCGTGATCCTTGCTGTCAATGATATTCTCAGCATTCTTCTATAAAGCCACAGCTCAAATGCTTCAAGTTTTTTAATAGTGGTGTCTGTAAGCGTCCATGCCTCCGCCCCGTACAACAACACAGAGAAAACATAGCATCTCAAATGTCTCATTTTTGTATCAAGGGATATGTTGTGACTTTTGAAGATAGCGCTCATTTTGTTCAAGACCGTTCTTGCCTTTCCATGCGGCACTTTATTTCCTGTAAATTGCTCCACTGTTCGTTAATAATAGTTCCCAGGTAACAACACTGTTTTACTCGCTCTATCTGCGTCCCATTGATGTATAGATGAGCCCCGTTTATATTCTCCTTGCTGAAAATCATTTGTTTCGTTTTGTGGGTATTAATGTTTAGTCCATACTGTTGACTGTACTCGTTTATTCTGTCCATTAGCCTCTGAAGTCCCTCTAAACTATCTGCTATCACCATGGTGTCGTTCGCATATCTAACATTGTTTACTCTTTCACCATTTAGAAGGATGCCTTCGTCTATTCCGTAAAGAGCCCCGTTAAAAATTTTCTCTGAGTACATATTAAATATCAACGGCGATAGGATACATCCCTGTCTAACTCCACGTAGTATTTTTATGTGATCTGTTTCTTCTCCGTTAATTTGCATATTTTCCGTAGTTAGCACAGAAAACCGTTATTAAATACTTTTGTCCTTTTATTTAGAACTTTTCTCGTCTCCCTATACTCTTGCTATAATTTTTGTGATGTGATTGGCTTGGCATGTATCGCCAGGTAAAGTTCTGCAAAGTTCTGTAGAGTTCTGCAGAGATTTTATTAATTCTTGGTCTGGGTCGTTTTTTTAATTTTTGTATCTTTCACTAACGAAAAATTGTTTTCAACGAACTAATTTTATGCATATCAAAAATATTACAAGATAGTATGAAGAAAATAGTATGCTGCCCTATAGTCTTTAAATAGAGTAATATTTTATCAGGTATATGTTTGATGATTTTGGGTAAATTATTTTAAATTTTGTGGTATACCCTTTATAATGGTCATAATAACTAATTAATTAAATTCAGTAAAATAGTTATTTCAGATCAAAACATTAAAATAAAGACCTTTGTGTAGTTAATAAATATTAGTACGCCCTGTAATGGTTCTGTTTGAAAAAAAAAACTTAAAGCAGTCGTTAAATTTTAACGATTTGTTAACTAAAACCCCTAATGAATACTTAAAGGATTTCGAAAGGCAGCTAAAATAAAGTTATAAAGAACATAGCTGCCCACGACCCGCCACTCCCAGACCTTGCAAAAATATCACGGTATACGATGGTAGGTACTGATCAGAGAGCTTGATATATCATTTAGTAATATCAAGTCGAGAATGGCACAGCCGTAAATATTACTCGGTGTATAATTTATTATCCACCTGTATAGAAACGCTGAGCCGACATTTTCTCGGTAATGTATTACCTTACTCTGCTGCTCCATCCACCATCACACACTTTTTGCTTTCTGTTTCTTTTCATCTTTAACGAACATGCCAGCCTTTGAGTGAAATATGTGAATTGATGTTAGTCGAACACGGCCAGGGCCGTATTCTTTATTAAAAAGTCAATTAGCTAGACGGACAACTAATTCCTTTTGCCCGGTTAGTTCACTTTTCATAAATAATCTTGATTTGAATATTTTCATACTTGGAAAATATAGTATATATATATATATATATATATATATATATATATATATATATATATATATATATAAGTTTGAGTTTAGTTCTTGAACCTTAATATATATTTTTTTCGTTGTTTGGGCTTAGGTTCAAGATTGATTTGATACTAAAACATTTTCATATATTTTGTCGACGTTTCGGCAGGAAGTCCATGCCTTTTTCAAGAAATAATATTGACTAAAACATAACATTTTATGACAGACATAATAAGGTTTAGAAGTTGTACTTTTGACTTACCAAGCATGTAAAAATTCGTAACTAACAAGTAGACGTTACAATTAAAATAATATTAAAAACATAGGACATACCCACTAAGTCACTACATGTAAAATGTATTTAAAATCTAATGTGTTGTTTATTGAGGTTAGTTTACTGTTTAAACAATCAGTTATTTTTACATCATAGGCGTCCTGAGATTGTCTTTTTATGTGTTTTTAAATTAAGTTAAAATATATTTTGTCCAAATTTTTGACATCTTTTTTATCGTTTATTGCGTTATTATTTTTTTTTATTTGTATAGACTCTAGAAGCTCTCTCTTCTTCCTGTTAGGTTCACTTTTTAGGATCTTGTTTTTTCAAAATCAAATTTATGTTTTTTTTTTTCGTTTTCATGTTTTGTGAGGGCGCTTGAGTTTTTTTTGTCATATTTGTGGGAACGTATTCTTGAGTTAAGTAGCTGACTGGTTTGTCCAATATAAACTCCATCACTATTCGAGCAGGGAATTTCATATACAATATGCGATCTTTTTAATAGAGGGGAATTTGATAGAATTTGATTTTAATCTTGTAAAATTCTTTTTCAAAAGATTTTGCCCTTTATGAGCGGCACGTGAAACGTGTTTTTTTTTTCGTGCCGATAACAATGTTTGACGAAAAACACGAGCAACGGATCAATGTGAAATTTTTCGTTAAATTAAAAAAAACTCAAACTGAGTGCTATAAGTTGTTGAAAGAGGCCTATGGAGAGAATTCTCTATCTCGCGTGCGTGTTTTCGAATGGTATAAAAGGTTTTCTGAAGGTCGAGAGCGAACCGAGGATGACCAACGTCCAGGTCGACTTGTCTCTGTTTCAACTCCGCAAATAATGACCAAAATAAATGAAATTGTGCGCGTAGATTGTCGTATGAGTATTCGGATGATTGCTAATACTGTAAACGCCAATAAAGAAACTGTCAGAAAAATTTTACATGACGAATTGAACATGAAGATAGTCTGTGCGAAGTTGGTCCCAGAAAATTTGACCCCTGACCAAAAGCTCGTCCATCAACAGATCTGCTCAGATTTTCTTCAGCGGTTAGATGAAGAGCCTGAATTGATGGAAAACATCATCACTTGCAATGAAACCTGGATATTCCAATATGATGTTGAAACTAAGCGGCAATCAATGCACTGGAAAACTCCTGCATCGCCGAGAATGAAAAAAGCAAGGATGTCGAAATCAAAATTTAAAGCCATGCTAATCGTTTTTTTCGACATCAACGGCATCGTAATGACTAAATGGGTTCCAGAGGGCCAAACTGTAAACCAAACTTACTATGTGAAAGTTTTGTCAACACTCCGAGAGCGAGTTCGTAAGAAACGGCCGGAGTTGTGTAAAAACAAATCGTGGATCTTGCACCAGGACAATGCACCTGACCAAAACGCGCTGTCTGTGAAGCGTTATTTAGCTGCTAGAGGCACTCCAGTGCTCGAATACGCGCCGTACTCGTCTGATTTAGCACCCTGTGACTTTTTCCTGTTTCCGAAGATTAAGTCTGCCTTAAAAGGAACCCGGTTCGAGTCGATGGAAGAGGTGAAGCGAAAATTGGCGGAGTTCCTAAATGCTCTTACAAAAGAAGACTTCCAGCATTGCTTTGACCAATGGAAAAAAACGAATGGAACGGTGTGTGGCGAGGAAAGGGAAGTATATTGAAGGGAAGCATTCGATTGTAGAATAATTTTTAAAATAAAACTCTTTTTCATAATCAGTCTCGTTATTTAATAGCCAGAACTCGTAAAGCAGACTGGAGTCAAATACAGGAAATATAACTAAAACAATTGAACATTGAAAATAAAAATAAAGATTAAATGGGATATTAAATTGATTGAAAATTTGAATGAATAGTTGAGCGTCAACTATTTTTAAAATAAAAATAGAACTATCAGATATAGGTTATAGATGAATAAAATTAAGAGAAATTGACATAAAATAATTATTTAAAGAAAAATGATAAACAAGTAACGTTTATAACGTTACCTTTTGATATAATCAGTTGGTTTTATTTGTTTCGTAACAAAACAAATTCTTATATTAAAAAAATTTACTTATCTGAAAATCAAATGAAATTTAATGAAAAACTTGTTAAAAGCTGATGTGTCACAGAATAACACTTTAAGCACATGTTCATAAATAAATTATACATTTATTTGTATTCTTCCGAATTAAATATTACTTTAATCAAGTATGTAAATAATTTCGTATAATCCAAAAACAACATAAAATTTAGCGTGGTGATGTTTTACAAGGCCATAAAATTATTCACCCTTTTTTAAAGAGACTAAATTAGGAAAAGTTGCCTTAGCTCCGTAAGTAACAGAACAATAATTAGCGAAGTATGAAAGCAGTACAAAAAATGCCGACAAAGGTCATACGACTAAAAACTGTATCCGGTATGGTTTTAACATCCTTCTACTAAGAAATCGTATTCATAAAAATGCGACAAGCTTTTAGCTATTCTTGATGTTTTTTAACTCCTACGAATAAACTATGGAGACTGATAAAGACAATATTTGGCATAAAACATAGACGGATAATCTCACAATTAAAACTTACAAATTAATTTGTAACTGTAATTTTGAAATAGCTAATTTATTAGCTAAAACATTTAATACTATGTCTTCTAACAAAAAGTACAGTGATAATTTCCTTAATTACAAGCTGCAAGCTAAAATTGCAAATTTACCAGAAAGCAAGACAGAAAACAATTTACTTAACCTGCCTTTTACTATTAAAGAACTAAATAGTGCCCTAATGAAATTAAAAAACACTACCTTAGGGTTTGACGACATACCAGTAATATTTTTTAAACCTCCTTCTCCTCTCCGCTAAACTACATATATCTACTTCAGATCTTTAATTTAATTTGGCAACACAACAAATTTCTGATAGCTTGGTCAAATGCCATCATCTTGCTGTTTTCAAAATCTCAAAAACTAAGACTAGAATCTGACTCTTATAGGCCTATCAGCTTAACACCAGCTCAATTAATTAGCTCAACAAGCACATTAATGAAGAAATTGGTAAACCATAGATGTGGATGAAAAACACATCTAACCACTTAATATCGGAACAAAATGGATTTTGACTTAATCGCTCTGGAGTTGATAATATCTTGGACTTGAAAAGTGACATCCATGAAGAGCTAGCCATAAACAATCCTGTGTTGCAATCTTTTTTTATTTAAAACGAGCATTTAACATTTGTTGGAAATTTTATATCAACAGAAAATTACATTCGTTGAATAGACGTAAGAGTTGCTTTAATATTATAAAAAAAAATTTTGTATAATAGGTCATTTTAGTAAAGATACATAATTTCTACTTTGCGGAACATGCTGGAGAAAATAGAACTCCACAAGGTTCAGTCCTACGTTGTTTCTAGTAGCAATAGGTAAAACCAATTAATTAATGACATATATCCTTCAATCAATGCTAAACCAATAAGAAGAATAGTCAGTAGGTTTTAAATTTTCAATAATGGAAACTTAGGCAGTATTTTTCATTAAAAAACCTCCACAAGTCTACATAACATTAGAATTGCATAGTTCCATAGTGACATTTAAACCATCCTCAAAATTTATGGGCATGGGGTTTGATTAAAAACCATCAAATTCGAATATCAAGAGTAAATCATAATTTAGTGAGATAATTTAATTGAAAAACACTGGCTAATAGAAATTGCGGCTCAAATCAAATACCTCTATTGAAAAAATATCGAACTTTAGCTTATAGGCTTATAGGTCTAAGGTCTAATCTTTGTATTAGAATTGCTCTTAGAGCATTCCTTACAACTTCTGCTGAGCACAGGTGGTGAGCCACACCTACTTTACCAAAAAATGTATCTAACACTAATTCACTTATTTTTCATTACCTCAAGTTCAAGGACACTTTTTGTTTATATGTTTTGTTGTTGTTATTGTTGTGTACCTTTAACGATAAGTACATACATTGCTTTTTTAAAAAGTGTCATATATCAAAATCTTACTATAAAAAAATTCGAATGTAGTTCTGATTAAATATTCAATTTCCAAAAGTTTATGCAGTAAATCCTGACAATTGGCCTCCATGGACTTGAAAAAATCTCTACTTGAAACATCACATAGAGAAAATGCTAAAATGGGGAGACTTTATAAAGCCCAAGAAAACTTCTTGTGGATACCTTCCCACATTGGTGTCGACTAATAAGAAGACCAATTAGAAATAGTAGTTAAACAGAATAAATTAGAACAGGTGGCAGAATACATATACCTAGGACAGATAGTAGAGCTGAACAGGGGCAATCAAACAGAAGAAATAAAAAGAAGAACTAGACTAGCATGGGCCTCATTTGGTAAACTATCATATATTCTAAAAAATAAAAAGTTCCCTCAATATATGCGAACGAAAGTATTTAACCAGTGCATTTTACCAGTTATCACATATGGCTGACAAACATGGACTTTCACAAAGGAGAACATTGACAGGATATCCAAAACACAAAGAGCAATGGAAAGACAGATGCTGGGCATCGGTCTTAAAGACAGGAAAATAAACTCATGGATCAGAGAAAAAATAAAGATGAACGATGTATCAAGACAGGTTGCAAAACTTAAATGGAACTTCGCCGGTCACACTCTCCGACAAAAAGATGGAGAAACACTGGAGACCATGGGGAAAAAAAAGAAAAAGAGGAAGACCACAGATGAGATGGACTAACGATCTTAAGAGAACGACAGGAAAGGACTGGATACAGATCGCCTAAAATAGAGACCAATGGAGATTAACAGGGGAGGCCTATGCCCAAGAGTGGGCGTTTAAGGCTGATTAGATAGATAGATAGATAGATAGATATAATTGCCAACACGGACGTTAAATCACCCATAATAATTATATATTCATCCTTTGGGGTCTCGTTTATTACAGTCTGAAGGTGTTCGAAGTTGTCTATGTGGTGGTATTTCTGTTGTTCTCTGGTGCATAGATTGCTATTACATTCAGAGGTTTGACATCAAGTTTAACTTTTATACTTATTATTCTTGTACCTAGAAATCAGAGCCAAAGAAGGAGTCGCCCTGTACTAACAGGGCGACTCCTTCTTTGGCTCTGATTTCTTTCGAAACACCACTCTAAATCATCAGATAGTCATCTAGCACAATTTGACCCTTTCCTGTTCCGAGGCATAATCCTGTTTCTATGAGCTGTATGGTTTTAACGTCTATCAGTAGGGTGCTAACCTGGTTGTAGAACCTCTTCTCCTTAAAACTAAACTAAATTTATATTTTTTCCAAAAACGCAAAATGCAATTAAAAAGATATTGATAGAGTGAACGAAAATAGAACAGGTTATTTAGATTTAAATGGCTTAACTGTAGCTTATACGAGCTATTTAGAGCAGCAACTATCAAAATTATCAAAGCTGTAATGATATACAATATCCAATAAATAAAGAAACTTTAAGATGAAAAAGTAAGAACTATTAACCTCTATGCTTACCTTTTTAATGATTAAATTATGGAAAATGCTCTTTTGTGAGTAATACCTCTCGAAATTAAAAGACTTACGTGGTTCATGCATGATCATGTTTTAGTACACTGCGTAATAATGGTATAAGATATAGATATATTAAACAGAACTCAATATTAAATCAGCTAATATTAGTTTTAATTTTTTTAATACTACTACTAAGGATTTCCACAGTTTTCACCGTCTTCCTTCACTCAACCGTTTTCTCCAATTTTCTCTGTCATTCCAATTTTCATCTCGCGGGGTTCTTTTCTCCATAGCCTCGTCGAATTCGTCTCTGAATGACCTTCTGGGTCTTCCTCTCTTTCTTCTTCCGATCGGGCTCCATTCTATGATTTTATTTATCCAGCGTCCTCTGTCCGCTCTTCTGACGTGGCCGTACCAGGATAGTCTCTTCTCCTCTATATAGTCGATTATGTCTGATTGCACTCCCATTCTCCGCTTAATCTCTGCGTTTTCAATTCTGTCTCTTTTTGTAAGTCTACAGCTTCTCCTCAAGAACTCCATTTCTACTGCTCTTATTCTTTAATTTTTTTCTAACGTTATATTCATCCAAAACCTTTATTTGCTTGATTTATATCTATTTAAAATACTCTTCAAAGAACCAAAGGTAGTTAGATATTCAGATATTTAAAATATTTTCATTAGATCTTCTCCCTACCGAAGTTTCTGTTTTTGTTTTGACGACGTCACTGGCTTTACCACCCTACAGAACATATGTACACATCCCACATTTTAGTATTTTATAGAAAGGAACGACTTCGCAGATGTTCTCCCAAAATGGAAGTAGAGGTATTAAAGACTTACCTTTCAGCCACATGTGTACACATACTTTCATTATACGGAATTAACTTAAGTGTTAAATTCAATGATGTCTGAAATGGGAGATTGGTGATCACTCATGCCGTGATGATGTTTCCAATAAAATGTTTAGTATGTAGGTGTTGCGAGATTGGTCTTGTATGCAAATTATTGAATATTTTGTTGTAAACATTTTACCTACATGATTATAATTAGAAAATTATACAAAGTCGCAAATTAAAGTTTATCACGAAATAAGATACAAAATGTATACAGAGGTAGGCCAAATTGAAATAAACACAATATACAAATATATGTTATAGTAATCTAAAACAGTAATAGGAACATTCTGAAAGAGTTTTTAAAAAATAAAGTTATTTCAAGTTATAAATAACTTTCGATAAAAGTAAATATAAAATAAACACATCAAAAGTGTCTAAAGACTCGTTTTCAAGATGATAGTGCTCTAACGAGAGTACAATTAAGGGAGCAATAGTTATATTACTACAGTGTTGTGCGAATTAATGGAATCATAGGCTGTTTTAATGAAAAAACAGTTTATTTAGTAAAAAAATATATTTTGACAAAACTATAAAGGTAAACTTACATTTTAATGCATTTTAAACATGAATTTTAAATAAACGTATGATTTGTAACCATTGGTAATTATTTTTTAAGGATACGCCAATTATCTTGTAATTTGAATGGTGAGATTTATTTACATTTTTCATAAAATCATTTTATTGATATATTGGAAGACGTAGGGCCAATGCTTTTTAAATGCATTCATTTTTTTCGAATCCTGAGAAAACTAATAGGTATTTTTCAAAAATTTCAACGCAGAATGAAATATTACATTATTACTGAGGGCCAAAAGTCCCTGAAAACTTCTATAATGCTGACCTTAAAAAGTTATAGGTTTGAAAAAGAAGAGAAACTTTAGTGTAATTTTTAATTTTAAATATCTTATTAAGAAATTAAAGTCAAAAAACGCTAAATTTTAAAGCAGTTGAAACAAATTTAAGAGTAATAAATGGTTTTTTTTTTTAAATGTTTTTATTTGATACTAAGAAAGTTGCAAAATAAGTCAGAAATGTTGGTTTTTTATAAATGTTAATAAACATATAAAAATAACCTTCATGTTACTTAGAAAATTGGGGCATGTAGTGCTTAAAATACAATCACATTTTCAAATCAAATTTTTTATCCCAAATTAAATTTTTTTGCCACAATTTGAGTCAGAAAATAATGAAGTAACAGTAATTATACGAATAGCTGGAATAATGTTATGAAAAAAAAAAAATAATTTTAAATATTGCAATGTCATTTTGCAAAAACAGGTCGATATTTTTTCTGATAAACAATTAGAATAACTTTATAACGATTGCATGCAGTTTTTTCTTTCATATTTGGAGAGCTTGCAAAAAAGTGGTCCTAGAACAATTTTTAGGCAAAGTTCCTTTTTTTTTTAATTCACAGTACCTTGGTTTATAACAATTAAGAGATCTATTTAGGGCAATTTTAAAGAACATATTTCAAAGTTTTAATGAGCCAAATTTGAAAAAGATTCCCTTTCAACGGATTTATCCACAAAGCTTCAAAATGTGGTCCTCAAAATCGACCGGCTTCGAAATTCGTAGGAGCTATGGAGGGGAAAGAAGCTGTTCTTCCCCCTTCATCTCTAGTTGCTGTTTTTGAATTTCGACGTGTCTTTTTTTAATTTGCGTCTACTTTGTACGTATATTACGACTATGTATTATTTAATTAAATAAATTGTTAAATAAACCATCTAATTTGTTTGAACTTTTTTTTCTAGTAATCTCCTCCTCCTCTATTCTTTATACTTCGTAAGAATGTGGTGACGTTATGGTATTTAACGAATGGTTGCTATTCACTGTTCTTTCTTCTTGGCGCGGGCTGCCTCAGACAGAGAATAACCTTCCTCGAGTTCTTGTACCATCTACCTTGCCTTCAACCACCAACCTCTCCATGCCTTCTATTCGTCTGGTAATGTGTCAAAATGTACCTAAATATATTTTGGTTGATGATTGTGGTAAGCCTAGTATTGATGTCGAGTTCTATCAATATTGAGACATTTGTGCGATGTACAGCCAGAGTATGCGCATCGTTCTACGATATACTTACATTTCACAGGCCATTATACGTCGTGAGTCGGACTTTTTAATGGTCCAAGTTTCTGACGCATAGGTAGCGATAGGAAAGATAAGCGTACTAGGCGCAGTTTCGTGTTCCTGGTTATGTATTTTTCCAGATTTTAGTAAGTTTGATTATTGCTGATCTGGCGATTGTAAGTCGTCGACATATCTCTTCTTCGCATCCACCATTGTTTGTGATAACAGAACCTAAGTAATTGAAACGGCTTACCACTTCAAACCCCGCTACGTTTCGTATTTTTGGCTGGTTATTTCTAATTCGATCGATTATCATTACCTCGGTCTTCTGTACATTAATTTTAATTCAATATTCGCGATTAGTATCTAGTCTGTTCATGATGTATTCAAGGTCATTGTTTGATGAACCTAGTACTAAAGTGTCGTCAGCATAGCGGAGATTACTGATTTTTCATCCTCCGACTGATATTCATCCTTGCCATCCGTCGAATACAATGCACATAATGTGTTCGCTATATATATTGAATAACGTGAGAGATCCTTGACAAACACCGGCTTTAGTTTAAAATTATCGGAGTATATGTTGTTGGCTCTTACAGTTGATATACAGTTGTTTCTGTAGGTATATTAGATGTTGGGGGGTACCCATTTCTCTCAGTATTCCCCATATTTTATGCCACTTTATATTATCGAACGCTTTCGAGTAGTCGACGAAGCACAACTATGTTTCTAGATTAAATTCTCTATTATCTCTATATCTCTCTTTAGTAAATCATCAAGTAATTTTTATCTTAAAACATACGTTTTTAAGGTTAATATATTTTTCTTCGAATCCTTTGTAAATAATTTATTTGTAATAGATTTTATAAAAAACTATTTTTTTAATATCTATACGAATGTGAGTAAAAGAGGTTTAAAAAAAGTTTTTTAAGCCTTTTTAAACCTTAAATTTTACAAATTAAGGCTATTTTATCTATTATATCTATTATATATCTACTATCTAAAAATACAACACAGAATTTTCAAGCTTAATAGGTTAAGCTTATTAGGAAACTGAAATTTTTATTTTGTTTACAACAAACTACGTGATATCGGTGACGGAAGTGCTTGCGTAGATCCGACGGAAACCATTTCTGTATTTTAGCTTTGCGCTAAAATAATAAATGAGCATTTCTAGTTTCATGGTATTTTATTTATACATTGCAAATTAAAAGTTAAAAATGAACTTCAAAAAAATCATTTTTTAACTTCATTTGTTTTATATATTTCGATTTTATCTAATAAATATTTTCTATATTTTTGTGTATGCCAAAAACCAAATGATATTAATTTTATAATAGAAATCTCCAATATACTAATAACTAACAATTAACTAACATGTCCAATATACCTAATATTGGACAAAAACCTTTCAGCATTACTTCTATACTTCTTTGTCTCTGTATCCACTGTAAGATTAAATTATTAGAATTTCCATCTTCATATCTGATATAGAATCATATCAATTACCATTCTAGTTTTCCTATTTCTTTTTCGATATCTCTTACTTTAGTTTTCTCCCTAGTACACGTATTTGTCTTCTTATTTGGATTTTTATTTAACATAGGCCATTCCTTGGCTCTTCATTTTTTCTGTATAGAAAAACCATACTATGAGAATAACAAACAATTAAAAATAAACATATATTTACGATTCCACTGATAATATATAAGTTATCTTGAATTAACGACAAAAGAGTCATGTAAGAACAATAGGTATGGATCATCGCTGATGAATCATAAATAATTGATTAAGTGCCTAGTTTTAATGCAAATCAAAGAAATAATATGATTCATACAAAAAAATGTATACAAAATAACACAATAATATAGCTTACTATTAGTAAAACAATATTGCTGATTGTTCTCACGTTTTACAATGGTAAAGTCAAATCAGTGATTGATAATATATACACCAAGCTTTACACAAACATATAACATGAAACACATCAAATTAGTCAGAATTTTATATTATTAGGGTAATAACATTACCCTCAAAATGTGTTTTAATCACTAGGGGCCTACAAGATCTAGATCAGACATGTTAACTTTAAAATGATATAACCAATAACAAAATCTTTGGTTATACACATAAATGATTTAAACAAAAAAACCTTTTTTTGATCACAATCACAACCAATAATTTTTTTACAGTTAAGGCGGATCAACCTATGCCGTTATTAGCGCCGATCGGAATTACAATCTTTGTTCACATTTATGGATACTTAATATACAGTGCTAGTCAAAAGTCCGTTCCCCCCTTCGTATCTTTTGAACGGTTATTGTTATAATAGTGACGTTCGTAGGGAAGTAATTAACAGACGTAGGCTTCTCATCTAGTCATAAACAGTGACGTAATAGTGACAGATGACGTTACAACGCCACTGTGACAGATAATTTTAAGTGGGACCTTATAGCAAGTGATACCTCGTTTGAAAGGTATTGAAAATACCTATTCAGTCATAATGATTTTATTTGAGTTTAAGCTCATTTTGATAAATAAATTAAATAAATACTAAAATTGTAGTTTCGCATTTAATTAATAAATATTAAAACCTCCGCCTCTGGTTACTTGCCAAAAAGTTGACATTTTTCAATTCTCTAATTGTTTATACGCCAACGTCAACTTTTTTGACAATTAACCAGAGGCGAACGTTAGAATATTTATTGATTAAATGCGAAACTACAATTATTTTAATATACCTATTCAATCATACTAATTTTGTTTGGATTTAACATGCTTTTGACGAATAAATGAAATAAATACTAAAATTCTAATTCGGCATTTAATTAATAAAAATTCTAACGTCAGCCTTTGGATATTTGTCAAAAAAAGTTGACGTTTGTCAATTCTCTAGTTGTTTTTAGTTTGCAAAAGCGTTTATAGCCCAATCTTTAGTTTCTGTTTCTACTTAGTTTAGTCAATTCAAGTTTAGTCAAGTTGTTTTTAGTTACTTGTTCTTAGTTAATATTTAGTTTAGTTAGTTAGTTTAGTTTATTATTCTTTACAAAGGCAGAATGGTACGTACTGTATCCGATAAAGTAGAAGCTGTATTACTAATTGATGAATGTGGAAATAATTTCCATGCAGCGGAACATCTTTTTAATGCATCGAGCAAAAAGAGAAAAGGGGGAATCTAATCCTTATAAAAAGGAGACCAAAAAAGTGGCCTCTGATGGCGGACATATCCGGAAATGCGAATGCGCCAAATTTAAATTTTCCGACACTTATTAACAGTAGCTATATAATATTTTTCAGAATGTGTCTTAGACGAGAAAATTTTAATTAATTATTAACGATAATAGTCGAAAATGCGACACAATTCTTAAAAAACTTAAATATAAATAAGATTTCATGTGACATTTGGGACAAACAATAACATAACCCAACTAAATTTGATGTCAAACAAGGAGAGAGACTCTCTTTCCTTGTTTAATGTGGCCTCTCAAAATAGCATTTCCTGTCTAACAATATTTTTGCCCCCACTACCTTTACATTCCCTCTTTTGTCTTTTTGCTCGATGTTTTAATGAGAGGTACCCTGATCGCCCTATATCGAGATCTTATTTGAGAAAGCTTCTTCGGAAGTTTTAACAAACAGGTAGTGTTCAAGATGTCAAATGTTCTGGTCGACCAACAATAATTAGTGATTACAAAAAAAAATTGACATAATATCAGAAATGGTAGCGAACCCTACTTCTTCTACAGCCCAAGTTGCATCTATCTATTTAAATAGTCAAAAGACAGTGCACCGAGTGTTGGCTGAAAACAAATTTCATCCATACAAATTAAAAATTGTGCACCAACTTTCAGATGATGACCCCGACCGAAAACTAGAATTCTGTGAAAATATGTCCAATAAAATTAACCAACAGCCCAATTACATAAACACAATTTGTTTTGGTGGCGAAAGGAATGGTGGCGACTTTTATCTCAATGGAAATGTTAACACACACAATGTGAAGTGTTGGAGTGACACAAATCCTCACGTCTTTCGTGAAACACATACTCAATTTCCAAAAAAAAATTAATGTTTGAGCAGGTATATTGGGAAACCACATAGTTGGGCCTGTTTTTCTCAATACTAACTTAACCGGTGAAATGTATCTTGAGATGTTACAAAATGCAATTTAACCATTAATACTTCAAATTCTGGAGGATAATCCAGATGAATTCGGCAACTTGGAAATAACGTTTCAACAAGATGGTGCTCCTGCACACATTTATGGTGCAGTAAGACGTTACCTAGATGAGGAATATCGTGGTAGATAGATTTAACGACGAGGTACGATAGAATGGCCAGCTCGGTCACCGGACTTCACACCATTAGATTTTTTTCTGTGGGGATACTTGAAATCTAAAGTTTACGCTACAGCAACCGACAATATTGACATTTTGAAACAACGAATTGTTGAAGAATGTGGGGCAATTTCCACCGACACATTTAAACGAGTACGGCAAGAGTTTAGAAATAGGATGTATTACTGTCAGGAAGTAGATGGAGCACATTTTGAACACTTACTATAAGAACTAGTTGTTAAATATTTATCAATTAAATGAAAAGCTACAATTTTAGTATTTATTTAATTTATTCATCAAAATGAGCTTAAATTCAAACAAAACTATTATGACTGAATAGGTATTTTTAATACCTTTCAAACGAGGTATCACTTGCCATAAGGTTCTATTTAAAATTATCTGCCACAATGGCGCTGTAACGTCATCTGTCACTATTACGTCACTTGTTATGACTAGTTAAGAAGCCTACGTCTGTTTATGACCTCCCTCCAAATTTCACTATTATAGCAATAACCGTTCAAAAGATACGAGGGGGGAATGGACTTTTGACTAGCACTGTATACTGATTTTGACATATACAGATTTTTACATACATAAATCTGAGTTATACTAAGTACAATGGTTTATAGAAGCATTGACTATTACACATTTATTTGTACACGCACCGATGTTTATATATGGTTGGATATTCCTATTGATTTAAGAAAACTGACGAATAGGCACAGTTTTTTCCCCTCATTTGAATACGCTGGGCATTCGATTAAGCAATGTTGGACACTTAAACTTTTGAAACACTTACCGCACATTGGATGAACACTTCCAGTAATACACTTCCTGTTTATTATAGTTTGATCTTTCCTGTTGCTACACTGATTCTTCCATCTTGTAACTGTTGTTCTTACGTCTCGTAGTTTTTGTTAAAATTGATTCCATTCTAGAAGCCACCGTTCATTCAACGTCGAGTTAATCCAGTGATGAAAATCTTTCTTATAGGTAGGTTCTGTCAAGTCTTCGTTGTTAGCTGAAGATTTGGCGACAGCATCTACTCTTTCATTACCATGTATACCCATATGTGACGGAATCCACATAAATTTTACAATCGCATTCTTCTGCTAAAATTGGTACAAATGGTTCTTTATTAATCGCAACAATGAATGAATTGGGTAAATGGTGCTAAGCTACTTATGGAATTAGTCACCTGTCTGGCGTTCAGTGCATATTCTAATGCTTTGTAGATCGCAAATAGTTCTCCCGTATATACTGTGCTAAAATTTGAGATTTTGTATGAAGCAGTTTAGTCGTTGTGTATGAAGGCACATCCCACTCCTTTTTCTGATTTGGGGGCATTAGTATCAATATGTTGGTAATTCTGGTACTTATTAATCTTAATGTAAAATTGTTTAATCATAGAGGAAGCATTAATTTGATTACTAGTCTTTGTTTAACTCATGTCTAGAAAGGGTTTTCTGACTACCCATGAGGGAGCGGTTAAAAGGATGGTTTGGTATATTTTAAGAAAGGCAGTATTATTACTGGTCATATATCTATTAAGTCTTTCATAAAAAGGGGGCTTACATCTTTTTTTGTTAAGATATGTTGTATGGAAACGAGAAGCAAAGACATTGTTTCTGACGAGATTTTCTCTATTTGCTGAAACGTGTACAGCATATGCTAGGCTAAGGCATTGTCTTCTTAATTCCAAAGGATATTCTACTACTAAACATAGTACTTAAGCTATTTGTAGGTGTGGTACAAAAAGCTCCTAAAGCTATTCTAACAGCAGCATTTTGGATTGTTTGCAATTCTTTTAAAAGTGATTTACTGGTAGACAGAAAAAAACTGGTAGAAAAAAACTTGGATTTAAATACAAAATTGTTGATGAACGAATGGCTATTATGGAAAGTAGGGTAGTATATCTCAAACGAGTTAATTTTGTCCATGTTTTCAAGCTTATAATTAGGCGAATGAATTCATAGGTTTCGCAGTCAATATCCCAACCATACACCCACACATGTTTTCAAGCCAAGTAAATATTGAAAATACATAGCATCTTAGTGTTTTTGTGTATGTGCATATAAGTTTTTGTATGTTTCTTAAAACTTTTGTGTAAAATTTTGTGGCTTATCGGTCTTCAGTTGATAAAATATTTCAATATCTTTCACACGTTTTGGCGACATAAATTTTCAATGACTTCTTTATTGTTTCCTTAGATTTAAGCAGTGGGTTTATCCATAATGAGTTTTGCCCTGAAGGACTGGAAAACATAGTAAATATTTAAATGTGAATAGACATTTTTGTTTCGTGGTATTTGTAGATATTATATTTTAAACAGATTGGGCAAACAGAGGAATATGTATTAACAGAAAGTACCTAAATCATGCGGATGATGCGGATGATATACTCCTGATCTCCTCGGAACGACAAGATTTGGAATTAATGCTGAATGAACTTTATGAAAAATCACTGCAAAAAGGCCTAAAAATTAACTTCAACAAAACAAAAGTATAGACAAACACGGAAGACCAAGAGGCAATAAAAATAAAAACAGAAAAAATAGAACAGGTAAATGAGTATATCTATCTAGGACAAGCAATCAGAGCTAACAGAGAAAATCAAACAGCCGAAATATCGAGACGAGTAAGAATGGGATGGGCAGCGTTCGGCAAACTTTCTTACATTCTAAAAAATCAAACAATCCCTCTATACTTACGAAGCAAGGTATATAACTCCTGTATAATACCGGTGCTCACCTACGGAGCACAGACATGGACATTTACACAGGCCAATTTGGATAGGATAAGGAAGGCACAAAGAGCGATGGAAAGACAAATGTTGGGTGTATCACTTAGAGATAGAAAACGTAACCAGTGGATCAGAACCAGAACAAAGACAGTAGACGCGATAGAACAAGCAGCAAAACTGAAATGGAAATGGGCTGGACACAATGAACGTCTCCAAGACAGACGATGGAACAATGCCATCGGAAAGTGGCGTCCATACAATGCAAAGAGATCAAGAGGCAGACCACAGATGAGGTGGAAAGATGACATCAGGAAACAAGGAGGTCCCACATGGCAGAGAACAGCTCAAGATAGGGAAAGATGGAGAGAACTGGGGAGACCTATATCCAACAATGGAAGGATAGAGAATAGGTTGAAAAAAAAATATTTTAAAAGCCCTTGGTTTTGTTTCGCTGGAAAGGTTAAAGCCGCTAGGTAGTTATTGTATTTAGAAAGTATGAGATAAAACCGTTATCCTTTTCAAAGAAAGTTGTTTAGAAGCAATGCTTGGGTTTTCCTGATGTAAAATATGAAGAGGGATATAGGAATTTGCTGATTGGTTAGCGAGTTTGGAATGGGGATAAAAAAGTGAATGTTTTGAAAGTTTGAAGTAGAAAATATTATTATGTGATGGTCATCGGAAAGAAGCAGTTGAAGTTTTGTGTAGTCAGTTAAGAAGCAAGTGCCAGTGGTGTTAATAATTAGAAGTGGGTGGCTAAAAGGTGGAACGAGGGATAGGTTAAAGTTGAGAAGTCGAATACCTCTTTGATTCTATAAAGTCCAAATGAGTAAGTCACAAGAACTATAATTATTCAAAATATTTGACACCAAGTAAAAAAAATTACTTGGATCTCAGGAGATTGTTAGTATATGAAAGAGAGAAGAGAATTTTGGAGTTTGTTGAACGAGTACTGGTAAAAGAGGCCTGATAGGGTTCTTGGAGAAAGAGTTGCTGGTGTGCTGATAGGTTGATACTTAGAACGAAGAAGGCTTTGATTGGTAGCCTAACATAATCAAAAAGGGTGAGCTGTTCTGGTCGAAAGGAGACATCGTCGTGTGTGAATTAAAAGTCAGTAAATCATTTTTGTGACATAATTTTTTTTGTATGTTTCAAATCAAAGTCTCTATACTATCAGAAAAACAAAAATTATTGCTATTTAAAAATACCATAAATTTTATAACAGTTTTTTTTAACGTCAAAGCATAATTATTAATATTGCTTAATAAATTTAAAAAGTTTCTTTTTATAATATTCAGAATGCTTTTTGTACAAAAACATATGAACTCAGATTCCAATATTTCAAAATTTTAATAGGAAGTGTAATTAATTTACGAATATCCAAATTTCTTGTTTAAGTTGTTTTATTAATGTTAGAAAAAACAAACCGATAAATATTTGGTAAATTAAAATTATTTATGTGGTACAATTTTCATTGGGACAGTTAAGCACACGGAATTTATTTGATAAATTTTCATATTATTTCTTTTGATAATAAAAGATATTTGTAATTGTTTATTTATGTTATTTCTATTTATTTTCTTTTCCTATTTTATCCCGAGTAGGAACAACTAAGATATCCTGGAAGCCACGAGAAAATATAAGTATAAATTAAGCTGATTTATTTTTTTTTATAAAATGGCACCCTGAGATTGTTTTTTTATGCATGATTTGTGACACCTAGATAATTAATTAATAATTAAAAGTAATTAAATAAATAAAAAGTAAGGAAAAGCAGATCATAGTAGTATTTATTTAAATTTGTTAATACCAATGGATATGATTGGTGTTACAGTTTCATAATAACATAATAGTAGATAATTAGTAGATAATAAGGGTTGTTGTTTGCCAAAGTTTATATACAATTGAGTAAATAAATTTATGAGGAAATAAGATTATTCTAATAATATTTTAGCTTGAAATGAATATTTCATTATACTAACTAACGACTGTGAATAGTTGCATGCTAAGATCTAGTTATACCAAATGTTGAATATTTATCCCTAATATTTTATTCAAATAATTGTATTTCTACTACACATTGAGGTTGTTGACATTCTTATTCCATTACATAAATTTACGAAAACAAAATAATAGTTCGAATATGGAAATACAAGGGGATGTCTCTAGCGAATAATAATAATAAATCTGCTAATAACGAAAATTTATAAAAAAAATATTAACTTTTAGAAGATAGTAATTTTCATGGGTTTCATATAACATATACATGGAGTATCTTGAATGTTTAATAGAACAAAATGGGCCATTTAGTCATTTTTAGATGGAGATGTGTGCTGTACTTTTCAATTCTTCTTCTTTAAGTGCCGTCTCCCAATCGGAGGTTGGATATCATCATCACTTCTTCTTCTTAAAGTGCCCTCTCCTCAATGGAGGTTGGCTACTACAATGTTAAACTCTTCTCTATCTTCAGCTGTTCTTATTAGCTGTTCAAAATTTAGCCCTGTCCATTGTCGGTTGTTTCTGAGCCACGATAGTCTTTTCCTTCCTAGGCCTCTCTTTCCCTCGATTTTTCCTTTGACTATAAGTTGGGCATATTAGTACTTATTATTTCTCAGTATGTGGTTGATGTTTTTCTAACTTTTACTGTGTTAAAAAGTTCTCTTTCCTTGCCTATTCTATGCAGCACTTCTTCGTTTGAGGTATGCGATGTCCATGAAATTTTGAGTATTCTCCGGTAGATCCAAATTTCAAAGGCCTCCAATTTATTTACGGTTGATGTTTTAAGGGTCCACGTTTCAACTGCATATATAAGAGTCGACCACACGTAGCATTTTGATAAACGTAGTCGAATTTCGAGTTTTATTCGAGAATCACAAAGCAGTTTTTTTTATTTCTTTGAAAGATTTTCTGGCCTGTTCTAATCTCGATCTTATTTCTAGATCAGGATTTAGGCTGCTATCGATCCAACATCCCAGGTACTTAAATCTATTGACCTGTTCTAAAATGTGCCCATTTATTGTGCAAGGTTGAGGTACGTTTTGGTTTTTTTGGATTGACATCACTTTGGTTTTTTTAATGTTTATTTTCATACCAAATTGCTCACAGGTCGAGTTGGTCTTGTCGATGAGTCGTTGTAGACCTAAGTCGGAATCCACAATTAACACTGTATCATCGGCGTATCTGATACTGTTGATATTTACGCCATTCACATTGACTCCATCCTTGGAATCCTCCAATGCTTCTTTAAATAGAAACTCGGAGTAAGGATTAAACAGCAAAGGCGACAGAACACATCCTTGTCTAACTCCCCTCCTAATTTCGACTTCTGCGGATGTGGAACCTTCGATCCTTCTGGCGTTTTGGTTCCAGTGTACCAGTTTTTTAAGAATTTGATGTCTTTTCCATCTAAACCGACTTCTTGTAAACGTTCTGATAGTAGGTCGTGTCTTACTCTATCAAATGCTTTTTCGAAGTCTATAAAGCATATAAATATATCTTTCTGTTGGTCGTAGCATTTTTGGGCGAGAACTAGTAAACTGAACAGGGCTTCTCTCGTTTCCATGCCGGCTCTGAATCCAAACTGATCGTCTCCGATGATTGTTTCGCACTTTCTATAGATACGATTATTATGTACGATTTTTAGTAGGACTTTTACTGCGTAACTCATAAGGCTTATCAGACGGAACTCATTGCAGTGTTGTGGGTTTGGCTTTTTTGGTAGTGGGATGAATATTGACTCTAGCCAATCTTGGGTATTTTACCTGTATCATAAATGCGATTGAATAAAAGGATAAATATTTCGATATTTTCTTTGCTGATTAATTTTAACGTTCCTGGGTATATTCCGTCTGTACCTGGGCTTTTATTTGTTTTGAGATAATTAATTGCATTTATGATTTCAGATTTCAGAATTGTTAGCCTTATGTTGTTATTTTCCAATCATTTTAATATATTTTTCCCATTCTTTCAGTTTATCTTCCGTTGATTCTAGCAGTTTGCCATCCGTGTTCAGCATGGTGTGAAAAGTAGTTCTTTTGGTAGTCGATGTAAACTCTTTTACCTTTTTATGTAAATTAAAAAACTCGTGCCTTTTTTGCAGTTCTTCTATTTCAACGCATTTTGTTTTCAGTCATTTCTCTCTTGCTTCGGTTATTTTTTTTTTCGAATTATTCTATTTAGTCTTTTGTATTCTCCGTCCTTGTCATTTTTTCCTTTAGATTCTCTTCGTTTGTTCATTAATTGTAAAATCTCTTCTGTCATCTATTCCTGTTTGTTATTTCTAGGTGTTATCATCATCACTATCTTTACTTTATCTACATGACACTCTTCTTCTTCCTATACTCTTCTTTCTGTACTTTTCAATGCGGTAGTATAAATGGATCTTGTCATCAAGGACAATAGGCTAGGCAAAGCTAGGCTCACAGAGTTAAAAAACATGGAACATAAACTTTAATGTCGGTGACTATTTGTTTAAAACTTGTATTATTGGGAAAGCATAATAAGGACCAACTTAAAATAAAGCTCGCAAATAGAAGATATTAAGAACTACGAAAACCACGAGGAAAATTCTGTGTCCAATAAATGAAAATGGAACCTGGCGTCTTTGATCTAGCTTTAAACTATACCATAAGCATAAAGAATTATTAAAACCCAGAGATATAGCCACTGCAACAAAAATTAGACTCCCGCGGTGAACAGAACATCTCGCCAGAGCAAATGAAAGCTACTCTATACGATTATTTAGTTTATTGACGAAATTAATATATCAGTATTATTATATACCTATTAGTTTATATGCGAAGCCCGAGACAAAAAAGTAGGCTAAAACTGAGATTGATGATGGTGTCGATGAAGATGGGTATCGTTGACTGGCATCTTCCTGCTCAGAATAGAACCTAATGGAATAATCAGTTTAGGAAGGTCGAGACTCAACTAGGCCTGTAGCACCAATGAAGATAATGATGATATTTAAAACAATCATCATAGTAGTATTTTCGGATTTCATTTGTTATGTCGCGCGTCGCAGGAGAACTTAAGACGCAGGATAACATGCTGCCAAATTAAAATGAAAATTCGCAGGACACAATGCCCGACTAAGGGATAAGAGATGGAACCAATAAATACAACAATGGAGATCATGGTTAGGAAAGAAAGGCAGAGGAAGACCACAAATGAGATGGGCGGATGATATTAAGAAGATCAGAGAACTGCAAGCAAGTGGCGACAAAATAGAAGACACTGGACTAATTTGGGGGAGGCCTGATCCAAAATTGGATCACTTAAGGCTGAATAAAAAGGAGAAGATTTGGTACGTCATCGTGTCCTTAAGCTTTTCTGTTCTTTAATTAACATAGACCATTAGTGATATCTTCATTTCAATTGGCCAATTTTTTCTGCTTTTGTATATAAGATATCCACAGTATGTACTTTGGCAGGATTTTTATATTAATTAATGGATTGTTGTACCTTTAAGAATATTCCAAATTTTTCTTAATGATCTATATAATGTCGTGTTTCATATCTTTGGGGAATAATGTCCAAATGTATTTTTTAGGCTTCTTATCGTAGATTTATGTTGTTAATTGCAACTTTTAATTGAGTTTTCCTTAGCTGGGTGCTCAATAATTTTTGGACGTGTAAAAATTGTTAAATTGTTACATTTATAAAGAAGCAACAACTAGTATTATAACAAGTGTGGGAGAGAATTCCATAGAAATTTTCCAATAAAACCATAAAGCTATGAGACCAGCTACGATGTACGGAAATTAATGTTGAGAAGTTTAGAAGAAAGAGAAAAACCAATGCATATGAAGATAATGAGAATCCTCAGAATGATGAGTAAAGTGACAAAAAAGAATAAGATCAAGAATGAGTAGATTAGCAGAACTGCTGTAAGTTCATGATAGTAGTGACAATAGGATACGTGGAAGGAGGCCATTAAGTAGGAGATGTCGATAAGAGTGATTGATATTGCCATGCTCCAAGATAGAAACTTCTATCTATCTATACAGCCCTCGTTATTGAATTTTGGACATAGGTCTCCTCTTCCTTCTTCCACGTCTCTCTATTGTAGGCAGTTTGTATCCACTTCGGGCCTGCGTGTTTCTTTAAGTCATCTGACCATCTCATTTGTGGCCTTCCTCTTTTTCATTTGAAACTGTATGGTCTCCAGTGTATAATCATCTTATTCCATCTGTCGTCTTTGTCTCTTATGGTATGTCCAGCAAACTTCCACTTAAGGTTTGCTATCTGCGTTGATACATCGGTCACTTTTGTTTTGTTGCGGATCCATTTCTGTTCTTGTCTGATTTGATGTTCAGCATTTGTCTTTCCATGGCTCTTTGAATCATTGAAGCCAACCGTATCCTTCTCTTTATTTTTCCGGTTTGGTTTTCTTTATTTAATTTAACTAGTTGTCGCAAACACACATATAATTTTACTTGTTCTATAGTTGTCTGTGCAATTGTAATTAATAATTCTTTTGGTTTGTTGATTTGCTATTTAATTCATCCATCATGTTTTGTAATTCTTCCATTTTATTTGTTATTAACACAATGTCGTCTGCATATCTCAAATTATTCAAGTATTGGCCATTTATGTTAATACCCCGTTTTTCTCATTGTAATTTCCTCATAACGTCTTCCAAAGCTTGATCAAATAGTTTAAGTGATATAGTGATATAATGTCTGACTCCTCGCCGTATCTTAATAGGCCCCGTTTGTTCTACTATTTTAATGGATGTTGTTGCTTGATCATATATATTGGAAATTAAGTCCGTATATCTATAGTCTATTCTCCCATTTTATAAAGAGTTCTTTACTGCCCAATGTTCCATCTTATCGAATGCTTTTTCAAAGTCTACAAATGCCAGATACATTGGGATTTGATATTCGTCGGACTTTTTAATTAATATTTTTATCGTAGGCAGATGGTCTCTTGTACTGAATCCTTTTCTTAAATCGGCTTGCTCTCTTGACTGGTAATTATCAATCTTAATTGTTAATATGTTTGTTAGTAGTTTAGTTAACAGTTTGTACATTACATTAAGTAGCGTTATGGGCCTATAGTTTTTTAGATCTTTTCTATCGCCTTTACTAAATAATAATCGTGTTATTTTCTCGTTCCATGTGGGGGGTATTTGTTTTGTATTCAATGTTTTATTCATTAGTACATAACGTTCATTTCTTTGAGTGAGTGTTTTATTTTATTTTTACTGATTTCTATTTGTAGGCCAGAGTTAACGTTCTTTATTTTCAGTTGTACCTAACTAAATACGGATTTCTTGGGTTGGTTTTTGTTCTGTTTTATAGAGATTTGTATAATATTCGTGCGTTATCTGTAAAATTTCTTTTATATTGTTGGTCTCCACTCCTTCTTTGTTCTTTATGATATTAATTTGCATGTTTTCCAAGTTCTGCTTTAGGCACTTCATGTTTCTATTTTTTTCAATTGTTTTCTCTATTTTTTCTATCTACCTATCTATCTATCTATCTATCTATCTATCTATCTATCTATCTATCTATCTATCTATCTATCTATCTATCTATCTATCTATCTATCTATCTATCTATCTATCTATCTATCTATCTATCTATCTATCTATCTATCTATCTATCTATCTATCTATCTATCTATCTATCTATCTATCTATCTATCTATCTATCTATCTATCTATCTATCTATCTATCTATCTATCTATCTATCTATCTATCTATCTATCTATCTATCTATCTATCTATCTATCTATCTATCTATCTATCTATCTATCTATCTATCTATCTATCTATCTATCTATCTATCTATCTATCTATCTATCTATCTATCTATCTATCTATCTATCTATCTATCTATCTATCTATCTATCTATCTATCTATCTATCTATCTATCTATCTATCTATCTATCTATCTATCTATCTATCTATCTATCTATCTATCTATCTATCTATCTATCTATCTATCTATCTATCTATCTATCTATCTATCTATCTATCTATCTATCTATCTATCTATCTATCTATCTATCTATCTATCTATCTATCTATCTATCTATCTATCTATCTATCTATCTATCTATCTATCTATCTATCTATCTATCTATCTATCTATCTATCTATCTATCTATCTATCTATCTATCTATCTATCTATCTATCTATCTATCTATCTATCTATCTATCTATCTATCTATCTATCTATCTATCTATCTATCTATCTATCTATCTATCTATCTATCTATCTATCTATCTATCTATCTATCTATCTATCTATCTATCTATCTATCTATCTATCTATCTATCTATCTATCTATCTATCTATCTATCTATCTATCTATCTATCTATCTATCTATCTATCTATCTATCTATCTATCTATCTATCTATCTATCTATCTATCTATCTATCTATCTATCTATCTATCTATCTATCTATCTATCTATCTATCTATCTATCTATCTATCTATCTCTATCTTTTCTTCTTGTACTCCCCGTTTACACTCCTAGATATTTTTTCTAATAGTTTTTTTATTTCTTTGTATTGTATTTTATTTCTGTCCCCTTGTTCTAGTAATGTTCTTCTTGTGTTCATAAGAATCTTTGTTTCCTGTGATATGAAACTTTTTTTTGGTTGTTGTCTGTACTATTTTTTTACCCACTTTCATTAGAGTTTCGGTAAATATCATGTGTATTTCATCGATATGTTTGTGTTCTATATCTTCCTTGGTCGGCAATATTTCCTTTATTCTCTATTTGTTCGTCTGTTTTTCTTGTTTTAGTTTTTCCATGTCTAATTTCTGATTATTTTCCATTTTCTTTCTTATTTGTACCATTGGGTCTAATCCATGTCAATTTTTTTTGGGGTTTTTTCTTAAAGAATATATTCATTGCATATAGTTGCTTCTCCTCCAAGTAATTCATCAATGTGTGTTCTCTATCATTTCTTTTGCCGTATCCATGGTGTCCTACTTTGTCTTCTTTTTTATATAGTTGTTCTCCTATTTTGACATTGAAGTCCCCGATTATTAGCGTTAATTTTGATTTCTTCTCTTCCATAGCTGTTGTTATGTCTTCGTAGAAATGTTCAATATCTTCATCGCAGTAAGTACTTGTTGGATTGTAAACCTGTATGATTTTTAAGGACGTTCTTTTTAATTTAAACGTTGTGTATGCTACTCTACCTGATATGCCCTTGGTAGATTGTATGTATTTAACTAATTTTTTATTTATTATAAATTCTACTCCATTGTTGGTGTTTTCTTCATTACCTGTATAGTATAGCAAATTTTTCTGATTTTAGCTGTATTTTTTCTTACTTCGGATAAGCCGATAATATCCCGCTATATTTTAGTTAGTTTTTCCTCTAGTTCGTGGATTTTAGTGTCTTCGTTCATGGATCTGATGTTATACGTTCCTACACTTATTTTTGTCGAATATTTGCCTCCCCCAGAATTCTTGAGACGAACCGGTTTCCCAGTGTGGTATTCCGAGTTAGTAACTCTAACCACCTGGGGTCCTACTCCGTTTGCTTCATAATTCGACTTGTTTCTTAAAGAGGGTTTTTTGGCATTAAAACACCTCGCTTGCCAGACGGGTTTGTGAGGTCTGTATCAGCCGCCCACTCTGGGTCAGACGCTGTTCGTAGCCGTCCACTCTGGATCAGACGCTACTGTTTTGCTAGTTTTGCACCACGCCGGGTATTTCATTTACTCGGTACCACCCATATCTGGGAGGCATTCCCCAATCCCACACGGGAGATAGAAACTTATAGAGCGAAATTATTTATGCGATTTCGCATTTATTTTCACGTACAATAAGATACTCTGTAACAAATGATTTTGATTTGTTCACTTCAAATTTATCTCATATCAAATCAACAAACTTTATAAAAATCTCAACTGTCTATAAAATTATTATAACTATCGGCAGGTCATTGTTGCATTAACGACGTTTTATTATCTCTTTAATATTTTTTCTCTTCCTAAACACCTAACTATTTATAAAATATTATTTTATGGCCATCGTGAATATCAACGATAATGGAAGAACATTGTACTTCTGTTTTGTATCAATCGCTTTCATAAATCTATAAATAAAGTGATTTCTTTACGTTTTTGTACATTAGGTCATTAAATTAAGTAATATTCTTTTCGGCGTACGCGTTCATAGACTGTTAATATACCAGCGTTGATTTATGGTTTGCCGTTTTAGTAAACGAAGTAATACTTTCAATTTATAATCCGCTTGGATTTCTCTTATTAGTTTTTGTTTTACCAACAAATAGAGGATTTAAAGGTTAATGAACAAAAAGAGGTGTTAAGTATTACAACACAAAATACATGTTTGCCTCATTGTGCATAATATATAAATAATTAATTTCTTAAAGTTAAAGAGTTAAAATACGCTAAAACAAGTTTTTATTAAAGTAACCAGACGATAATGTATTTCTCTAGAGACAAATAATGATCAGGGTAGGCTGTGCAATTTAAATAATTTTGCTCGACACACTCAATTTTTATTGTTAAAGACAATTAAATCCAAATAAATCTGCATTCTGGAAAGATATCAAGAATACTAAGGAAAGATAAGAAACATATGCCACCCCTACACGGAGAAAATGTGTACACAGAATATAACAAAGTAGAAGTAATGAGAGAAACACTGGAATCAAACCCTGGTATGAAAAACTTTCACCCGGCAGAAGACTTAGACTTCAAGGAGGAAGTAGAAAAAATTGCCAGATGAATAAAAAGAAAACAAGGCATAACACGCCTAGAACACACTAGCCCAGAAGAAATTAAAGAATGAATTAAAATATTAAATCCAAAGAAAGCACCTGGGCCAGATAACATCACGAACAGGGCAATCAAAAATTTACCATACAAAATAATAGTGTATATCACAAATATAATTAAAAGCATACTGAGACTAAGATACTTTTCAGACATATGGAAGGAAGCACAGGTAATAATGTTTAGAAAACCGGGGAAAAACGGGAGCTTTTCACAAAACTACAGACCAATAAGTCTCCTATCAGCATTGAGCAAAATTCCTGAAAGCATTGTACTAAAGAGACTACAATTAGAGTCAGAAACAATTGGAATGATCCCAGACTCGCAGTTCGGAGGATTTAAATATAGACACTCCTGTGAATTACAAGTGCTTAGGTAACCAGAATATATCACGAAAGGATAAAATGGAAAAATGTACACAGCAGCAGCCTTCCTAGATGTCAGCAAGGCCTTTGACAGAGTCTGGCGTAAAGGACTGCTCCACAAAATAAATCAAAATATATAGCTAGGCAATGATATGTCTCCTTGCGTCATACCTGACAAACTGGAGATTCAGAGTTCGTATAGGGCCCATCGTATCCGAGGTCGGAACTCTGGAGGCAAATGTGCCAGAGGGAGCGGTGTTATAACCATACCTATACACCATATATATAGCAGATACACCTAGTGATCATAGAACAATGCTTAACCTATACGCAGATGACATGGCGATGACAACAAGCAATAGAAATCCCAACTTTGCAACAAGAGACCTACAAAGATCTCTAAACCGACTGCACGCCTGGTGCATAAAATGGAAGATAGTACTCAACCGGAAAAAACACAGGCTTTTATGTTTAAGAAAAGAAGGGCAAGACCCAACATGGAAATAAGTTTAGCCAACGATCGTATAGAACGGAGCAATCGAGCTAAATATTTAGGAGTAATACTTGATCATAAGCTCACATTCACTGAACATGTGAACCAAGCAGTCCATAAAGCAAAATTAACAAAGACACAACTCACCGCGCTAATATTCAGGAAGAATAAACTAAACTTCAATACGAAAATAAGAGTAGCCAAGAGCATAATCCTACTAACGTTAACTTATGCATCAGCACCATGGGGGCACAACTGTAAAACAAACAGGAAGAAAATACAAGTAGCACAAAATCAGCTAATAAGAGATGCACTAATAGTACCGAAATACGTACCATTAAGATACTTATACAGAGATACACATCAAAAGAAAATTCTACAAACAATGAGAACCGTCAGAACATCAGAACGACACATATGCGGCCTAAACAACAAATAGCTGGATATGTCCCAATAGCATAACGTAATGAATACTGAGATAGGCACAGAATAGTCAAAAGTACGCGGAATAGAAGTAGGAAAAAAAAGGGTAAGATCTGGTGCTGCATTTTATAGTTCCGAGCATTCGAGAATACTCACCAAAAAAATTAATCAAAAACCTAATAAAATACCTTCTGTTGCACACAAACTAACCACATGCAAAAAGTATAAAGAAAACCCTCAGTTCTCTTCATACAGCCAGGTTTTTGGCTATTGACCCTTATGGTAGGTCTATTGGGAGACCTATATCGCCAATTCTGAGCATCGAGGTCATGTGCGACAATCATGGACTCGGTGGCTAGACCCTTCGGGTGTCCAGCTGCCAGGGAGAACAAATTAAATTTTGCCAAATCGGCAGCTGAGTTAACAGAAAAGAAAACAACAAAAAAATGGTTCGATGATGATTGCCTGAACTCCATATTAGCAAGAAATATGGCTAGAAGGAACATGCTACAAAACCCCTCGCACAACAACAATGAAATGTATAGACAAAGAAGAACAGAGACAAGAAAACTAATGAAAAGGAAGAAGAGAAAGTATCAGGAACAAATAATCAGAGATATAGAAGAAAAAAGAAAGAACAAACAAGCGAGGCAGTTCTATAAAGGAGTTTCAGATATGAAGACCGGGTACCAAGCAAGAACAGGAAACTTTCTTCAAAACGACAGTGGACAGCTTATCACTGATGACAAGGAAATCTTAAAAACCTGGAAGGAATACTTCTATCAACTATTGAATGACCAATCTAGCAGAAGTACATCAAACATAGAGGTACATACAGCAGAAATAGAAGACCAATACCCGACATACGAAGAAGTAATACAGGCAATTAAAAAGCTCAAAAATAATAAGACACCAGGTAGCGATGGAATACCCGCAGAGTGCTTAAAACATGAAACAAGAAGAAACAATGCCAGATGAATGGAAAGAAGGGGTTATTGTACCAATACACAAAAAAGGAAACAAAAAGCAATGTATTAACTACAGGAGAATAACACTCCTAAACACCACCTACAAAATCCCTGCAAACATCCTGCTAGAAAGAACCAAAACATACACAGAAGAAATCGTTGGAGATTATCAATGCGGATTTAGACCGGGCCGCTCTACAATTGACCAGATATTCACAATAAAACAGATAATGGAAAAATGCTGGGAGTTTGATCGTGAGCTTCATCAGATGTTCATAGATTTTAAACAAGCATTTGATAGAGTATGTAGGGACAGACTGTGGACAGCGATGCAGGAACTTGGCTTTCCAAAAAAACTAGTCCGGTTGATACGGATGTGTATGGAACGGTTACGATGTAAGGTGAGAGTTGGACAACAATACTTGGAGACATTTGAAATAAACAATGAACTAAAACAGGGAGATGCACTTTCACCACAACTCTTCAACTTAGCTCTGGAGCACATAATCAGAAGTGCAAGAATCGAAAAACCGAATACAGTATTTCATCGAGAAGGACCAAACTTACTACTGGCATTTGCAGACGATATAGATCTAATAGGAAACACGCGATTAAGGATGAAGGAGACTTTCGTAAGGTTTGAGAAGGAAGCAGAGAAGATGGGGCTCCAAATCAACGAAAACAAGACGAAATATATGTATATGAGCCGCAATAACCAAAGCAGAGACAGAATCGGTCAGAACATTACCATCGATGACTTTAACTTTGAGCGCGTTAGAGAATTCAAGTATCTTGGAACAACAATAACTGAAGACAATAACGGATCACAAGGAATAAACAACAGGATTCAGGCCGACAACAGATGTATTTTTGCCCTCCAAAACCTTATAAAATCAAAACAACTAACACGACGTACGAAGATACAGGTCTATAAAACAATCATACGACCCGTTGTGATGTATGGAAGCGAAACGTGGACGATAACAAAGCAAATGAAAAGAGACTACGTGTTTGGGAAAGAAAAATCCTAAGGAAGATCTTTGGTCCGGTGCTTGATGAAGCATCAGGACAATATAGGATAAGAACTAATAAAGAGCTTGAAGAACTTTACCCAGACGCCAACATCATAAAAGAAATAAAGTCCAGAAGACTCCAATGGGCAGGACACCTCAGAAGACATTCTGACGAACGAACAGTAAGACTGGTGTGGGAGGAAGTCCCAACTGGAAGGAGACCACGCGGACGCCCTCGTCTCCGGTGGCGATATAATATAGCAGGAGACCTAAGCACTATGGGCGTGGAGAATTGGATGGAGGTTGCTCAAGACAGAAAACAGTGGAGGCATGTTGTCGAGTCGGCTAAAACCCACGAAGGGTTGTAACGCCACGGAGTAAGTAAGTAAGTAAGGCAGCTGAGTCACCGAACACACACTATTCTCGTACGAAGGGGGATCAACTAAGGTTGATGCGTCTCCGTGCAAGACACACACTTTCTTTAGGGACTTCATTCCACAGTAATGCTTATTACAAAATTAAACTTAGTAAAACAACTAGGGAGAAAAGCTTACAGCTACCCCTAAAAGTGAGGTGACCTAACCACAACCATGTCTATATGGAGGGTGTTGTTTATTACAGAAATCGCCCGACGTAACAGTTCATAAGCCTACGTATGTCAGACGTAGAGAAGGGATGAAGGTAAAACTGGAGGTCAGATAGGTACCGTTCCATTCATACCATAGGACCGGTTTCATCTTCGGACAAGTACTAACAAGTTTTAACATTAACTTTCTAACTGTACGCATAGGTATCATCCCAGTCTATCTATAAAAAAATCATCTATTTCACGTAAAAATGTTATACGGCTATTTGTCCGTTATAAAGGTGTTTAAGGAGTAGCTTATGACAAATCTGTGAAGAAGTAGGGGAGAGGCTGGTACAGTGGCCATCTTTCGAGTAAATTCAACATATCTTGAATATAAGTTACAATTATATACGGGAGACCTCCTCCTTTCGGATTTGGGTCAAATACTTAGGAACATGGATAACATCAAAGCAGACCAAACCAAAGAAATTAAGACACGTATTGAAATAACACGTGCATTATTCGTTAAACTTAAAAAGTGGTTGTAAGGTTAGAACTACGCCTAAGAATACTTCAGTACGTATTAACTATTCTCCTTCATGGCTTGGAAGCATGGACTTTAAAACAAGTGCATCTAAATAAGTTGGCCGTCTTTGAATTTTGATGAAGAATCCTACGAGTATCATGGGCTCAAAGAATGTCAAACGCAGAAGTTACTAAAAGAATAGGAAATGAAACTGAAATAATCCAATAATATCCAATCTCCGATAGGAGAACTACTCAAAGAAGAAGAAGATGTTCCATGAGATGACAGAACGTATATAAATTTCTATGCCTTACTTCATTAAACAGTATATCTGTCAATTGACAACTATAATCTGTTATGTCACACTTCAATGCTGAAGTAGGGATCATTTAATAAATGAGAGATTCGTTTTGATATTGTCTTTTGGTTATTTACGCTTGATTCTCTATTGAAAATTCATTTTATATTGTTAAAACTTGTCTGGTTTATTTTTGTCCATCTTTTGGGTGAAGAATTCCACAACACACAATCGATCATGCAATATTAGCTACAGCTGCTATTAAAAACTCAATGGCTACCTGAAGATAAAAACATGAAAGTATCTAGATTCAGCTACATCAGCCACTAACCAGAACATTCTGCAATCCTGACCTTCTTCTTCTCATGGCGTAGTCTTCTTTCGAAGGTTGGCGATCCAAATGGCAATTGTAGTTTTGGAAACTGCTACGCAAAAGATTTCTGCGGATGAGCGGTCGAACCATCTTCTCAGGTCTTTCAGCCATGAGTTCTGCCGTCTTCCTACTGATCTTTTGCCTTGTACTTTTTCTTCCAATATAACTTGAAGTAATACATCTTTCGCCTCTCAACACATGACCCAAGAATTGCATTTTCCTCTCTTTGATTACTCTTAGTAATTCTTTTTGTTTACACATTTGACGAAGTACCTCAACATTAGTAACTCTTTGTAAACATGGAATTCCCAACATTCTTCCATATATATACATCTTAAAGACATCTATTCTTTTTTCTAGATCAGAGTCCATTATCCAACTTTCACAGCCATACAGTAATACAGAAAAAACGTAACATCTAATCATTCGGATTCTAAGCTGCAGACTAAAGTCTGATCTTGTAAAAAATGTTTCATGCTCATGAATGTTTTCCTTGCTTGTTCGATTCTTGATAGGATTTCTTATTTTTTGATTACACTGACTATTGATATTTACTTCCAAATATTTTATGGAATTTACCTGTTCTATTATTTAACCCTTGGCATACACATGTACGTTTATTGGTGTCTTTGAAAATACTAAAGTTTTAGTTTTGGAAACGTTTAGATGTAACGAACATCTCGCTGTGGTGAACTACCGCATTTATTATATTTTGTAATTCTTGTGCGTTGCTTGCTATGAAGACGGTATCATCAGCATATCTGATGTTATCTATGCTGATTCCGTTAATCTTAATTTCGCCTAGGATCATGTACAATGCTTCTCTGAATATAGACTGCGAATACAAATTAAACAGTAGCGGTGATAAGACGCAACCCTGTCTCACTCCTAGTCAGATTTGTATATCTTCGGATGTTGTCTTCAATTGTTGCCTTTTGGTACCAGTATAGTTCTGAGATAATTCGCAAGTCTTGTTCGTCAACTCCAGTTGTTCTGGGTATTGTCCTACAAAAGTAAAATAACTTTGGACAACTTTTTGCATCTTATCTGTAGAATTTTTTTTCATGCAATGGTCAGCAACCTTATATACTAATTTCCTATTATTATTCTAAACTAATTAAATGTATTATTCTTTATTCCAATTCTCAAGAACTTTTCCAACAGATTTTTAATCACAAAATGTCTTAGAATTTGGACAACGAGTGTTGTCATTTGATTGATTGCTGCTTTGTATTTGATTTTGCAATGTTATTGTAATGAACTATATAATAGATGGGTTCTTTATTAATTATATCCAGTTAAATATGGATTAAATATAAATACTATATCTATTTTGACTATAAACTTTTTGTGAAAATTAGAATGTATAGTCTACATATTTTGGATGCTGTTGTCGGACTCATAATCCGAATATAGTAGCTGAAATTAGAATCAAAGAATCTTTTATTTTAACATTGTTTGTACTAGAAATACGACAATTTATTTTAGGATCATTCATCCGAGATCTCGGTTTCTTTATACCTACATGTTTACAGGAAATAAATTAAGCAATGTCGGCTATAAAAGAAAAACAATCAAATTGTGTATCTTAACATTATACTAATAGTAACTTGAGACATGTTTTTTACTGGAATGTATTATAAATATAAAAAAAAGCATCAAGAAACGATTGAAATAAATACATTGGGACAAATATTGAGCCCGATAAAATAAAGTTCTTTATCTTATAACTTTTTATTTACACTTTCAAATATCTGCTGAGAATATACCACAAATTGTAATGGTTTTTGATAAAATCTTCCGATGTCAAAGAAGACTTGTTAATGATGATTTAAAATTTATTTTAAAATTTGTGATTTATTATTAAAAGTTCGTTTAAAAACTATAAAATAAAATTAATTCAACAAACTAAAAAATTCCATTCAAAAGGTTGTTATCCGATCAAAAATTTTAATACGCTATGAAATCATCAATGATATTATTTATTCAATAAACAATGTATATATATATATATACATATATATTATATATATATATATAATATATATATATATATATATATATATATATATATATATATATATATATATATATATATATATATATATATATATATATATATATATATATATTATATATATATATATATATATATATATATAAACCAGCTAAAAAGAAGTGACATATCCCAGCTAAAGTGTTTGCAACTAGAATTAAACGATAAAATAACAACAGAACTACTAGAAGCAGGCCTGAAGATTGCTAAATTACAAGATATGCTAAAAAAACGACTACAACTTCTGAATGATATCAAAAGAAATACAGTGGAGTTTACCGAACTGAACAAACTTATAAGTAAACAGATAAAGGAAGATTTAAAGAAATACCAAGAAGATCGCATTAAGAAAATCATAGAGAAGAAAAAAAGTTTAAACACAATGAAAACAAATATAGGAAAAAGAAAACTTATCATGCTTAAAGCTGAGAACAATGAAAAAAGAGATCTAGGAGAAATAGTAAAAATCACAGAAAGATATTACACAGACCTATACAGTTCTAAAAATGACTCACCACTATCATCTAAACAGAATCTCTCGAGGAAAATACAAAATGTAGGCTCAGAGGTATTACCCGAAATAACTGAAGATAAAATCGAAAAATCCATAAACGAAAAAGATGAAAAGAAATAAAGCGGCCGGTGAGGACAAAATACTGGCGGAACTGCTAAAAGAAGGAGGAGACACGATAAAAAATGCTAAAAATACTGTTCAACAAATGTCTGTTTGAAGGTAAAATACCTAAACAATGGAGAAATGCCAACACAATCTTAATACATAAGAATGGAGACCGAATTGACCTAAACAACTACCGTCCTATCTCCCTTTTGTCACAACTATACAAAACCTTCACAAGAATAATAAACAACCGACTAACCTATAAACTTGATAACTACCAACCAGTGGAACAGGCCGGATTCAGGAAAGGATACAGCAAAATAGACCATCTACATGCGCTTAAAATCTTAATTGAGAAAACGAATGAATACAACCTTCCGCTGTACTTAGCATTCGTAGATTATGAAAAGGTATTCGACAGCATTGAACACTGGGCGGTTGAAGAAGCTCTGGTCGATAGTAGAATAGATTCAAGATACCGACAATTGATACATGATATTTACTAAAACGCAACCATGACCGTAATTCTGGACGACAAATTAATAACGGATAATACAAAAGTTAAACGAGGAGTCCGACAAGGCCATATAATTTCACCTAAACTGTTTACCTTGACCCTCGAAGATATAATAAAATCAACAGATTGGGAAAACAGAGGAATATGTATTAACGGAAAGTACCTAAATCCCCTTAGATATGCGGATGATATACTCCTGATCTCCTCGGAACGACAAGAACTGGAATTAATGCTGAATGAACTTCATGAAAAATCACTGCAAAAAGGCCTAAAAATTAACTTCAACAAAACAAAAGTAATGACAAACACGGAAGACCAAGAGGCAATAAAAATACAAACAGAAAAAATAGAACAGATAAATGAGTATATCTATCTAGGACAAGCAATCAGAGCTAACAGAGAAAATCAAACAGCCGAAATATCGAGACGAGTAAGAATGGGATGGGCAGCGTTCGGCAAACTTTCTTACGTTCTAAAGAATCAAACAATCCCTCTATACTTACGAAGCAAGGTATATAACTCCTGTATAATACCGGCGCTCACCGGCACACGGAGCACAGACATGGACATTTACACAGGCCAATTTGAATAGGATAAGGAAGGCACAAAGAGCGATAGAGAGGCAAAATGTTAGGTATATCACTTAAAGATAGAAAACGTAACCAGTGGATCAGTACCAGAACAAAGACAGTAGACGCGATATGGGCTGGACACAATGAACGCCTCCAAGACGGACGATGGAAAAATGCCATCGGAAAGTGGCGTCCATACAATGCAAAGAGATTAAGAGGCAGACCGATGAGGTGGAAAGATGACATCAGGAAACAAGGAGGTCCCACATGGCAGAGAATAGCTCAAGATAGGGAAGGATGGAGAGAACTGGGGGAGACATATATCCAACAATGGAAGGATAGAGAATAGGTTTAATATATATATATATATATATATATATATATATATATATATATATATATATATATATATATATATATATAACGCACCTCCCTATAAATTTATATAAGTTAAGATATCGTGAAGACCATGTTTCTTTTGTAAACCACGTAGTTTTAACTGTATTGTTAATGCGATGTAAGGTGATATCCAGAAAGTTTATTTTATTATTTTGTTCAATTTCTATAGTGAACTTTAATTTTGGATGGTAACTGTTGAAAATATCTAAAATTTCGGTTGTTTTATTTGTTGGAATAGCACAGACACAGTCATCGATATAGCGGTAGAAGAATGGTACATTACATTACAATCTTAACTACAATTCCCATCATCCATTTTCCCATAAGAAGTCTGTAATTATAAGTCTCGCTGATAAATTTATAAAACTAACAGATCCAGAATACAGACCAACTGCAATAAAAAAAGCAAAAAATGCCCTCCTAAAGAATGCATATCCCGAACATCTAATCGAAACTATTTTCAAATCAAGACTCAATAAATTTTATAACAATACAACTGACAACAAACCCAACAGTATCAAAACCACTTATACAACTCTTCCATACATAAAAGGTTTATCCGAACAACTAACAAATCTTTTAGCCAAACATAATATAACAGTGGCCCACAAAGGCAACAATCTCTTAAATAAATATTTCACAAAACTAAAAACACAAACTCCAAAACTTAAAAAAACACATGTTGTTTACAAGATACCATGTACTAACTGTGAAGGTGTCTATATCGGTCAAACCAGTCAACTGCTTCAATCCAGAATTCGTTCTCACAAATACGACAAGAACAACGTCACTGCGCTCACAAAACATGAAATCGGGAAGAAGCATAAATTTGATTTTGAAAACATCAGAATTTTAAAAACAGAAAAAAACAAAAAGAAGAGGGAGATATACGAATCAATAGAAATAAAAAGAAACACCAACGCAATAAATGACAAAAAAGATACACAAAACCTAAATAAAATATATTTCAATCTGATTTAAACAATAATAATATAACATCATAAAAAGCTCTTAAAGTCATAACATATCTCCACCTTACCTTTTTCGAAAACATCAACGATACGCCCATATAAAAATAATTATATACTAATGACAGTAAACAATGAGATATCAGATATCAACTTTTATATGTCAGTTCGTTAATGTCTGTGTCACGTTTTACGTTTTGGTAAGTCATATATATATACATATTTTACAATATCTGTTTGTGCTTATTTATATACATATTTTAGAATCTTGACAAAGGCAAGGGTTTCCTGTCGAAACGTTGATTGATTACAATGGAAAATAAAATCTAGTTCCACATGTAACATATCTTTATTGAACGTAAACCCAAGAAACATTAATTTTATATTATATATATATATATATATATATATATATATATATATATATATATATATATATATTAACGCACCTCCCTATAAATATTTTTTTGGAACTTGATATTTGAAATTCAATTTTCTTCAGCCTAATTTTTTTCATATTTTTCACATGCAATAACGATGGTTTTTATCATGGTAATTTATGTTATAAATATCTTGAAGATATGAAAAGTTTTGCCAAGAAAAAGCTCCTCAATAAAACAGTAATGGTTTCAAGATTATCATCCTATTGTTTATAACTTCGTCGCAAATGTCGGTTATCTTTGACCGGTTGTATCTCAATAAGCACTTCTCGCAATTGAGCTTTTTTTCTTTTATAAGAAACGTCTTGACCAGTCTATTTTAACGCCGTTCGCTGAATTTAATTTTAGCTAATAGTTATCGAAATGTTCTATTTGTTTATAAGCCAAATTTTTTTTTATAATTTTAAACATTCCCGGGGCCGTTCAAATAATCAGATTTTAATTTCATAAAGTACGTTAGATAGGTTAAGTGCATTTTTATAAGTAAAAAAATTGACAAACTTCTATATGGCATGGTTTTGTTGTACAAGATTTAAAGAAAAAATGGAAAACTGCAAAATTGCGGCATCTTGGGGCAGAATAGAAGGCAGGAGAAATGTACTAAGAATGAGAGTATCTTGCAGTATGGTTGCAACTCAAAATAATTCTTTAAATTGGTTGATTCGAAATCTGGGATAGAAATAATAATTGATCTTCTTCGTAATGAAAATAGCATTTGAAGAAAATATATATTATATAATTTCTAGTACAATACTCTTCGATCATTCTTATTTATTTATTGTCCTAATTATGATATCAATCTAGAAGAATAGATTGAATATCAGTAAATTTGTAATTCCTTATTTAAATAATGATTATCTTATTCTAGTATTTGAATCCATTGCTGTACATTGCCTTTCTCTAGTTGGAGGTCTTCTTCTGATTGATATCGTTTTTTGTTGGAGTTAGGCATCAGTATAGATATTCCAACATATTAAATTTTCAAATATTACGTTAATTGTGCAATCCAACAAACAAAAAACATAAAGTGGTAATTACAGAAATCATAAGTTAATTTGGTAATTACCACAGAATCATACAGATAATTTCACATTGAAATATTACAATGCACTGACCTAATACACTATAAAAATAGTAGCTAAGTATTATACATTGTGAAATAATGGAAATTGCAAACCAACAAAATAAAAAGTGTAATAAAATGCTGGTAATGTTGTTTTTTGTTATAAAAACACTTTAAAGAAGTTATTTACTGTTTCACAACAGACTCAACTATGAAATAAAGCTAGATATATCAATGGCAGTATAAAAACAAAATGATGTTCAACTAAAAACTGTCGTAATATCAAAAGAACTCATTAATGTTTTTTCTAAAGTCAAAGTTAACAGTTAATCAATACTTGTACGTAAATTCCAATATTTTGAGTCTAATACAGGAAGAAATTGGGTGTTAGAGTTATTTGAACATATTTTTTCGTGATTTCGTAATACATAAATTAATAAATTTTTGAATAATAAAATTAAATCAAAAATAGTGCTCCTCTTCTGCTCATACCGTTAGGAATCCTATTTGTGTATAACATATACGGTGAAACACATATATACTTCCTCAAAAATCAGGACACTGATCCTTTTTAGTCTTGCTGGAAAAACATGTAGGTGTTTACGAATTAAGCGAACAGTTGTGTCTCTAAAGCACCATTGCTTAGTCGTTGTAGATAATGGACGAGGTCGTTTAGGGATTAAAGGAATACGCAAAAATATAATATAAAATAAAAAAAAGATAAAGAACACAAAAAACGAGCTCCTGTTTTTTTAATATTTGAATAAAAAAAAAACAAAAATTGAATGATTATAAAACGACTTGTTGTGCAAAGAGTCGGCTAGTTCGTTACCACAGATTCCGCGGAGTAAAAATCATGGTAATGGATACTCCTTCTTCTTCTTCAGATGCAAATCCACTAATGGATGTTAGTGATCACATTTTCCATCAATTCTCCATTTCTTGCAATATGTATCAGAGATTGTATGTCGTTAATCCCTGTCCATTGCCTTATGTTTCGGAGCCAGGACATTTTCTTGCGTCCCATTCCTCTCTTGCCTTCAATTTTACCCTCGATTATAAGTTGGAGGAACTGGTATTTTTCATTTCGCATGATGTGACCTAGATACTCCGTTTTCCTTTTCTTGATGGTTTCAAAAAGTTGGCGTTCTTGGTTTATTCTTTTAAGGACATCTATATTTGTGATTTTCGCTGTCCATGGTATTTTTAGGATACGGCGATAAAGCCACATTTCGAAAGCTTCCAATGTGTTTATATCCCTCGTTTTGAGTGTCCAGCCCTCTACGCCATATAGTAGCACTGACCACACGTAACACTTAGTAAACCTTAGTCTCAGTTGAAGATCGAACTCTGAACAAGTCAGTACCTTCTTGAATTTTACGAAAGCTTGTCGAGCACTCTCAATGCGACATTTTACTTCCCTGTCCGATGCCCAGTCTTCAAAAAGCCACGATCCCAGGTATTTAAATTTACTCACTCTTTCTATGGATTTACTATTCAGTGTTATGGTGGAGTTTTCAAGTGCATCCAAGTTTTTGGAGATGATCATGAATTTGGTCTTTTATTATTAATCTCTATTAATGGATACTCCAGTGAGATTAAAGTTTTAAATAGGTTGAACCAAAGGATGTAACATGTACATACTTTTGAGAGAGTAGATAGACGCTAAAGAGTCGGTGCATATTGCTACTTTTTTATATTTATATGATAGTGAGTTTGTAGCTTGGAGAGTAGAGAATAATCCAACAGTACGTTTGCAGCAGAAGAGCGGAAGATTGCAAGATATGAATCAATTTGTATTTGAAGTTACAGAACATCTAACATATATAGGGCTCTTAGAAGCATCTAATTCGTTAAAGTTTTCCTTAGAAATTATGCATTTATCATAATTAGTTAAGGAGAGATTAAATTCTGCTATCAATTTATTTCAGGGAGGTTTAGCTGATATTAGAGTTGTGGCTGAAAGATCAATATTATTCAGAAGTGCTGAAAGATACTGTGGCATAGATTAAATTTTAATAAGAAGGCAGTTTAAAAGGTCATTACTTAATAATTTATAAGCTTTATTTTCGATATCAGCTAAGAATTTAGAGGAATATTTCAAAAGGAGTTGCCGGCGACGTAACCATAGGGAAGTGCACTAGCTTTGCTGTATAAACTCCCTACTGGTCTCAACCTGAAGGCTCCAAGGCAAAATCGAAGTGCTGTGCTGTGTACAGAATTAAGAAGTTTTATATCTGATGGGCAAGCTGACATTAAAATAAAACTGCAGTTGCCTATTTTAGAATGAATAAAAGATCTATAAATCTGAAGCAGGAAATCTACACTCCAATAATATTTTAACAGAGCTTTTTTATTTGTTAAGCATTTTAAATACTGGAACGCTGTATTTCTAGACATCTCACAAGCGTTTGACAAAGTTTGGCACAGAGCTCTGCTTTACAAAGTAAAAATAGCACTATCCAGTAACTATTTCCTCCTACTTAAATCCTACATATCAAATAGATATTTCTCTGTAAAATTCAAAGACCAACAATCCAACCTCTATCCTATCAACTCCGGAGTCCCGCAGGGTAGTGTTCTAGGGCCGCTGCTTTTCTCACTCTACACAGCCGATATACCAGAGACCAATAATACTACAATCGCTTCCTTTGCTGACGACGTAGCAATACTAGCAGTAAATGAAGATCCCGTACAAGCCTCACAAAACCTGCAACATCATCTGAACATACTCAGTGATTGGTATACGAAATGGAGAACAAAAGTAAATAAAACAAAATCAACTCAAATAACATTAACCAACCGACACAATATATGCCCACCTGTAAGGATGGAAAATATAAGACTACCAACAGTAACAGACGCTAAATACCTTGGCCTCCATCTTGACCAACGACTCACTTGGAAGAAACATATCCAGACCAAAAGAAGGCAGCTGGACTTAAAATTCCGGCAAATGTATTGGCTTCTTGGATGTAAATCATAACTTAACATCCAAAACAAAATTCTTCTATACAAAGCCATACTCAAACCTATCTGGCTCTACGGACTACACCTATGGGGCTGTGCAAAGCCAACGTCGCTGAATATTATCCAAAGATTCCAGTCTAAAGTACTAAGATCATTAGTGGATGCGCCATGGTACGTAAGTAACCAAACACTCCATTATGACTTAAAGGTTCCTTTCATCAGAAAAGAAATTCATCGAGCCATGGAGTCACAAAATGAACGTACCATTCACCACGAAAATGAGCTAGTAAGGGAACTATACAACAATTGACCAGCCACAAGAAGATTACATAGAACCTGGCCCCAAGACCTTCTTCAGAACTAAACCAAAGTAGAATAAGGTGAGACATCATTGGATGCCTCCCCTTCACGCGCAAAACCTGTATTACATTTACTTAATACTCTTTTTGATGTAGATTGTAAATAAACATAATTATAAAAAAAAATGTTAAGGCTTGTCATGTCATTGTTGGTGGATCTTGTGACTAATGTTGAGGTCCTACGTAGAATAGGCAACGAATGCGAGATTATTAATACCATCAAAGAGTGCAAACTAGAATATCTTGGCCATATTATGAGGAATGAACAGAGATATGGCTTGTTGCGATTCATTCTTCAGGGCAAGGTATTTGGAAAGAGTGGACCAGGGAGAAGAAGAATATATTGGCTTTCTAAACCTGAGAAAGTGGTTTATGACATCGACAACCGGACTATTCAAAATAGCAGCAAAGTTAGAATAGCCATGTTGATCGCCAACGTCCGGAACGGATAGGCACCGTAAGAAGAAGAAGAAGAAGAAGATTTGTCATGCAATTTGTTGAACAAAAGCTGAGATCTTTTAAAAGGCATTTCTTAACAAGTTTAGGTACAATCGAATGCGAGTCCTAAAATCAGTATGCTCTTTACTGAGGTAGACAAGTACCATTTATAGTAATTTTAGGATTTATCATACTGGCAGAAGAGTTAAATCCACTCACGGAAGTCCATTTAATTAAATTGGCCAGTAGCATTCTAAAGCAATTTTCAACAGTGTCTTTGCTTCGGTAGAAAATTATTAAATCATCTTCGTAGAGTGCATCAGAATTCTGTCGCATTCTGTCACAAAATATGGAAGATCTCCAAATTCTGCTTTATCGTATTCACAAAGTAGGAGAGGAAATGGGCATTAAAATAAACTCAAACAAAAGAAAATTTTTAGTCTTAAGTCGTTACCCACATCCTCACTTAAATGGAGTCCAAGTTGAAAAACCACGTCTCCGTTAACCGACACTTAAAAAAAAATAGTATGCCGTTTTAATCCAGCCTCCCCTACTTGTAGTATTATCCAAGATTTATTATAATTTTATTTATTTTTCATCAGTTTTATCTTGATAATATTTAAGCGAAATTATTAGTTTTTTATATTTATGTCCTGTTAGATACTTACAATACTATTTGTTGATATATAACTACGTTTGTAGCTTGGCAACTATCGAGATTCTGTGTACGTATATATATTTCCGCAAATCTTATACATGGAAAAGTTGAAATAGCTTTACTTTGATAACTATTCCCGTACTAAAATACATCAAATTTTACGACCACTCTCTCGGTTTGACAAAATAATCCTTTGTTTAAAGAAGCAATTCCTCAAAAAATACATTTATCTGAGAATAAACTGCAGCGAAACCCGTCGAGTTCAGACACAGCAAGCACTTTTTTTCTTTTCTGAAAACGCTTGAGATAGCATGGCAAGCATGTCTTGCAATTTATTTTATTCCCTGAATCCATTCCCAGACTCTAAGCACGTAGTTACAGCTCCATCGGACTAATAGCTCTTAGAACACCGGCGAATAAGAGCCAGTATCGCTGGCAGGCCGTCGGATCGTAGATCAAGTCGCGGGGCCCTGGAGGGGGGACTACATGCCGTGCAAAGTCTAGCGTGAACAGTAGGGGAGTGGGTTGGTGCACCAATGCCGGTAACGAGACGGCGGCCATCTTGGTTCGTGTCAGAATCAATAACCGCCAGGGGTACGCTGTTCGATACAGCCAGGTTGGAAGCTACTGAGAGTGCGCCGAGCTCCGCGTGGACGCGGTAACCAAGAGGCAGCCGGCTTTTGGGGAAATCGTTATTTTCTCTGAGTTTCTTTTCTTTTTTTGGCCTCGGGGGAAAATATTTGTTTGGGAAAGAGACGACTTCGCAGCTTTCATAGACGACGGGAAAATATCATTAAAGTAGATTACAAAAATGTCCGGGTATTTAATTAAGTACAAAATACAGCAGAGATGAAGAGTATACGTTTCATTAATTTTTATTGTGAAAAACGCGGATTTCTTCTTTACTAGTTTAAAATTATTTTAATAGACAAAAAAACTAAGAGCTTTATGATAGATATGATTCATCATTACCTATAGCTTTTCAATAAAAGATCGTAAATAATATATAATATGGGAAGATAAATGATATTTTTTTTTATTTTCTTCCTATTTTTGTTTCATCTTTAGCGATACATATACTTACTAAAATTGGAAGGACACTTAGAAGATCAGCACAGTCTCTTCACAAAGATGACATGTACAATTGTAAAGCGTTCTATATTTTTTTAAGCGATATAAATACTGGTAAACTACTCGTATTTGTCGTCTATTAATTTAATATTCACTTAAACTCCAAAAAATGCTCGAAATTCTTGTTATTACCAATTCTATTAATTGTTTATAACAACTAACCAACTTTGTCCCACATATTCACTTGCTTTTTTAATTACAACAGATCCAGCTACCTTTCAAAATAACAATAAAATTATAGGTACCTACTAATTATAACCTACAATTTATAAGGGTTATTTCACACAATGAGTTCCAAGGAAATGGCATATTATATCACATAGTCTTACATGCAAGAATTAGTGAAGACAATGAAGTGAGAAATATAGCGTTGAATGATTTACTAAAATCGTTTGTTAAAATAAAGAACAATTTTTCGCAAAATCGATGAAAAATGTTCTTCCAAATCATCAGTTGTTGTCTCATTCATGGGCTTATAAAGAAAAGAGTTAAAGAAATGTTATTCTTGTTTCAACTGTAATATTCCACCCTGTGTTAGGCACAGATATACTTAGACAACATCATAGAAAGTATCTTAAAAACAATAGATAATTATTATTGTTCTGAAGCTATTTTCTTGTGGCATTTTAAATTAATTACTATTTAACTGGGAATAAGCTACAATTCAAGATAAAAATACGTTTATTGACGTTTCAATTTCCACTTCAGAAATCGTTCTCAAAATACAAACAGTAAATTAAACAAATTTTGTTTTTTGTTACATAGTGAAAAATTCTTCTAATAATTTAATTTTATCTGACTCATTTATATTGACAATTCAGACATATATTATGCATTTTAAAGTAGACGACTTTAAAATGATATTGTCAATATTGTTGAGTTGCGCTCCTGGGACGACTTTACTTATAAGATAGTTCATTCGATTATATGAAATCAACTTTAACTTGAGAATATCCGTCAGAAAAAAATCATAGCATGTAATTCGTCTTTAAAAAGACAAACACATGACATGATGACAGTAAAATTCTCCTGTTAGTGATTCCATAGTAAATTATGAGGGAAAAACCAGGAAAAAAACTTCATAATACTATCCCGACATGGTAAGTATTTGTTCGTGCATTTAGTTTACCTTCAATAAACACCAAAATTCTGATTTTATATGTTTCGTTATTTAAAAAAACATGATGTATCCTCTATATTAGTAAGTCAGTAACATATAGAGGATACATCATTTATTTCATTTTACATGATTTCTATAACCCCCTTACACTGACATTTTTTACCTTTTTCTCGTTTCATTTTTGTATAAATAAGTTTGAGTTTTCTTTCTGTTAAATAAATATTAACAATGATAATATCTGTACACCATATAAAAATTATTTGCACAGTTGAACTTCATCTTCCTATTCAAAATTTCCAAGTTTTTTCTAATTTAACTATTAAATACACTATATAAATACGCAAAATCTTCTTTGATGAATGTGTTAATGTTTATGTTTTTCTATTTTTCCATTGTATCTTGAGAGTGAATTTATGACTCTTGGCACCCTGTTGTTTGAACAATTCTTTCTATTTCCTGCTTTGTAGATGTTCTTAATATGTGCGTTTGTCCACTTCGAAGGTAAGTCATGTTCTTTATTGAATAAGGTGAAAATATACGCCAACAATTACCGCAATATTTGTGGGCTGCGTTTTAAGTAATCATTTAGTATACCTTGTGGTCCGCAAGCTTTTCGATTTTTTGCTTTTTGATTTGATATTGCATCTTCGACTGTTATTTCATCACTGTCGTCGTATTCCACTTCATATGTTGTGATATTCATGAATTGCGGTCTTGTTTCCAGTCAGAAGTTGTGATTAATTTACGATCCAAGATCTTTGTTCTATTAAATATATTCCAGCCACTTCTTTTCTGTTTGTTCTCAGGTTTTTTTTCGTTTTCTACGTTTCTCTTGATCTTGTTGACCCTATATAGTTGTTGAGGTCTTCGCATTTACTTTCCAATGAAACGGTTCATTCATCATATCATTTTTCTTATTCAATTAATTGTAAACAATTTTCAAGATTAAATTCTCATATTCAATTTTTCTGCGTCAAGGAACAATTATTATGCATAACAAGTATTGAACTTCTTCTTCTTCTTCTTCTTCTTTTTATAAGCAAAATGCTTGTTCAATGTCGATTAATGCCTCTATTGGAGGTTATCACTCCATCTTTTGCGTGGTCGCCCGATACTTCTCCTTTTTGGTGATTTGTCCCTCGCTATTCTGACTAATCGGGTCTCTTCCATTTTGTTTATGTGTTCGTTCCATTCCTTTTTTCTGTTCAGTGTCCACTCATTTATTTCTGGTATATTGCATTTTCTTCTGATCTCTTCACTCCTCATTCGATCCCACAGTGTGTTTCCTGCAATTCTCCTCAGTAAACGCATCTCCGCTGTTTCTAGTAGTTGCTGAGTTTTGGAGGTATCCGGTCTTGTCTCTGAAGTGTATGTCATTATTGGTCTTATTGTTGCTTTGTAGATTCTGTTGCTGTAGTTTGCGTCATATCGTGTTATTAAGACAACCTGCTATTTTATTAGCCTTTTGTACTTGATTTTTCACTTCCTTCTCCACATCTCCGTAGCTAGACATTGTAATTCCTAGGTAATTTGTCTCCATTACTTGCTCAATGCTGATACCGTCGATTTCCAGTTTACATCTAATTGGTTCTTTACTGATTACAATTGTTTTAGTTTTCTGTGTAGAGATCACCATATTAAAGTCCTTTGCCCTTGTGTTGAATCTATGGGTTAGTCTTTGTAGATCGTCTTCATTGGATGCAATTAGGGCCGCATCATCTACATAGCAGAGTATTCTGATTTCTTTATATCTATTGGATCTGTAAGCTGGTCATCTATTCTGACTTCCATATTGTTGTTCTGGTAAATGTTCTCTATTGTTTTTATAACATTTAGTGGAATTTCTCTATCGTAAAGAAGGTGAATTATATCTTTAAGCTTTACTTTATCGAACGCTTTCTTCAGGTCTATTAGACATATGAATGCTGGTCTGTTATACTCTAGTGCTTTCTCGGTAATCTGTTTTATGATGAATACTGCATCTGTGCACGATCTTCCTGTGCGAAAACCCTGCTGTTCATCCGCTAAGGTAATTCTCTGATTTATTTGGCCTTGCAATATTTTGGTTGTAAGCTTCAAAGTGGTGTTTAATAAGTTGATACCTCTGTAGTTTTCAGGTTGTTTTTTATCTCCTTTTTTGTATAGTAGGATAAGCTCGATTTTCTTCAACTCTTCAGGTATTTTATTATGTTTGATGTTTTTGTTAATTAGTGCTGTTAGCTGTTCTGTTAATGCTTCTCCACCATATTTCAATAATTCATTTGGAGTATTGAACTTGCAGATAAAATTTCTCAGGAAAGCATAAGTACAAATGGGAAGCGTGGAAAAAATAAATTTCAAACTAACACTAGAAGAACAAGTAAACATATCCAAGCCAAAAATAGTGAGAAAATGTCACTACCTGTGATAAGAGTACGTTTTTACAAATTCAACAAGATACACCAGACCAGAAACAAAATTGGAGAAATACCTTGTTACAATAAAATCAACTACAGGCGCAACAGTTTAATCAGTATCAACTGAATAAAGTTTAGTCTCATGTTATTCAGCATATTTAAATAAAATCCTACTACTCGACTGTAATCTTTGTGAATTTTTTGACCTTTGTGAATATAGGAAACCTAGACTACATTTTCTTTGATTGATCTAAATATAGAACTCTGTTCATTAAACTGCTAAGAAAACTTCTTTAATTGAACACTGCTTGTTTTATATAGAAAATACATTTGAAATTGTTTATAAGCATTCGTTAGAACAACAAGAATATCAATAATAACATTCTTTTGTTTGTTTCTAAGGTTTTTCCTGCATGTCTTTACCTAAAAAATTTGAGATCAAACTTGTATTATTAGTTAAAATGCACTGATCGCCCCTAGACGAGAGAAGTGTAATGTAAAATGCTGTTTATAAAAGAAGTTTCCGGCTGCTTGGGTGTACACCTCAAGCCAAAAAATCCATTTGCACGTGTAAGTACATAGTGTATTCAGAAATCTGGGAGATGATGAACTTTTAAATAAAGTTTTGAAATATTTTGAATAAAATATGTCGGTTTAATTGGCTATTGTGGATGTTCTACTTGTGATGCTATGTTAGAAAGATTGTGTGTGTTTAAATACCTGATTATTTTTTCATCCTCTCCCTTTGAAGCCTAGATTAGAGCTTTCTGGTTTCCGTCGGAACAATTCGTGGGATGAGAAAAGTTTTGTTATCTTCGTAAAAAATTTAAAAATCTTTTGAGAAGAACCACTAATATTTGACAATTGTTTTATCTTATCTCGTATTCGATTAAACTAGACAAACCATTTTTTGATTTTTAGTTCAGATTTTTTAGGTAAATTTAATTTTTATTTTATTCGTGTTAAATGCTTTAAACATTCATTAAAGCACTTTTAAATTTTGTATTGTCTTTATTATATAAATAATAGTAATGATAAGTATTACATGTATATTCTGTACATTATGTATATTATGTACATATTGTACATGATATTGATGAAACGCTTTATCATTCTCTTTTGATACTTACCGATAATATACAACTGGTTTACAGTAACATACAACTACAAAACACTGCTTTACAGTTATAATCAAACAAATATGGACTTACGGCATAGACCACTGTGGCTGTAGCAAGCATGTGGCTAACTTATATCAAAATTAATCTTATTTGTAAACTTGTAACTCTAATTGTGTAAAAATTTGATCCTTCTGTCCAGCGCCGTTGCTTCTGTCCATGCTGGTTCTTTTGTTTTCGATAATGTCAACTGGGGTTCTATCCCATGTTTGTCGTGGTCTACCTTTCTTCTATTTTCTTTGGGTTTTTTCCTGCCAAATTCCTTTCACAGGTTTCACAAATGTTGATTTTGTTTGCAAAGCTTCTCTTTTTGGTGTGTTCCATAGTCTATCTCTTTTGGTAACTCCTCAAACTCGTCTCATATATTTCGTTTCTACTGCCTTTATTATACTCTTTGGTCTTTCTACTAGTAACCACGACTCACAACCAAAGGTTAATACGGACCTATATATTGACTTAAACAAATTCATTTTTGTTTTCCTTGTAATTTCAGTCTTATTAATGAATTCATTGTTCCTTGCGTATTATAGGTTCATCGTTTTTTTAATTCTATTATTATTATCTGTTTTCTCTCTTCCATTGTCTTCTAATTGTACTTCTAAATATTGGAAGGTTCACGCTTGTTCTATATTTCCTCCTTCTATTTTTATATTTATCTTTTATTCTTCTTTATTAACTAACAACAAGAGCCAAAAGAAAAAGCAATTACACTACACAGCGGTGTATAAAATCTTAAATGTGGCGACTGCCCAAAAACTTACATCGGTCAAACTGTTAGAACTTTTTTCAAACGTATAGCAGAACATAAAGGGCATTCAATAATGGAAAAACAGATTCTTCGTACGCACTTTACCTTCTAGACCATAATCATTCTTTTAATGACGAAGTTTAAATTATTCACAATCAAAATAACGGACTTAGGCCATCTTTATTAGAATTTATGGAAATTACCAAATTCAAAAATACAGACATAATTCTGAATGACCAACTTAAGACAAACAGTTCTCCCCTCCTCAACTTATTCAGTTAAAGACTAAAAAGTGTAAACACATACCAAAAATAGATCACTTGAGAAAGGCACTGTGACCGAAACAGCTGTACTAATAATAATTTAAAATAAATTATGTGGAAGTGTTGAAAACAAAAGTTTTCAGTGTTTTATTGTTAGATATAATAAATTTTTACTGAATATAGACACACATCATCTTTTCATTGATTCTGAGAGTACCTACCTATGATAGCATACATCGACAATTTCTGATCCATGCACTGAAAAATTTAATATTTTAACTCATATAATAACTTTAACTCATTGATATAGTAAAAGAAACACTTAAAGTACAAAGCAAAATTCGAATTCAAAATTCACTAACAGATACAATCCATGTGAGAACAACATCTCATTAGAGAGTCAAAAGTCAACACCAGAGGAACAATAATAACAAAAAGTGTACAAATATTGGCGTTTGCAGATGATTTTAATATCATAGCTAGAAGCGAAAGAGAGATGATATAAGCATTTAATGCGATAGAAAGCACAAAACAGTGGCCTAAGAATTAACGAAATAAAAACCAAATATTTAAAGGCCAGCAAATCGACAGGCCAAAGAAAACTACAGAATGTGACAGTAGAAGACTATAACATCGAAAGCGTAAACAATTTTACATAGGTATCTTGGTTCACTAGTTACCTCAGATAACAATGTCAGTGAACAAGTTAAGAGAAGAATACATTTCTTCTTCTTAAGGTGCCGTGCATTTCTGCGTAGGCGTCCACCGTACATCGTCTTGTCAGGTGAGCTGTTAAATATTCTGGTTTAAATAATTCTGTTTTTAGCAGCATTGCGAAGCATTTCATAGCTGTGGATTCCTGTCCATTGTCGAATATTGCGCAGCCATGACATTTTTTTACGTCCGAGACCTCTCCTACCCTCTATTTTCCCTTCGAGTATCAGTTGCTGAAAAGTGTATCGTTCTCCTCGTATAATGTGCCCCAAGTATGCAGTCTTCTTACTTTTCACATAATTAAAAAGTTCCCTATCCTGTAAGCCCGCTCTTCTGAGTACTTCCTCATTTCTGACCCTGTCCGTCCATGATATTCTGAGCATTCGACGCAGGCACCACATTTCAAACACTTCAAGTTTGTTAATGGAACTGGCCTTTAACGTCCATGCTTCCATTCCGTACAGGAGAACAGGCCACACGTAACACTTAAGCATCTTGTATCGGAGGTTGAAGTCCAATTTGCGATCAGTCAGAAACTTACGAAGCCTCAAAAAAGCATTTCTGGCTTGTTCAACTCTGCTCTTTATTTCATTCTCGGGGTCCCAACCCTCATTCAGCAAACATCCCAAGTATTTGAATTGCGAAGAATACATAGCGCTGATAAAACATGTAATAGACTAGATCCCAAGATATAACGACATCACAAGAAAAACCAAATGCAAAATACACAAAATCCAGATAAAACCGGTGCTTGTACATGGATCAGAGATATGGACACTGTCAAAAAGCGATGAGAACTTATTAGGTACGTTTGACGAAAAAATCCTAAGACACATATATAAGGGGTGAAAGAAAATGACATATTACGCAAAAGATATAATTTTGAACTATACACAGCATACAATGAACCCGAGATCATAACATGCATAAAGATCGGACGTCTGCGCTGGATGGTCCATGTTGAACGGATGTTGGAGACTAAAACACCAAAACATATAATGAGGCAAACACCAGTAGGGAGAAGATCAAAGGGAAAACCCAAACATAGATACATGAAACAAGCGGAACAAGATCTAAAAACACTTAAGATTACCAACTGGAAAAACAAAGCAAGAAACAGAACAAAATGGCGGATAATCTTAGAATAAGCCAGGACCCAGAAGGGGTTGTCGAGCTCCTGATAATGAAGATTAATTTTTACCAAGGAGCGGTCGAATCCATCACGTATTAATAAATCTGTAGCTTGCGAAAGCTTAAATTAAAATTAAGCTTATGTGAGCTATACTGTAATGGAAAAATAACGTTGGCCAAGCAGCTTTTAGTATAAATAAATTATTTTTAATTTAACAGTTTGTTTTGAAAGTCAAATCCGATAAAAATATACCCAACAACAAAAAAAAAATACGACGTTTAAAAGTAATAAACTAATGTTGGCCAAAATAGTTAGGAATGATGTTATAAAAAATCTCAAAAGACCTGCACAGGCTAGATTATATGATGACGATATGATAATGTTTATCAAAGGAAAAAATATTAACTCGATGGTCAAACTTTTACAAGAAGAACTAAATAAAATCGAAAATTGGTCTAATTGGAGTGGATTCTATTTTTTAACTGATATATAATTTTTTTCAAAACGGCAATTTACACTAACATACCTACCTGCCTTAACATTCGACACAAAGTTTTTGAAACGAAGTACCTACAGAGATCAAATATTTAGGCATAACATTTGACGAAACTTTAAGTTGGAAACCACGTATTAAAAAATTGCCGATATCATGTCAAAATGGTATAAATCTTCTTAAATGTTTAGCCAAAAAACAATGGGTGCTGGCGGAGATACATTATTACTGTTGTATAGAAGCCTAATCCGATGGACTATGAATGCATTTCATATTCCTCAGTGTCGAAGTCAAATTTAAAAATCAGTCATTATACACAACAATGCATTACGCATAATCTCTGGAGCTTATAGAACAACTCTTGGTGCAAGCCTCGAGTGGGAACTTGAAGAGTCATTATTCCATGAACGACGGAAATTACTTAGTCTATCTTACGCTTCAAAACAATCATCACTACAACCTGGCAACCCTTTTCTTACTCAGTCATCGTTATCAAATATCAATATGAGAACACATTTGCCATTTCAATTAAGAATCAAAAACATTTTAAACTCTATTGAAATTTTTAACTTTCCCTCAACACATTCAGCAAACGTAAACACGCCATTACTGTTTTATAGTACCTTTGCCTACTTTAAATTTAGAACTATCATTATATCATAAATCTGAAACTAATCCACAAATATTTATAAGCAATTATAATGGAATACTTTCTTCTGTCAATCATCATCATCATCATCATCATCATCATCATCATCATCATCATCATCATCATCATCATCATCATCATCATTTCATCTAAAACAATTTCTGGTATTGAATCATTATTTTTTATAAGAGACATAATAAAAAGTTTCAAATTGCCCACATAATCCACTGTGATAACTGGAGAAATGTATGCAGTATACAGAGCTCTAAATCACATACAAATAGTCAAATCAGATAAATTCCTTATTATTATGACTCAATCAATTCCCTCCATATGCTGTCAAAATTGTACACCTGCAACCCGATTGCTAAATTAATTAAAAACAAGATGCAGCACCTGGAAAACAAAACATTAGTCTTCGTGTGGGCACCATCACGTATAGGCATTAAAGAAAACGAACTAGCTGATAAAAATACTCGAGAAATAGCAAATTCCCCAAATATCAGACCGATAATAAAACCGTTAAAAGAAGATCTCAATCCGTATTTTAAACAAAAACTGATATCTAATTAGACTAAATGTTGGGAAGAAAAATCCTCAAAGTTAAAAGAAATTAAACCAAATTTTGGACGATGGAGTATCAACGTCCCTAGCCGTTTCCTTCAGGTTGTATTAACCAGACTCCGATTAGGACACAGCAAACTCACACATAAATATCTCATGAAGAAGGAACTTCAACCAAAATGTACGAGTTGTGATGTGACGTTAACAGTGAAACACGTATTAACAGAGTGTCCCAAATATAGTGCTGAAAGACTTAGTTTTAGTGAGTGTACCAGTGAAAATATGGTGAAATTTTTAAGAGACTGTAACATATTGAACCACATATAAGTATAAGTATGTTATTTACTTGTTATTTGTAATCATTATTGTTTACATTAAATTAATCCGGTAATAATGCTTTAAATAAAAAAAGGTCAGAATAAAATAAAACAAAAAGTTTATTAAGAAGAATAACAAAAACCTTTTGCAGATAACCAAATAACTATATCCAATTCATTAGCTCCGTACCGTGAAACAATAAAAAACCGGCAAGAAAATCTATTCCTTTCAAGTCTTTTTTGTTTATTCCGTTTAGGAGGCAATATAGGTTTATAGTTATTTCCTTTACCTACTTATGAAGAAAGAGCCGCTAAATCCGGAGTGAATGGCAGTGGGTAAGTGACGTACTACGTCATTAAAAAATTTTATTGTCACGTTAGTAAAACGGCAGTTCGCACGTGCCTTAGGAAGACGACCCATAATGATATTGTAACATCAATAAACCAATCTTTTACATCTAAACATTTGACACAACTTTTATATCTCCATAAAAATTTAATTTCGAATATGATTGACGAACCTGTTAGAATCATTAGTTCAAAGTTTGTTTTTAGTGTACTCTTAAAAACAGTGGCGCGATAGGAAACCCTTTCGATAGGTATAAATACATATAAAACTTTTAATTGATGGTCTGTTATAAACTAAAAAATAGTATTTTACTAGAAAAAAAAAAAAATTTTACAGTATACGTAATTTCATTGTAAAAAAATAACATTATGAATAAGAATGGTATGTAAGTTAGTAAAACATCTTAAACCTAAATATAAACTGACCATAATAAAAGATATTTGATGTAGAAAGGATTAAAATTTTCAAAATGTTTTTTTTTGAAATGATGAAAGAACAATGGAAATCAAATACATCATGTCCTCATTGACGCAAGACACTCTAGTAGCATTATTCAATCGCGAAGTATGAGAGGAGCTGAGAGTGATAGCGATAGCAATCACTTTCTATTGAAATCAAAGTTAAGAACGCGATTATCAATACAGAAGCTGGAACAACAAGAAAAAAGAGAAATATGGAACATAGAAGCCCTACAAACACCAAATAAAGAACTGGATTATCAAGTGGCAATAAGCAATAGATTCCAATTGCTGGGAGAGGAAGAGCATAACGTAGAGTTAGAACAAGCATGGCAGCAAGTGACATCAGTTATAGAACAAGCAGCGAGGAAACCATTGGAAAAAAGAGGATCGCCCAAAAAGGAAATGGTTTGACAAAGCATGCGAGGAAAAAACAAAAGATTGAAAATGATACAAGACCCACAGATGAGAACAAAGCAGATTTTAACAGAACAAGAGCACAAATAGGCGACTATTCAGAACTAAAAAGAGGAGCTACCTAGAACAGAGAATCCGAAATATGGACAGAGTAGCAACAGGAATCAAATAAGGAAATTCTTTAGTGAAGTGAAGTCAGTCAGAAAAGGTGCAAGTGTTGGAGAACAGCATGAGAAATGAGAGGTGAACTATAAGATAGAAACGGAAATCGAACGATGGAAGGAATACTTTTGGAATTTACTAAATATTGAAAGTGAGACGGAGGAAGCAGATATTACCTTTCATTCTGCAGATATTGAAATACCAGCACCAACAATGGAGGAAGTAAAGAATGCGAGAGTATCGCAACAACAGAAAATGCCTAGAGAATGAAATGGAAGCGTTATAATTCCCATATATAAAAAAGGAAACAAAGAACAATTCCGAAACTATAGAGGCATATCGCTTATTAGCACATCATATAAAGTGCTAGCAATTATCTTGCTAAAGAGACTCACACCATATTCGGAAGATATTCTAGGTAACTACCAATGCGGTTTTGTGCTGGAAGGTCAACCATAGATAAGATATTTACATCCGACAAATATTAGAGAAAAACTGGTAATTCAACCGCGATGTGCGCCAAATTTTCATAGATTTCCAGCAAGCATATGGTTTCATAAAAAGAAGCAAATTGTGGAAAGCAATGTTAGAATTGGAAATACCAAGAAAATTAGTTGAATTAACGCAAATGTGCGTGACAGACTATATGCGCAAGTAAGATAGGAAGCAGAACATCGATGCCATTGGTATAAATTCAGGACTTAGGCAGGGGACCCTTGTCACCGTTGCTGTTCAATTTTGCTTTAGAATATGCAATAAGTAAAATATCGTCTGAGTTGACAGGAGGATTTGCTGATCAAGAATTAAAACTGTTGCTGGCCTTTGCTGATGATATAGATGCAGTCACGCATTCTACAAGAGACGTGAGAGAGGTGTTTTCACAGCTCTAGAAAGAACAAGTAGTCTGGGTCTCCGAATAAATGAAGAAAAGACGAAATACATGGTAGTAACCAAAAATCCAAGACCAAGAGTTAGAAAGAACATCAGTATTAATGATTACAACTTTAAAGTAGTTAAATACCTGGGTGCGATAATCACAGCTGACAACCACATAGAAAAGAGGTCTCAGCAAGGATAGCTGCGGGAAATAGAGCATTATACTTCGTTTCAACATTATTAAGATCAACGCTCCTAAAAAGAAAATTTAATTAACACTGTACAAGTCGATTATTTGCTCAATTATTACATATGGCAGTGAAACATGGACTCTCAACCAGCTGGAAATCAATAAGATTCTAGTATTTGAAAGAAAGGATTTAGAATAATATTTGGCCCTCAAAGAGATGAATTCACAGGGAATTGAAGAAGACGCCGCAATGCTGAGTTGGTGACTCTGTATGGAACTGAAAACATAGTTAGACATATCAAGGCAAACCGAATAAGATGGCAGGTCACGTGATACGATCAGAGGATGACAGAGTGTTAAAGACAGGGTGTTAAACTGGGTACAACAATGGGAAATAGAAGCGCAAGATCGTAGAGGATGGAGGGCGATAGTGGATGCGGCTAAGACTCATCCTCGAGTTGGAAAGTTAGTGAAGAAGAAGAAAAAGAAAATGTTTTTTGACAAGCAATTTACAGATTACCTCTAGGAATGTTTTGCTTTGTCTAGAAGATCTAGTAGAATCATTTTCTGAATCAAATATATGTATATTGCGGGTTGTATGTACACACAGTTTCAAAAGTTATGCATTACCACTCGTATTAACGATTTTTTCTTTACTTTTTTACTACTCTTGTAATTTCGTATCCTATCGCATATTTAAGAGGCCATTTTTATATAAAATACACCTATTAGATAGATAGATAGATTTAAAGAGGTAGCGTTTTGGCATATTCCACTGCGACCTTTTCAGATCTATTGTGGTCCTCTAGTTCTAGATAAATTCTTTAGCCTGACCCTTTTTTAAAAAGTCTAATAGCTTCGAAACTGTACCTTTCATGTAGCTATTTGCCGGTGGATTTTTTCTCCTAATATAAAGAACCGCAGATTGTCACACTGATATAGAATGTGCTCTGCTGTTTTCTTCTTTCGAGGTGACAGAATCTGCACAGGTCATCATTTGATAATCCCATCAGCTTCAAGTGCCTATTCAGCTTACAGTGCCCTGTTAGAAGACCTACTATGGCTGTGACTGATTTCCTGTCTTTTCTTATTAGGTCTGATGTAAATTTTAGCAATTGTTTGGTAGTGAACTGTTTTCACCTTTCTTTATCCTGGTGAATTATATTTATAAGCTACCCACTTTCTTGTAACCATTCTTGTTACTGTCTTTGCAACACCGCAGAAAGGTTCCGGTCCAATAAATACCATTGATAAGCCTTGTTTGACTATTTCATCTGCTTTTTCATTGCCCTTAGGACCCTCGTGTCCCCGTACCCAGGCTACCGTAACGTTGCTACGGTCTTCTAGTTTATTTAGGGCACACACACACAACCCTATACTAGCTTAGAATTGACCTCTACAGAATTGAGTGCCTTAAGCACTGCCTGACTATCTGTGAAGATGGCAACTGATCGAAACGTTCTTTTCCTGCCTTTCTATTTCTTTCACGCAGTGATGGATTGCCGTTATTTTCGCCTGGAAAACTGTCAAATCCTTAGATAGACTTAATGGGAAATGTATGCCTTGATTTGTACCTACTCCTACACCCTTCGATGTTTTTGAGCCATACGTGTACCATTTATCAGCAGCTTCATTCCTGTCTTCCGTGCCTGGTATCTTAATTGTAAACTAATTTTTAAAAGCTATATCTCGTAGCTATTGCATCGATAGGTTGCCTTATCACAATATCGGCTTTTAGCTTCTTGATGAGTTTTCTGTTGTCAGCAGCATGCATGTGACTTATATGTCGCTGACTATGGATTAATCTGTGCATAACTGATCTGGCTTCGCCCTGTATAAAGATATGAAGTGGTGGTAGATTCAGCAGGACTTCCAACGCTACTGTAGAAGTTGTTTTTAAGGCCCCGTAATACACAGGCATGCTAGCTTTATTACACCTATTTTGATTTTTTATTTTATTGAAATACCCATTTAACTGATCTGATTTTGCCAAGATGTATCTTTACATTTACAATCTTTAAATTTATGTATTTGAAAAATTTATTCTGGTAAAATTTGTGAAAACGTGATTTATAATGAATCGTAATTTAATGTCTGAGTTGGACTGTGCAAGAATTATCGCTTTAGTTCTTAATTAGAATAAGGTCATTCTCAGCGGTTCGTGGCGGAAAAAGTGAGTGTTTCTCCGGTAATGTCTCACTGGTATGAAATAGGTTTCTGAAGGCAAATTTAGTATAGAATAAAGCTCGTTCTGGTAGACTTTAAGTTATCAATAAGCAACATAAGGGATATATCAGAATTTCCATTCGAATTCCCATATAAATTTTTCTATGTCTGCACTAGCCTCCCTCCGAAGAAAGTTCAGGATGCTGCAGTAGTTAGAGTATCGTTGGCAACAATAAGAAAAACTTAAGACTTACGGTCTTAGGAGTCGTCGACTAATCAGAGTTCCCCAGCTACAACCTAGACATGTTTTGCACCGGCTCTAGTGTGCTCAAGGACACATATTGTATGGCAACAGGACAGTTTTGGAACTTTGTATTTTTTTCAGATGAGACAAGACTCTGTTTAAATAGTGATAGCTAGCGAATTCCTTTTTGGCGAGAGCTAATAATAGCTGCACAACTAGCATGTGCTCATCTAGCTTTAACAGGATAATGGTAAATCACACGGATTTTGGAATCTCATCTGAGATTATGGCGAGGAGCCGTAGGTGAAATTTTTTTATTTATGGGTAATAACCCCCGCCCATATAGGACTCAAACGGGTAATGAATATCTTGAGACAGAAGGTATACAGAGTTGGAATCGCCTGCTATGTCTCCAGACATTAACCCCATTGAACAATACATTTTAATTAGAAGTAAATTTTAGTTTTAAAGTTTTTATTAAAAAAAAAATAGTGTCCTCTTTAAAGAGACCGTCTCGTCTGTCAACAATATTATATTTTTTCTATAAATTATCTATTAAAACCGTAGTTTCTGAAGATAGTTAATACTAGCGAAAATTTGAGTGATGCATAACATTTAAAACTATATATGTATATAATATATATATATATTATATATATATATATAGTATATATATACTACCCAAATAAACGATGTAAAAAACAGCGAATCGTATGACCAATTTATCCCGTTTACAGCTACGCCTATGCGCGAACTTAAGTAGGGTCAGTATTAATCACCTGTAGAGAGAATTTCCGTTGATTTATTGATTACTGTTGAAATACTGTCGGAAGCAATTTTGGTTTATGAGACGCAATATATCTCTCCAAATGTTAACGCGTAGGTACTCAAAATTATTGTTATGACTGAAATGTTAATATCTTCTGTTTTTACTACAATCTATTATGGCAATAATAGTAAAAATTATTGCCGACTATTATAAGCTAATGCACTGTTAATGCTTCTCTCTTTTTGTTTTTAAACGTTTTAAAGAAAAACATGAACCCGATAGAAACATTTAAAAATATATAAAAATTATACACAAAGTTTGTACTTTTTTTCATAGCAATATAAATTAACTCAATGTAATACTTGTGTTTATAGTTTTATATATAACCTTAATTCTCTACCGTTTCTTCTTTCACTAAAAAGTATTCTGTACGCTGTAAGCAGTAGAGTCGATAAAATCCAAAATTATAAAACTTATGGAACCACATGACTTAGATTTATTACAAAAAATTGAACAATTAAAGTACTGCAGGCATGATTTCTTTCTTTCTTTTTCTTGTATGATTTGTCAAATCTCCTCAAGAAGATACTGAGAACCAAATTGACTACGTATAGATAGAAAAGCGACCAGAAACAAGCATATTGGATATAAAAAGTAGACAAGCAGCATGCTATGGCTCAGATCACCTGCTAGTTCAAGTACATTTCAGATTTAGGATCAGCAGAGAGACAAAGGAGAATCAACCGAGAAACAAAATGCTAGATCAGGAAAAATTGAAAATACTCTAAACTCAAAAGAAATTTGAAGAAGAAATAAAGAGGAAGCTTTGAAGGAAGATTGAATATGAACAAAATAAAAAGAGAACATGTAACAATAAAACACTGAAAACTTTATTTTCAAACTTCCACAAAATTTATTTTAACTCTTATCACTACAGCTGTTTCGGCTGATTGCCTTTCTCAAGTGATCTATCTTTGGCATGCGTTTACAATTTATAGTCTCTAATGAAATAAGTTGAGGAGGGGAGAACTGTTTGTCTCAAGTTGGTCATTCAGAATTATATTTGTGTTTTTTAATTTGTTGATTTCCATAGATTCTAACAAAGATAGCTTAAGGCCTTTATTTTGAATGTGAAGAATTTTAAATTTGTCATTAAAAGAATGATTATGATCTAGAAGGTGAAGTGCGTATGTCGAATCTGTTTTTCTATTATTGAAAGCCCTTTTATGTTCTGCTATTCGTTTATTAAAGTTTCTACCAGTTTGACCGATGTAAGTTTTTGGGCAGTCGCCACATTGAAGTTTGTAAACACCACTATTTAAGTGTTTTTTATTTTGGCTCTTGTTATTTTTAATATATTTGCCTAGGTTGTTATTTGTTCGGAAAGCTGGTGTTATTCCTTTCTTTTTTATGCGTTTGGCTATGTTTGTTGTTATTTTGCCTGTATATGTAATCGAACAGAAGGTACTGGGTTTTTTCTCTGGTGGTGGAAATACTAATTTCAATCTAATACAATTACTAATACAATCTAATACAATACTAATATCAATTATTTAAAAAGAGAACACTAAAAGATCAGTGAGACCTTTACATAGAACCACATTAGCTGCAGCAAAATCGATGCTAAGAATAAAAGAAAGGAAAATGACCAATAGTTTAATGATGCGTGTAATGTGGCAATTGAAAAACAAAATAAAGTGGACAGAATTCATGTAAACAAAAATGGATGAACTAGGCAGAGAGAGATAGTATAAAACAAAAGACGAATAGCTGATGTAAACAGGGTTCTTCATGAAGTCAGGGGCCGATTTCCTAACGTCTTTGGGCCACTTAGCAGATCACATAAGCGTTTGTCTAAGAATCTTGCGAATTTGTGTTTCGAATTCCATGTCTTACATTCTGTCAGATTCATCAATCATTAGACTGAGCCTTGCAATAGAGCGTAGTTTCCTCAGTGCGACAGAGAAAACTAAACTAAAGCAATCCCTGCATCTCTTTTAATAGGCCGGATTTTTTTACCACGTGACCTAAATGACCCAAGGTAAGGTCACGTGGTTGATAAGCCGTCCATTAAAAAGATATGAGTGACTACTTTGCGTCAGTTTTCTCTGTCGCACTGTATTGCAGTCGCACGTTGCACGATAATGTATTGCAGTGATGAAGCTATCTGTATTATATGTCTATGTTATCAAGAACCAAATATGTGCATCTCTCTAGGTTAGTATACAGATACAGATCTCAATACCCCTTTCTAGGTCGCGAGCTTGGGATCCTTTGGGAATACCTCCGAAGATACAAGAGTTACGAATGTTAGTAGATCATTGGGAACCTCTTGAATCTATTGAGCAAGTTCTCTAGTAGTAGCAAGAACCAATACAATTGGTCTTTCCCCTTTATTTAGAGTTAGTTGGTTATTGATATGAATTGCAGCAGGTGGGATGTAGCTAGAGTTTTTCCAGATCCTGTTTGTGCTATACAAACCATATCATGACTACTTATTGCAATTGGCCAGCCTTGTGCTTGGATTGGTGTAGGAGTTTCATATACTTTATGCATTACCAAAGAAATTAAAGAAACTTGGAAAACATGTTTTAAAAAACTACTGATAGAAAACTCTCACAATGACGATGTAGACCACATTGAAAAGGGTTGTTGAAAAAAGCAGGAAATGAAGAGAAGGAGATAGAAAAACCACCAACGCTAAAAAATGTTGAAAGGGCAATAAAACCACAGAAAAATAAATAAGGCACCTGGACGTGATAGAATGTCCACAGAATTGTATATAAGGATATACACAAAATATGGAGATGGAAGAAAATGCCAAAGAGCGTAATAATCATCTGCCCAATACATAAAAAGCGACAAATTCCTCTGTCAAAGCTATAGAGGAATCTCCTTGCTGTGTTGTGGATAAAAAATAGTTACCAGTATACTTAACCATACTACAACCCTTTGCAGAGGAGATCATCAGAGAATATCAGGTAGGATTTAGACAAGGAAGATGAAGCAAAGAATGGGAATACGACATAAATGTCTATATTATTTTGACTCTGAACAAACATATGACTCAATAAATAGGGCACATGTACCTATATAAAATATTAAGAGAATTTGAAATATTGTACAACCTAGTTAAGCTTATTTTGAATGACAATAACACACAGTAGCTCAGGTATAGATACAAAGCGAAATAACAGGACTAAAACAGAGTGATATGCTGAAACAAACACTGTTTAATTTAGCACTGGAATACATAGTTAGAAGAACGTTAGCAGGTAGAAACAACCAGCCCCAAATACCTACGAAAACAGGACCACCTATATTAGTGGCAAAAAGAGCAGCCACAATATCACTAAAAGTAGGGAGAGCTAGAGGACCAGACGGAGTACAGTCTGAATTTCTTAAACTTCTTGATGATGAATCTAAGAATACTATGTAAAACCTTTAACAATATCGATGACACAAGCGATATTCCAAAAGCGATGACTTGCGATATATACACCTGCTTTGTGAACTGCCAAAAAGAATTTGACACAATTCAACGCCAAAAAATGATGTATGTTCTAAACAAAAGCCCAAATAGATAATAAAGACCGGCGCATAATACCAAATTTATACTGGAAACCAATCAGCCACAATAAAAACAAATCTGGAGATGAACTGGCGGAAGCCATCCAGATTCTGCGATCTGTTAGACAAGGATGTATACTTTTAACTATAGTATTCAACCTATATTCAGAGAAAATATTTAGTGAAGTCTTGGAAAATTGTGAACCAGGAATCCTTTTAAATGGATAACGCCTAAACAAAATCCGCTATGCAGATGACACCGATATTTTTGCAGACAGTGTAAACAGTTTACAGCAACTAATAAACAAAGTAAATAAAGTAAGTGAAAGATTTGGACTAAAAGTAAACATATATAAAAAACTAAATTTATGGTCATCATCAAACATAAAATTAGATACATCCAATTGCTTATCAAGAATACACCAGTGGACCGAGAAAAAAGTTTACCTATCTTGGAACAATAGTAAACGAACAATGGGATCAATCACAAGAAGTAAAATGTAGAAGAGAGAAGCTAGGAGTGCATTCAACAACATGACCAAACTCTTTAAAAGCCACAATCTAAATCTGGATATAAAAGTAAGGCTCCTACGATGTTATACAACAACAACATCAATGTGCTACAGAGCCCTATGAAAGAGCATCGACCTTCTCAAGTCTAATTACGCCAGGCAGTCCTATCCATTGCCAACCGTGTGCCAGTTTGCTGCGCCTATCTTTCTACCATCCTCATCACACCATCCTTCCATCTGAGTTTGGGCCTTACCCCTTTGTCTGCTTCCCACGGTTTTGACATAAGGATTCTTCTAGGAGGGTAGTTCTGCTGTGATCTTGCTAATGTCCTGCCCATCTTAATCTTCCTATCTTATAAGAGATACTATGTCTTTACCACCAAATATTTGTTATAATCTGTGGTATATCTCGTAGTTTGTATCTCCTCCTCCAAACACCATTTTCACAGATGCCACCCAATATTCCTCTCAGGATCCTTCGTTCAAATAAAAGCAAAAGGTCTTCGTCTGCCTTGGAGATGGTCCATGTCTCCGATCCATATGTCAAACACTGGCTGTATAAGGGTTTTGGTATATAGTAATTTTTGTTTTTTGGCTAAAGTTTCTACTTTTCATATGTCTACTTAGTCCAAAATTGCATCTGTTTGCCATTACTATCCTTCGCACCGATGTTATATGTTCTCGATATTATACTACCGGAGTTAAATCCTGGGCACTCACTGAAGCGATGGAGAAAACACTTGAAGCTTCCGAGATGTAGCTATACAGAAGAATCCTAAGGATATCATGGACAGCCAATATAACCAATGAGACTGTACTACGAAGAATGGGGAAAGAAAGAGAAGTGATGTATACGATTAAATAGAGAAAATATCTCGGACATATAATGACAAACGGCACCAAATACGGATTACTGAAAATAATCCCTCACGTATTGTTATACGGCATGAAAAAATGGACGTTAAAAGTACCTTTAATTAATAAGTTCGCATACCATGGACAGATAGTGTGAGAAACAGGAAGTCTTAAGAAAAGCAAATACTGAGAGAGAGCTACTCAATTTGATCAAGGTAAGAAAAATTGAATATCTTGACCATATTATGAGAGGAAAAAAATACGCAATCCCTCAACTAATCATCCAGGGAAAGATTGAAGGCAAGAGAGGAGTAGGTCGCAAACAAATGTTGTGGCTACGGAACATAAAGAACTGGACAGGCATAGATAAAACTGGCGATATTTTGCATGCTGCAAAAGATAGACGTCTGGCCTTAAGATAATTCGCCAACGCTTTATAGGTGCACGGCACTATAAGAATAAGAAGAAGAATCTCTCACGGCAAAGTATTCGGAAAGCAAGAAATTGGGAAAGAAGAATATCGTGGTTAAAAAACCTGAGGAAATGTTTTCCACAACTTTTTTTTTTTTTTTTCGTCTTTATAGAGGGGGGGTCTGGAATCTTCAAAAGACATCTCAGTCCAGGACGCCGCCTGACTGACCTTAGTGCAGGATTCGTTCTTCGTACTCCCGGCGATAGTTCCCGAGGTACTTTAAAAATGCCCTCTCGTCGCCGAGTCTACGCCGAACGCCTACCTGCTAAACCAGACCCTCCTCTGTCATCCAGCGATCCGGAAGCGGAATGGCCGCTGTAAGGCCGGCATCACTTCCGAAGCACTACCTTTATTCATTCATTCTCCATTCATACACATCCACACTCCTAGTTCGGCATCATTCTCAGAAGGGCATTTCCTCCTTCCCCACAGTCAAACTCACGCATTCTAACTCAAAAAGTGTGACCCACTGTTCTAACTTCACCTTTCAGCATCATTCACTCTACCTTTGCCGTTGGTCCAGCTGTCTTTCTTCCTCTTCCTTTTTTTTGATCACTGCACGGATATAACTGTGTATGTTAATCCAACCTAATTTATTTTCAATCATTCTCTCAATCATTTCTCTCACTGTAACAAAATTCACACCTGTCTCTCTCTCCATTCTGTTCCTTTCCACTATCCATCTGCTGCAATCTAACATCGTATGTGTCACAGTGTCCGAGTATCCACAATATAGGCATTCATCTGTATCAGCCTTACCGATCCTATACAGGTAGGCCCTAAAACACCCGTGTCCTGTGAGCACCTGCGTCAGGAAATAATCCAATCGCCTGTGGTCACAGTCCACCCAAACTCTTATGTTAGGGATCAGCATTTTCGTCCACTGTGCCACATCCTCCGTATTGTTCCATTCTTCTTGCCATCTTTCAACTGACCTTTCCCTTACCTGTCTTCTCTCAGCCACAGTAAGGTTTGGGCCTCTTCTCTCATAAAGCTCTTTTCTTTCCACCGCCAAAACATGCCACGAAACACATCCAGTGATGGTCCATAAGGCTGCCGCAGACACAGTCCTGTGGGCGCATCCACAACAACAACTAATCTATTTAAAGCATCAGGTACTAGAATAATTATTGCCAGAATGATCGCCGATATTCGAAAAGAATAGGCACTAAAAGACGAAGAATCGTAGTAATAATTTCTTCTTTTTCTTCTTATTTCAGTACCCTGTCCAATTATCGAACGTTGGCGATCATATTGGCAATAATGACTTTGTTAACGGCAGCTCTAAATAATTAGCGGTGATTTCTTGATACCATTCTCGGAGATTTCGGAACCAGGATGTTCTTCGTCAGCCTGGGCCTCTCCTTCCGGCGATCTTACCCTATATTATGGGTGTAGCAGGTTATACCTCTCTGGATGTCTCATAACATGACCGAAATATTGTAACTTTCGAATTTTTAGCTTTTTGTTTTTTTTCTGTGCTCTTTTTCATTCGATGTAAAACTTCATTTCTCAATTCATTCTTATTCGATCAACCCAATTTCCGTAATACTGGCGATAAATCCACATCTCAAAGGCCTCTAATTTTTTCATTAATGTCTCTGCAAGGGCAAGGCATTAATGTCTTGGACGAGTATAATTAACGAATAATTACTGAGCAAAGTCAGTATTAAGGAAAAAAGACTGTTATATAAAGAAACAAGAATTTTATGTCTATTATTTGGAATATCGAAATCAATGTTAATACAATGTGTGTACTAAGTACTCATACTGTAACCTAATTTACAAAGATAAATTAAATAGATCTTGCATTCTAATTCTACTAGCTGTTTCATTAAATATAAACCAAACATAATTAAAGTCCAGAGCCAGGAAAGTATATCTATCTGTTCATAGCCCGAGGACAACGTGCACGCCGACTCGATGCCGGCTAATTTTTCTTCAAAAAAAGCAGAAGGAATAAATTTAAAAGGAAATTGCGAAGCAGAATCTCATAAATGTCAAGCGAGATAACTGAGGCCAACGCGCTCTTTGAATATTTTTCGAAACGTTCGTATGCTCCAAGGTTTACGCCATTTTTTCCGGATTATGTTCGTCGGAGTAGAAGGTTTTTATAGTCCTAGAGCCAAATGTTGAATATTAAAGATTTTACAAAATTACAGATACATAACTATTTATTTTGATTCAGTTGTTTATTTAAATATGCCTTAAAGAATAACAAGTTTTTGATTTGTGTATGATTAAGTTTATAAACAAAGTTAGAACAAAAAGCTGCAACGTTCCTTTTGTGGCAAGATTATTTTTTGTACTTCTATTTTCAACAAATATTGTACAAGAGTATTAGCTAACCTTCACAATAATAAATAATAACTGAGAGAGAACATGCGAAGAACTATATAAAGCGTTGATATGGAATGGAAAGTTACTAGAGGACTACAACACAGAATAAAGACGCTGTACGGCTACATCTTATTGTATTGAAGAGTAGAAAGAATATAATGATAAGCTTCTAACAGAAAATATAATAAAATTTTAGAAAAACACATTGAGAAGAAATTTACGAAGGAAATGTTAAACAAAAAGAAATAATAACTAAAGCAGAAGACGAAAAAGTGTTATGCAGCTTCTTCTTCTTTTTGTGCCACTCCTATCGGAGATTGGAAATCATCAAGGCTATTCTGACCTTGTTTACGGCTGACCTAAAGAGTTCATTAGTGTGCAGCCAAACCACTCTCTCAAATTCCGCAACCATGACATTCTTCTACGGCCTGGATTCCGTTTTCCTTCTATTTTTCCCTGCATTATATTTTGAAGTAATGCGTATTTATGTCCTCTCATCAGGTGACCAAATATTCGAGTTTTCTTCGCTTTAGCGTTAACAAAATCTCTGGGTCTTTTCCTATTCTTCGTATACTTCACAGTTTGTTATTCTTTCAACCCAACTAATCTTCAGCATTCGACGGTAGCACCACATCTCGAAACTTTCAATATTTTTCATGTTGTTCTGGTTTGAGAGTCCAGGCCTCTACAACCGTATAATAGCGTGTTAAATACATAGCCTCTCAGCATCTTAATCGGAGAGGGATGCTTATATTTCTGTTGCAGAAGAATTTTCTCATCTTTATGAAGGTGGCCCTGTTTTTGGTTTTGGTCTCCAGTTTCGTTTATTAAAGTCCCCAAGTATTTGTAACTTGATACCTTTTCAACTTGAGTGCCGTTTATACTAATATACGCTGGTTGTATCATGTTTTTACTGAAGACCATATTACTTGGTTTTTTTAATATTGATATTTATACCATAATTGTTGCAAGCAATATTTATGTCTGTAAGTAATCTTTGTAATTCTTCTACTGTTCTTGCAACTAGTACAGTGTCGTCCGCGTATCGAATATTATTTACAATCTCTCCATTAATTACGATTCCTCCGTTTGCTTGTAAAAGGGCTTCCTGACAGATGCTTCACTATATACATTAAATAACAGAGGTGACAAAATGCAACCCTGTCGTACTCCTCTACGTATATCTATTGTTGTGATGTTTCAGTTTCTATTTATATGCAGCTAAAGAATAAAAAAACCCTGGTCTAGACAATATAAGAAACAAACGACTAAAAGCAGCTGTTGATAAATTATTGGAGATCCTTGTAGTTATCTGTAATAATAGCCATTATGATGGTACTAGAGATATCCGTAGTGATCTTTAATACAGTGGTTCCTCGTTGCCTTCTATATTTTTATTATACGTTGACCAACCATTGATTCTTCTGCCTTCCGTCTACATACGAAATTTATTTTTTGATGAGAGGGAGTATCAGTCCCCAATACCTACGGAAACCGGACTAATTATACAAAGTGGCAGAAATAAGAGCATCCATAATATCACTAAAGGAAGAAAGAAAGCTCCGGAACCAGACGGAATACAGTCTAAATTTCTTAAATTTCTGATGATGTATCTTTAAGAATACTATGTAAAATCTTCAATAATATCTATGACACAGGCAATATTCCAAAGGATTGACTAGTTTCAGAATTTATTACGTTACCAAAGAAACGGGAGTGAAAAAGGGCGGAGAATGTAGGCTAAGAAGTCTAATGAGCCATATACTCAAACTTTTGAAATATACAAGCTGTGCGAAGAGGGAATACAATATACACAGTTTAGAGTCATGAAAGGCGTAGGTAGAGAGATGCACTGTTTAGTCTACAGGTATTATTCCAAAGATGCAGAGATATGACATTGCGATATCTACACCTGCTTTGTGAACTACCAAACAGCATTTGACACAGTTCAACGCCGAAAAATCATGGATGTTCTAACAAAAGTCCAAATAGATGATAAAGACCGGCGTATAATTTTTATACTGGACAGTAACATAAACAAAACATAGTAGACATAAACAAAATTTATACTGGACCCAATCAGCTACAATAATAACAAATCTTGGAGATGAACCGACGGAAACGATCCAGATTCTGCGAGGCGTTAGGCAAGGATGTAATTTTTTTTAACCTATTCTCTATCCTTCCATTGTTGGATATTCTCCTGCCCTCTTGATCTCTTTGCCATTGATATGGTACGCCACTTTCCGATGGCATTGTTCCATCGTCCGTCTTGGAGACGTTCATTGTGTCCAGCCCATTTCCATTTCAGTTTTGCTGCTTGTTCTATCGCGTCTACTGTCTTTGTTCTGATTCTGATCCACTGTTACGTTTTCTATCTTTAAGAGATATACCCAACATTTGTCTCTCCATCGCTCTTTGTGCCTTCCTTATCCTATCCAAATTGGCCTGTGTAAATGTCCATGTCTGTGCTCCGTAGGTGAGCACCGTTATTATACAGGAGTTAAGGATGTATACTTTTACCTAAATTCAACCTGTATTCAGAGGAAATATTAAGTGCAGACTTGGAAAATTGCGAACATGGAATCCTTTTAAATGAAGAACGCCTAAACAACATTCGCTATGCAGATGACACCGTTATTTTGCAGATAGTTTAAATAGTTTACAGCAACTAATAAACAAAGTAAATGAACTAAGTAAAAGATTTGGACTACAAGTAAACATATCAAATACTAAATTTATAGTCACCAGCAAAAATAAAATTAGAGACGTCCAACTGCTTATCAAGAATTCACCAGTGAACCGAGTAAAAAAGGTTACCTATCTTGGAACAATAGTAAACGAACAATGGGATCACTCACAAGAAGTAAAATGTAGAATAGAGAAAGCTAGGAGTGCATTCAACAACATGGCCAAACTCTTTAAAAGCCACAACCTTAATCTAGAGATAAAAGTAAGGCTCGTACAATATCATATCTTCGAGATATGGCTATCAGAAGAATCCTAAGGATATCATGGACTGACAAGAACACCAATGAAACTGTACTATGAAAAATGGGAAAGAAGTGATAGTGAAAATTAGAATATCTCGGACACATAAAGAAAACGATTACAGTTACAGAATACAGATTACTGAAAATAATCGTTCAAGGCAAAGTATTCGGAAAGCGAGGAATTGGGAAAAGAAGAATATCAAGGTTAAAAAACCTAGGGAAATGGTTCTCCACAACAACAATTAATCTATTTCAAGCATCAGTTAATAAAATAATTATATTCAGAATGATCGCCAATATTAGAAAAGAATAGGCACCAAACGAAAAAAACCTTTAATAAGTGCCTCAACGAAGATAAGCCGTGACCCAAAGAATGAAAATAGCCATCATCCCTTTATAAGAAAAGAAGCCAAGAAGACTACAAAAATTACAGGGATTTAGTGTAATATTATCTGTATCAAGGCTTTCAGAAGATCAAAACAATTTCAGAACTGGGCACTCTTGTACAGATGCAGTATTTACTATTAAATAGTTGACAGCTAAAAAACCACATCTGACATTTCTATTTTGACAATTATATTTTTTCTTGAAACGATATTGTTGATTTATTTCTATATCATTCTAACAATGTACGATTAAAATATCCTCACTCAGGAATTTTACTAGGTACTTCATCAGTTATTAATTTTTGTCGCAAAATTGCTAAAAATATAGGTTAATTTGTAAGGTAAGATTTTTATTAAACATAATATCTATTAAGCGGTTTGTGGTGGGAGTAAAAGAATTAGTCGGATCACGACGTATGATACATCAATGAAAAGAAGAGGAGACAGAAAAAAACACATTACGGCATTACCAAAACGGAATTACATCATATCTCCGTTGGTATTGGTCCGATTGGAGCGTTTGATGCGTCAAATAAAAGTGGAAGATATAGCGAATATATTATAGAAAAAATAAACAAGGCGACTAGCAAAAGAGCACTAGAGAGCATTTCCGTTATTAATAAACGTATAGCGACAAACGAGATATCGTAGAGCGCTCTGGATAAAAATAGATTTACTTTAATACAAATTTTAATGTTTTACTCACAAATAAGAGAAAGATGATAAAAACATAGATGCACTGTTTATAAACAAAAGTATGGATGTAAAGAGAGAATATTGCAAAGTAATGTATTATAGAGAATAGAAAAAGGTGTAAATATAAGAATAAAGACAATAATAGAGAAATAAAGAAAATGTTAGGAAAGAAATTCATAAAAGACGAAGACGAAATGACCAATATATAATAATCATATTTCAGTCAAATTGATCACATATTAATGGAAAAAGACCAAAAAAAACTGTTTAAAGAATATAATAACATTGGAAAGCTCTGTAATTAAATAAGAATTCGTATAAATTCTTCTCTTCAGGGTAGACGCAACATTTAAGCGGTATGTGGTGGACTCGTACATGAACTTTCGTACGAGTGTCACTGCCGAAAGCAGGTCAACAACCAACAACAACAGATGTAGAGGCGTCAAAAAGATCCCTTGTCGCCATACCTCTTCAACATGGTGGTCGATAAGCTGATATGCAAGCTTAAGGGAGACAAGCCTGGTCTTCCAATTGCAAACGACAGGAAAATCTTAGTGTTGGGTTAAGCTGATGAATTAATCTTGCTATCCCAATCGACCAAGGATGGTACCAGACAGCTACAGACAGTCGTCAAATTCTTTGAGAAGAGAGGAATGACGATTAATGCTGGTACGAATGCAGCTATTACGGTTAATGTTATATCGTGGTAATAAGCACTCTTACTGCGTGACGCGTTCGCTCTTCTTTCTCGGCAACGACATGATTCGGTAGCTGCAACTGAGTAAGCTGGTTGGATACTTAGGCCCAAGGTATAGTACAATAGGACAGATCAGGTAGCCTTTAACGAGCTGCAGACACAGCTCGATTGGAGCTCAAACCAGCACAATAACTGCTGGTATTTTAAACATACCTGCTACCGAGATATATCTTAACAAGCTCCAGTATCCCACCATCACGATGAAAACGCTGAGACCAAGATTATCAATATATAATAATCATATTTCAGTCAAATTAATCACATATTAATGGGAACCAGATGAGAATTGAACGTGTCTCACAGTACAGCTACTTCGGAACTATAATCAATGAGTCATGGGACAATACCCAAAAGATTAAATGTCGCATCGAAAAGGCAAAAAGTGCATCCTGGACTATGAGCTCTGTGTTCAAGAGCCATGACCTCACCCTATAAACAAAAATAAGGCTCCTTTAATGTTACGCATACTCAGTGCTTCTGTATGGAGTAGAAACGTGTACAATAACTCAATCATCCTGAAGGATTAGGATAAGGATAACAGAAGGATTCTGACGATACCATGGACAGACAAAGTCACCAATGAAGAAGTACTGTGGAGGATGAACACAAGCACAACCGCGGATTTGGTCAACATCGTGAAGGGGTAAGCTGCAGTTCTTGAGACATATAATGAGAAATCAAGGCAGATACGAGCTACTTCAATGCATTTTGCAAGGTAAAATTTAAGGAAAAAGGGCACCAGGATGAGGAAGAATATCCTGGCTTGCTAATCTTAGAGCATGGTATAGAAAGACCTCAACACAGCTATTTCGTATAGCAACCAACAAAGTCATCATAGCCAGAATGATCAACAATGTTCGGAACGGACAGGCACCCTAATAAGAAGATTAATGGGAAAAGACCAAAAAAACTGTTTAAAGAATATAAAATAACATTGAAAAGCTCTGAAATTAAATAAGAATTCGTAAAAATAATTTTACAAAGTTCCAAAAGAGACCAAAGTTAAGAGACAATAAAACAATGATGAAATGTTTAATTACTTAATATTAAATTCCGCAAAATTGATTTTAAGATTCACTTAATTGTATGGTGCTTTGTACAACATTTTTAAGCTAAAAATGACTGATTAGCCAAACATTCTAAAGGTAATTGGTAAAATTCTACCATACAATTCCTCTACTATAAGCTACACAAGATCAAAATTATAAATTCTTGGTTATAGAGCACTCATCACTTCATAAATACTTGACATTACCTACTATTGCTATGTTACACAAAAATTTCGAAAGTGAGTATATAATTGCCAAAGCCTTTCAGGACGCGTGGTAGGGTAAATATTTACATTTTATCCTTCACGCACTTTATACTTACAAAACATTTTTTTCTACAACTTTCTACTTCGTATTTTGTGTGCTTATGCAAAGCGGCAACAGCGATTAGGAACGTCGTTACTGGGTATAGATCGAAGGACTCCAGCAAGAGCAAAAAATGGGTAACAATCGCCAATAAATAGCTAGGGAAGTGCGACTAGAACTGAATGGGTTGTAAAACTGATTTATGCTATCAATAAATAATGGTATATTTAAAGTATTTATTTGTATATTTCTATAAGAAGTATTACTTTATAAAATTCTTATTTTCGCGCTGGAAATTGAAACGTAAAATAGAGTGTTTTCAATTTGTCAATTATGATTAATCTTTAGAACTACACAAAATTGAGGGTAACTAACAAAAAGGGGAAACACTTGCTAGTCCAATATACAATACTATTTTTTTTTAATTTAATATACCCCAATAATATATTTAAGAACAGTACAATTTTATCAAAGAATATGATCAATGAGCAATTTTTTCTAGCTTAAATTATTATTCAGAAACTCAAGACTAAGGACAAACTCACTAATAGTTCTGTTAATTTATTAAACAAATATTAACTGCACATCTCTTGATCTTGATCTCTTTGCATCACGATCAGAAGATCGAGATGCAAAGAGATCAAGAGGCAGACACAGATGAGGTGGAAAGATGACATTAGGAAACAAGGAGGTCCCACATGGCAGAGAACAGCTCAAGATAGGGAAAGATGGAGAAAACTGGAGGAGACCTATATCCAACAATGGAAGGATAGAGAATAGGTTTCAAAAAAAAAACTGCACATCACGTGCACTATGCTCTGCTTTTCACTTAGTTAACTCAAACGGTTTCTTCTCTTTCTGCCAGATCCGTGTTGTTAGAGAGCTAGATGGCCTCAAAATTGACGTATTGAAGAAGTCGTTGTTCGTGAATCTTGGCAAATTATTCAATGGTCATGTTAACGGTATCCATTTCTAGGTCTTTGTGGAGGTCACTGTTCCTATCGTACCAAAGGAATTTCTGGACGATGTCTAAATTACTCCTACTAGCACAATTCCACAGCTGGATGCCATATGTCCATATAGATTTTAGAATATGTTTATACAAAAGTATTTTGTTGTAGATTGACAGGGCAAATTGTCTTCCCAATAGCCAATATATTTTTTTGTACTTGATGTTAAGCTGTTCTCTGTTTGTTACATGAGCCCTCCAGCGTAAAGTACTTATATTGTAATATCTAAATATTTTGCGGTATCGGCATATGGTATCTTAATATTCTTTACATTTTTAGTACTGTGTTGTCTTTTCTTATTTGTAAAATTAATGTGCACAGACTTCATTTCATTTAATTTACTTCATCAGCATTTAGTACAGTTGTTCAGTCTGTTAACAGAGGTTTGTAGTTTTCTAGATGCTTCTTCATAATCTCCACCTACGGTTAACACGGCGGTATTACCAGCAAAGGCAGCTATTGCGTTGTAATCTAATTCAGGAATATCACCATGGTATAATAGGCATTGATTTCTTTTAATTCCGAGTAGGCTTCTTTGTGCCTAACCCTAAACATTCAATCTTAAATATATGATTTCAATAATTCTGTGTATTTTCATACTTGTCAAAATCCTGCTTAATTTATATTATTTAAGTTCTTGGTGCCATACTTTATCAAAACCTTGCACCACGTCGAGGAAGAAAGCGAAACAAATTTTCTTTTCTTCTAATGACCTCTTTATTACATACGTTATTCTACAGACTTGGCGAATAGTTGAATGACGTTCTCGAAACCCAAATTGGTGTAATGAAATTAGAGCCTTAGCGTCTATGAGATCAGCCTTTTAAGCAATAACTTCTCATATAGCTTCAAAATTACAGGTACTAAGGAAATCGGCCTGAACGATGATATTGTATTTGGTTGCTTTTCAGGTTAAGGCTCATTATGACTTTTGCTACTTTCCATATCTTCAGAATATATCTTAATCTAAAGGAGGCATTTATAAGATATTTCAGGTATATTTCGGCTGTTCTAGCGAGTTGTTTTTAAGATTTTCCCAGTAATTAAGTTAAACCTATGTACTTTACCTGGATTGACGTTTGTTTTAGTTACATTGGACACTTCTATTGGAGTGACTAGTTTAATTTCAACTATTTCATATGTGACATTTTCCCACTCAAATGTGTTATCACCTTAATTTGACTAAAAATGTTTCCTCGAGATATTTAGCAAATTATTAGCCTTCTCTAAATTGCTTTTTGCCCAGCTTTCATCTATTTCTTAATAGATAGGCCGTTTTAAGTTTTAATTTTTTAGTGGTTCTCCAGAGGGAATGATAACTTGTACTATCATTTATTGGTTAGATAGTTATTAATTGATTGATTTTTATTTTTATAATTTTTAAGCTGTTAAGTAGCATTATTTGGTTTGGTTTTATCACTAGAAGCTCTAAAGCATTACCAGATTCTTACGAGTTTTCTTTTCTCCATGAAATTTTCTAGTTTCTTTAGGGTAATTAATACCTTTAACTCAATGGATCAAGTCAGGTGAGTTATTCTACATAGCTTCCTGAATTTGTTTAATAGAAGATTTCGTTTTTTCATCAAGTTCATCCTTAGTTTTTAATGAAATTTTCAAATTTTTCTTCTGAGTGAAGCTGAAAAGTCCACCAACTTGTTCGTCTATTAGTTAGTTTAGGAGGTAGCTGATATTAAATAACAGTTTCACTTACTGTAATGACTGATGGAAGAATGGTTGAAGTTCATGTTCCATGCTTCCTTTATATGTAAATAATTAACAGAAATATTTCTAGTTATTAAGAAATCGATCAGGTCTGGAATTTTATGGGATCATTATGTCAATATGTCATATTGTTCTAAAGCTATTTTCTTGTGGCATTTTAAATGAATTTCTTTTAACTGGAATAAGCTACAATTAAAGCTAAAAATACGTTTATTGACGTTTCAATTTCTACTTCGGAAATCGTTCTCAAAATACAAAGAGTAAATTAAAACAAATTTTTTTTTTGTTACATAGTGAAAAATTCTTCTAATAATTTAATTTTATCTGACTCATTTATATTGACAATTTAGACATACATTATGCATTTTAAAGTAGACGACTTTAAATTGATATTGCCAATATTGTTGAGTTGAGCTCCTGGGACGACTTTACTTATAAGATAGTTCATTCGATTACATGAAATCAACTTTAACTTGAAATATCCGTCAGAAAAAAAAATCATAGCATGTAATTCGTCTTTAAAAAGACAAACACATGACATGATGACAGTAAAATTCTCCTGTTAGTGATTCCATAGTAAATTATGAGGAAAAACCATGAAAAAAACCTCATAATACTATCCCGACATGGTAAGTATTTTGGTCGTGCATTTAGTTTACCTTTAATAAACACCAAAATTCTGATTTTATATGTTTCGTTATTTAAAAAACATAAATGATGTATCCTCTATATGTTACTGACTTACCAATACTGGTATTTTCTTATTAATAACTTCCTCTTTCAAGATTGGTAACCAGATCCTACTACAATTCTGCCGAGGAATTTGCGACACAATTGGCCTCATTCAATATGTCAATATGTCACACTTTACCTATTAAAAGTATTGTGCATTTCAATTGATTAACTACCTGCAAGAGTTCCTTTCCCTTGGTTGTGATTAACCTAGAATCCCAATGGGTGTGCTTTTTTGATATTTTGAGGTTATGTTTTGATGGAAAGAAGAGAGCAGTAACGATACATTTTGTTTTAACAATTACTGAAGTAACATGAAACATTTCTGTTTTGTAGCTTATTTCTGATGTTGTCTGATAGTTTCTTTTATAATGATACCACTATCACCTCTGGTTGTAGTATCAGGATAAACGTATGGTATACTTTATATCTGTAAAACTAATGCAGGTTTCATTTGAAAAATGTGTTTCAAAAATGAGCCAATGTCAATTTTTTCAATGTCTAAACAATCTGCAATTATTTTTGATGTTGCACCAGTCTGTCTTCATTTCATTTCATTATCCTCAGACTATCTGGCTTTAAAAGTCTTAGGAATAAATCTTTTTGTACTATATTCTAATCTAGTATTGCGCTCATCCATTTTGGTCAATGTCTTCAGTATTTGTTGGAGAGTACTCTCGATATTAAAAGAGAGTACTAATGGAACAGATTATATTTTGGATATGACATTTAAGTTTCACCATAAACAAATTATTAAATTATGGCGTCAATAGGAATAGAAATTAATTTCTTGGAAAGTACAGCCTAAATAGAAAATAAAACAATTTATGTCTTACTAAAATTTCTGCTTCTGATTTGGTACTCAAATATTGATTATATTGCAGTTAATGTGATTTCTTACTTAGAAGATATATAAAATCAAATGTATATTGGAAGCATTGGTGATGTGTTAGCTTAAAATTATACTGAAATGATGGTATCTCCTGAAATAAAATATTACTGAAGCAAACTGAACTTCTGTTTGGATTTCCGAGTAAATACTATTTCAAAGGAAAACTGAGGATGAAATGGAGTTGGTAGAAGAGCTTTCTATGATTCATTAGGAGACAAACTGAGTGGTATTCCATCAGGGGGGAGAAAGTCATTATTCTTCTTGATGTGCCTATCCGTTACGAATGTTGGCGATCATCATGTTAATCTTTATCTTATCTGCAGCAGCGCGGAAAAGCTGCACAGATCTTGTATTTATATTTTTCCTTGCAGGATGGCTTGAAGGAGAGCATATCTGAATTCATTTCGCATAATATGTCCGAAGAATTGTAACTTTCGAGATTTAATGGTGGTCAGTACCTCTCGGCTCTTATTCATTCTTCTGAGGATCTCCTCATTTGTGGTTGCTTTTCAGGTTTAAGGATCATTATGACTTCTGCTACTTTCCATATCTTGAGAATATATCTTAATCTAAACGAGGCATTTATAAGATATTTCAGGTATATTTCAGCTGTTCTAGCGAGTTGTTTTAAGATTTTCCCAGTAATTAAGTTAAACCTAGGTACTTTACTGGATTGACGTTTGTTTTAGTTACATTGCACACTTCTATTGGAGTGACTAGTTTAATTTCAACTATTTCTTATGTGACATTTTCCCACTCAAATGTGTTATCAGTAGTAATAACATTGATAACAGACGAGATAATTTTATGACGATCGAAAGCTCGTTCCTTGGTAACAGCATGAAGCCGAAGGCTGAGTGCTGTTACCAAGCAATGAGCTTGAGAAATTTGTCATGAAATTATGAGGCATTCATCAATGTCCAAGGGATATTCGGCGGATAATTTTTCGAAAAAAATATATATTTCCCCAAATATATTTGTGACTGTAGGTTGTATTTCTGGGATTTTTTTCGTCGATTAGCGGATTTATACTTTGAACATTCTGATTGCCGAAACGTGATGGTTGTTATAATAATATTAATATAATCAGTGTATAAGTTTCAAGTAGATTTCAGTTAAGCAAAATCCTATATGAAACACGTACCTATACAGAGTGCGGAAAAAGTATTTAATATTCTCAATACCAGACAAACGGAATGTTTGTGAAAAAAATCATTAGTCAAGTGTATCTTTATATTCCATATATAAGTGAATGTCTGCAAAAGATATTTTTTAATATTTAATATTACAAAATAGCAACAAAAAAGTATTTTAAAATCTCTAAATATTCTTCAGTCACTACCTGCTTCCTATATTCCTATAAATATATCTATACAGGGTTACAGAGAATATTAGATATTTAAATAAGATAGCAATAACACCATTACTTAAAGGTGTTTAACATTGTACATTTTCTTGTAGCATAAAAGAAATCAAATTAAAAATAAAAATTGACTTATCAGAGTTTTTTTTTCACTGACATAACAGACTGTTTTCCTTATCTTGAGTATATTTCAGACTTTTGCAGCTCTCTGTATAATAGAAAACTCAACTTTATTAAGAACATACAAAATAGTTCAATGAAACTATAAAGTGAATAATGTATTCTATCTATATATGGTAAAATAAAAAAATGTATAATTCCTTTTATTTAAAATATTAGCTTTACCACAAGAGAACCTTCTACAAAATACTCATAAAATTAAAAAGTGTACAAAAGAAGATAAAATTACAATTTAAAAACACCCGGCAACAAAATATGGACACCGACTCGACTTAAGTAAAATGAAAAATGCCTACTTATTTTTAAAATATGCTTATGAGGTGTCAGTATCCGTGCGAGGTGGAGTTCTCCCAAAATATATTTAAAGATATTTCATCCTTATGAATGGATTATGATGGCTTCCACCGACCATGGTTGTACTTAAGCATCTTGTGTATGCATGCATTAAAGTTTTAACGGGAATACAAGACATGGACAAAGCATATAGAATGGGAGCTAGCTTCAAACGTGTGTAAATTGAGAATTGTGTTCGGATTGAATTCCTTAAAATACTTAAGTATTATTTAGGTATTAGATGGGACCGTATTTCTTATTTATTAGTATTAGCATGTTACCAGGAATAAAAAAGTAATACCAGGAATAAATCAAAGGTTTAACGAAAGAGTTATCAATGAAAACGGATAGAGAATGGAGGAATTCTGCACATCAAACGAACTGAGAATAACCAACACATTTTTTGATCATAAAATTCAACACAAATACACGTTTGAAAATACAAGAGGACATAGATCAATGATAGATTATGTGGTCACAAACAGAAATATTCACCATAAACAGATAGTGGATGGGAGAAGTTTGACGTCACCCAATGTGGGAAACGATCACTATTGGGTACTTGGTAAAATTAGATTCAATGAAAGATGGAAAGAGAAGCTTAAACAAACCAATTCAGAGGAAATAATTAAAAATAGAAAATTTAAGAGATGACTCCATAAAATCATTATATAAAAAAAGGCTAGAACAGAAAATACAAATAAGACACTTAGACACTAAGAAAATAGACTTGAGAAAAATATTCTGTTCGCTGCCCGAGAAGCACTTGAAACGAAAATAATAAAACAAAAACGTGGTCTAACTTAACATCAAAAAAACCAACTCTACTATGGAGCTGAATCATGGACATTAAACCAGAATACAATAAATCGACTTAACGCGTTTGAAATGTGGACATTTAGAAGATTGAATATAAGGTTGAATGTTCGAATAAAATGAACTTTGATGGTACACAAGGCAAATATCGAACACAGTAGGGTAATGCAAATCTTGCCCAAGTACTTCGATCACAAGATCATCCTCAGGGCATTTTCGTCAGTTGTGCCTATCCAGCAGTAATAGAATGTTATAATGTAAAATTGGGACATAACAAATACACTAAACAAAGACAAACAAACACTTTAAAATTTAAGAAATGGAGAAGCTACATTTTATATAGAAGCCGGATGACGAGAATCTGTCGTGAAAGGTTACGAAACTAACTGTTGAAAAACATTTCGTATCAGGTGTCGAAGAATTAAACTACTAACGTATATTTTACTTCTTGTCCACTTCTTGATTACTTAATTAATTGAACTTTTATATCCGTTTTTGTCTCCATTTTTTAATTTTCGATACGATCTTTAATATATGCAAAATACTGAATAGGTCTAACCTGCCAAACAGAAAAAGTTTACGGCACGGTACATATCCTATCTATGTTAAATCTGTGAAATATAATACCATATGAAACGGAATTAAATTATTTGCTATAAATATTTACATAATACAACTCTTTAACGTTAAGTATCCCTTTGGAATATTAATGAACAACCAATTTACATGGTTTAATTTGCAAAAAACACAACAGAAATGTGTACTATAGCCACGTGTTATATGTAAATATAATAATTATAAAATTTTATTTAAATTTCTATTCTAATTACAGGCAGCTAACATTTTTACATTTACGTATTGTTTCTAATTATAAATATATCAGATTTTAAAATCTTTTTAATGATACTGTGCACTGATCCATAAGTTCCTAACTCTTACCGTATTGCTCATCCATCTGCTGCATCGATACACTTGCGAATTATATTTAAACTCTTAAATGTATTTTAGGTTTTACACAACAGAACTCAAAACATATAAAAAAAAAAACAGAAACAGTTACAATATCATAATACCTAATATCATAATAAAAGTTACAATATGATAGTTCAACATTCAATAGAGCTGAAGACATATCTATTCAAATAAATCAATACTTTGCACATAAAGAAAAATATCTAGTAAACAACATACCATCTCCATCAAAACCTTTAGTAAACATAGTGCCAGGAAATAGGTATTTGAATGTCAACAAGTCTCAGAAAATTATTTTAGAGAGGTCATACGAAAATAAAAAAAAGGAAATATCCAGGCTGGACTCTTTGCTTAGCCAAAGATCTTGGAATCATATGTATATTACCAAATTGTACAATTCCTTGATTCATCCAGCTACTGACGTAACTAGCAATATGGTTTTAGACATGATACAAGCACAGTCCCTGTTACTACTGACTTAGTTGTGTGTTTGTATTATTAGATTTGCAAAAAGCTTTGGATACAGTTGACGATGACATACTTATTTTATTGCTTTAAAAATATATAATAAAGCAAATTACTGAAAATCACTAGAGTATAATAGACAAGCCTTTCTGTGTCTGATTAACCTAAAGAAAGCGTTTAACAGAGTAAGACTCAAAGATGAATCCACCTTCTGTACATCAGAGAAGTTCCTCTAAATATTATAAAAACATCTTCCAAAACAACAAAATGGAAGTCAGAATAGATAGACAACTTACAGAACCTATAGAAATAGGCAGCCAAATAAGACAAGGCTATTAGTTGAGCCCCATGCTCTTCAATTTAATTATGCACGAAATTATCAAAAGCCTTAACAAAGGAAGAAAATACAGAATGAGAAACAAAGAAATAAAAATACTGTGTTACGCAGACGACGCAATATTAAAAGCCCAAGATGAAGATAGTTTGCAAAGACTGGTCCACTGAGTTAACATAAAAGCGAAACATTTAATATGACAATATTATCTCAGAAAACTAAATCAATAGTAGTCAGCAAAGAAACAACCAGATGTAAAATAGAAATTGATGGCATCAGTATTGAAGAAGTAATGGAAATAAAATACAGTAGACTCGCGATTATCCGCGCTAATTGGGACAGCGCATACCTCGGATACTGAAATACTCGGATAATACAGAGATCGGTTATTTGCTTAAAATAAGCAAAAAATTCAAGTTATGATGCATACAATTAGTTTATTCAACTACTACTACTACTACTACTACTACTACTACTACTACTAGATACTACTACTACTACTACTACTACTACTACTACTACTACTACTACTACTACTACTAACTGAAGATGAAGGCATAATCTTCTCGTTAATGTCTTCATTTATCGGTAGTTTCGTTGATAACTGATCAGCGAGGTCTACTATTTTAGAAATACAGTTATTGTTAACTTTTCCATCACTTTTCGGCTCAATTTGAAAAAGCTTTCGCCATGACTTTTGTAAGGTTATTACTCTTACATCATTCCAAGCTGTAGCTATTCAGTAAGACACATCCTTAACGGTGATCTCCAACCAGGTCAACAACACTTGGAGAAGCCTTCGAAGATAATTCCGTTTCATAGCTTCTAAAACTGCTTGGTCCAGAGGTTGAATGAGAGAGAATGACGTTTGGTAGCAAGAAAACATCTTTAATGTCACCGCTAGCCAACGAACTTGCATCTGGATGAGATGGCGCGTTTTTTTTTCTTGAAAAAGAATAGCTTTTCTTTTTTAAGTTGGCCTCAATAACGCAAACGAACTCGTCAAAAAAACCATTCTTTTTAAAATTTGGCAATCCATGATCCATTCACGCACTAAGTTGATTCCTGTAGATGTTGGGTAGGCAATTTACTTAAATATTTTTAAAAGCCCTTTGATTCTTTGATTTCCAATAAGTAGAGGTCTTAATTTTAAGGATCCAGAAGAGTTGCTATACATCAAAAGAGTTACTAGTTCTTTACTTTTTTGTATACAGGCGCAGTTTTTTTACTTTGGGCTGCCAGTATTTTGGTTGAAAGCATTCTGAAATTGAGACCCGTTTCGTCACAATTGAAGATTTGGTCTGACGTGAGGCCATGCTCTAAAATGAGATCTCTCAATTTTAAATTAAACGGCTGATTTTCAGATAAATCGGCCGAAAGTTTTTCATCCGAAATGTTCAGTTGTCGGATGCCATATCTCTTCTTCCATCTGTCGAGCCAACCATCACTTGCAGGAAAATTTTCCTCGCCATCCTTAAACCGTTTGTGAAACTCGATAGACTTAGCTTGAAGAATGGGGCCACAAACTGGACTTCCCAACCCTCGAAGAATAGAAAACCATAAAGACACACTTTTATTAAACCATTGTTCAATATGTTTTCGTTTACGTTTCCAGTCTCCCACAGTCACTTCTCCAACACCTAGGTCAGCAGCAACCTTCTTTACTGACTCTCCTTTATCCAAGCGTTTTATAGCACTTAATTTTGTTTCTAAAGAACCACAACTCGTTTACGTTTTAAGCTCATATTGCTCTTCAATTTACGTAGAAACTACACAAAAATAATACAACAATATACAATACAATAATACAATAATACAAGAATGAAATTATAAGAGCTTACAGTGGGACGAACCAAACAGCTAGCTGGGATGACTCATACTGATGGGTGGTGGAGTGGGTGGGGAGGCGGCCAGTAGAAGCATAGTGGCTAGAACAATAACACTCGCTAGTGACTCATCTCTTCAGCGTACCAACAGCCATAGTACACGCTTTCACTTAGCCATAGATCTCGCTCTACAAGCTAATCTATTAGATAATTTGTTCTTGCCAATTACTACCTCAGTTAATCCAGAGGCTCGGTTAATCGGGACTCGGATAATCGCGAGTCTACTGTACCTGGAAATTACACTGTCCAGCTATGGAGACCTGGACAAAGAAGTGAGAGATCAATTACAAAAAGCAAATAGACTGGCAGGATGCTTTAATAACATTATATGGCGAAACAGACACATTATTACTTAGATAAAGTCAAGAATTTATAAAGCCAGTGTAAGACCAATATTGGCATATGCCTCAGAAACAAGACCCGACACAGCCCCAACGCAAAGACTACTGGAAACAGCAATGATGAAAGTACTTAGAAAAATTACAGGATATACGCTGAGAGATCGACAGAGGAGTGAAGATATTAGAAGAAAATGTAACGTACAGTGTATAAATCAATGGACACAAAATATAAAAAAATTGAATAACCACATAAGAAGAATAGAGGAGACGAGAGAAATATCGGACGACCGCGCAAAAGATGGACTGACAACCTTCCATAGTGGTATTAATCCGCCAATGAACAAGCAGAATTGCTTATAAAGAGAAAGAAAAAGAAGAACAATATATGGGATAATTGGAATGGCCTTAGTTTGGTAAAAGTAATATTTGAGTGATTCAATACAAAAAGTGCTATGTAACAATGTGCTAAGCGCACCAAAAGGTATTGCATGTAGAGTTCTTCAAGGGTCTATTGGGACCAACAATTTTTCTGATTTATACGAATTAATTATTCAATTTACCGGTGCAGTCCACGTTGTATCTGTATGGTGATGACATCTATATGCCAATAAAATGTCAGACTTAATCTCTTGCATATATTACATATTTCCTTCTTCCTACGGTGCCTTATCCTTAAGGACGTTGGCCATTACATTTGCCCATTTAATCTTATTTGTAGCAGCCCTAAGTAGTTCTATGGAGCTCATGTTCGTCCATTGCCGTAGGTTTTTAAGCCAAGAGTTGCGTCTTCTTCCTGGTCCTCTTTTGCTATTGACTTTGCCTTCGATTATAAGTTGGAGCAGTTCATACTTTTGATTTCTTATAATGTGACCAAAATATTGTGTTTTCCGTTCTTTTATTATAAGCATAAGCTCTCTTTCCTTATTCACCCTCCGCAAGACTTCCGCATTTGTAGTATGGCTCATGTAGGATATTCTGAGCATTTTACGGTAACACCAGAGTTCGAATGCTTGGATTCTTTTTTGTGTTGCTTCTGTCATTGTCCAGGCTTCAATACCATAGAGCAAGGTGAAGAAAACATAGCACTTAAGTATTCTAGTTCTCAATGAGATGCCCAGCTGGCGGTTGCATAGAACTTTTTGCATTTTGTAAAACATTGTACGTGCCTTTTCCAGACGTATTCTTATCTCTAGAGGGTGGTCCCAAGTTTCATCAAGATTACTTCCAAGGTACGTTGTTCTTGTTACCCTTTCCAGATCTGTTCCGTCGACATTGACCTTCACCCTTCTGTTTTGGTGCTTGCTGATGACCATCGTTTTTGTCTTCTTTGTATTCAATTTCATTCCAAATTCTCTACAGGCTGTCGTTACTCGGTCCATTAAGCGTTGCAGGGCTTCAGCATTATCTGCCAGTATGACAGTGTCATCAGCATATCGCAAGTTATTTATACATTGCCCGTTTATAATTATACCATCCGAGGTGCCTTCCAAAGCTTTCTGAAATATCTTCTCAGAGTAAGCATTGAACAGCAAAGGTGATAGGACACATTCCTGTCTTACTCTCTTCTCGATATTGATTTTTCCAGATGTTTCGCTTTTTATTCTGATTTTAGCCGTTTGTTCTTGGTAGAGTTTTGAAATGATCCTTAAGTCTTTATCGTCGATATTACATGACCTTAAAATATCTATTAGTTTATCATGTTTTATCAGGTCAAACGCCTTCTGAAAGTCTATAAAACACAAGTATACATCAGAATTGACATCTCTACATCTTTCAACTAGCACACGTATTGAAAAAAGTGCTTCTCTTGTTCCGAACCCATTCTTAAAACCAAACTGAGTTTGACCAGTGTGTTCGTCTAGTTTATTGTATACTCTATTGTGTATTACTCGTAGGAAAAGCTTCAACATATGATTCATCAGGCTAATAATCCTATGGTCTTCACATTTCTTGGAGTTTCTCTTCTTTGGTAGTGGTATAAACACCGATGTCAGCCAATCATTTGGTATTATGCCTGTTTCGTATATTTTGTTAAATATATCTTCCATTAATTCGATGTGTTCGTCTAGTAATATCTTTATTATTTCAATTGGGATATTATTTTTCCCAACAGCTTTTCCGCTCTTTAACTGATTTCCAGGTCAAATTTATTCAATATAATTTTACCAACACTGTATATATTAACTTATACATTTATGTAGCAGTAAAAACCTTTGATACTATACTTTTTTCTTTCTTTCTTATTTTTGTTACCTATTTTCAGTTACCAACTTTAATCCTTTGATCCTATTGATATCCTACGTCTTTTTTAGTTTGTATACTTTTCGGTACCAATTGTAATAAATTTCACAATAAAAAATTTTAATTTGAGGTTTTAAAATCCAAAAAATTTTGGTTTTGGCCAGGTCGATCAGAATGTGCCTAAAAAACTATTCAGATACAAACAAAAATGTATAAGTATTCATGCATAGTATTTTATAAGCCTACAAATGTATTTTCCTTTGATAAATATCTGAGTTTTATCTAGTTATTTCAGAACACCTTTTTGGGACTAGCTCTTGAGCTAGAAATAAAGGGCGAGGCATTGCAGGAACTCAGATTCATAAAGTTGAGAAGTTATTGCACAGGTTGACAACAAATATCTCCCTGTATAATACCGAAGAGTGGTTCGAGAAACGTAAAACGGTCGACATGTATAGAGATAAACTTCTTAAAATAAGTATGTTTTATGTTGGTGAGTCGTGATTTCAAGTGGAAAGAATAACTGCAACACGCCGTTCCAATCCTTATAATTCCTCTATATTAATGTAGCCGATTACAATGTGATATAATTTTTAAATTATATTTAGATATTGATATTGGTCAATCCATATTGCTTTTTTATTTAGTTGTATTTTTTAAATCTCCTGCTGAAAATTGGATATCATCACCGCATGACATGAGTAGCAGAGCTATGCTGGAATATACTAGTGATACTCTTATAATTGTCAAGCTTGAAACTCAAATTGATACGAAATGTAATATACTTAAGATCGCTGCATATTATCATGCACGTATAGTTTCCGGCAAGTAGCGTTTCCAGTCCAACAATCGGACTGCGCGTTTACATTTTCCTACATAGAACGTTTCAGTTTGGCGCGGTGAAGATGTGTTTTCGATTTTCGCTACAAAAATAATGTGCAAATGCCCTTCTACTTAATGATAAAAAAAGAAAAACTGTAGGAAAAAGAAGGAGTACATTGGAGTACATCCAATGCTAAGAGAAAGGAGAAAGAAAGGTGAATACTATACTTTATACAAAGAATTAATTGATGACGATGAAAAATATTATGGATATTTTAGAATGAATAGGATTCAGTTTGAATATTTTATTTTAAATTTAATTACACCTTTAGTTAAAAAACAATATACTACATTTAAAGAAGCCATACATATCAAACCAAAGAGTATTTAAAAAAAAAAGAAGAGGTATCATTTCCGAGCAAAAGTCCTAATTGTTTATCACTTCCGTGGTTAATTTTCACAAAACAATGAAAGCACACGCATAAATGACAAAATAGCCTCGAAAATTATTTTTTTCAATACTCACATTATCCGTACCAACAGGTTACGACTCGTTCCGTAGCGGTCTTCTTCTTCTTCATGTACCATGTCCTCTCAGAATGTTGGTAACATCCAAGCTATCTTAATTTTATTCACTGCCACCCTTAATAGCATGCTTTTATCAACACCATACCAATCTCGCAAGTTCCTCAACCATGAGGTTCTTCTTTGTTCTAGACTGCCTTTGCCTGCTATTTTTCCTTGCATGATATTTTGTAGCAACCTATATTTGGGGCCTCTAATTACATGTCTGGAATAATCCAGCTTTTTCTGTTCGATGCTTTTTATGATCTTAGTAGTCTTGCTGAGACGTTTTAGTATTGTGGAGTTTCGAATTTTGTTCACCCAGGAAACTTTTAAAATTCTTCTATAACACCACATTTCGAAAGCCTCCAGGCGATTTAGATCGATTTTATTCACAGTCCAGGACTCGACACCAAAAAGTAAGACAGAGAACACGTAGCAGCGAAGTAGGCGGATCCTCAATGCCAATTTAAGTCTCTGTTACATAACGTGTGTGTTGGACATCCTTCTAAAAGCAGCTCTAGGCTGCTATATCCTAGATCTAATTTCTGCATTACAATTTAATTGCTGTCCAAGGTAAACGATTTTGTCAACTTTCTCAAGTTTGGTATTATTGACATATATAGACGGTTTTTTATGCTGTTGTTTACTTACTACGAGTATTTTGGTTTTCCGTATGTTCAGATCCAGACCTGCCTCCCTACAACTCTCAACGACACTATCAAGTAGTGTTTGCAGATCTTCTTGACGAGAAGCTAGGATTATTGTATCGTTCGCATATCGCAAATAATTGATGACTTCATCGTTCACAAGTATTTCCTCTTGTTTTTTAGTAAGTGCTTTTCTGAAAATTCTTTTGGAGTAAACGTTGAAAAGCAAGGGTGACAAGAAGGATCCCTGCCGTACTCCTCTTTTAATATTGAGAGCATGTAATTCCACGCCATCTACTAAAACTGATATTGTTTTATTCCAATATAAATTTGCAATTATTTGAACATCTCTGCCGTCCAAGCCAATGTCTTTTAGAGCTTCGATCAATATAGAGTACCTAATACGATCAAATGTCTTTTGGAAGTCAATAAAATAACAGTATATGTGTACAGATATATTTCGACATCTTTGGGCGAGTACGTTCATTACAAATAGTGCCTCTCTCGTTCCAAACCCGTTACAGAAACCAAACTGAATGTCATATAGGTATTTATCGCATTAATTGTTGATACGACAATGTATTATCTACAGAAAAAATTTTCAATAAGTGGTTTAACAAACTGATGGTTCTATAATCAGCACAAGTTTTTGCTGTTGTCTTCTTGAGTAGAGCTATAAACAGTGAATTAGACCAACCATTAGATAGTTGTCCGCTGGTGTAAATGGTATTGAAAAACGAAGTAATAGCCTTTAAAACATTGCTATCATTTATATTTCAGTTGGAATTTCATCAGGACTAGTCGCTCTGTCATCTTTTGATGATTGCATGGATTGTATAACCTTAGGGCGTGTTATTAGAAGTCCGTCGTAGTTAGTAATATCGGGAGGTGAACTACTCCTGTCGTCTTCGAATAGGTTCGTGACGTAATTTTCCCATTCTTTAAGTTTGTCCTAGACAGTGTAAATTGTTCATATTTAAAACCATTTAAATTATATTTTTTGGAAACTAAATGCTACAGGCTGGAAACGCAACGTGCATGCTAATATGCTACGACCTTTAGTCTTACAGAAGGTTCTTTAACAGTTCGATTAGCATGTTGATCTACCTCTTCTCTTCTCGTCCGACAGCAACTAAACAAGATACTTCTAAATAGATAGATTTTGGCAATAGAGAAATTCAGTAGCCTCCGGACTCAACAAAGGTAGATTAGTAAGACAAATTTGTTTTGGGATGATTTAAATTTGTTATTTATAAAACACAACTTAACAATATTATGAAATTACACCAATTCCTTCTGAAGTTTTCCAGAATATTAAAGAGGAGTTTGCAAATAGAGTTTATTATTCATATTGATATAGAGTAAAATGAAACTAATTACTATTAAGCTGGGAATAAGCCACAATTAATGATAAAAATACGTTTATTTTATTGACGTTTCAATTTCCACTTCGGAAATCGTTCTCAAAATACAAACAGTAAATTAAACAAATTTTGTTTTTTGTTACATAGTGAAAAATTCTTCTAAAAATTTAATTTTATCTGACTTATTTATATTGACAATTCAGACATACATTATGCATTTTAAAGTAGACGACTTTAAAATGATATTGCCAATATTGTTGAGTTGCGCTCCTGGAACGACTTTACTTATAAGATAGTTCATTCGATTACATGAAATCAACTTTAACTTGAGAATATCCGCCAAAAAAAAAAAATCATAGCATGTAATTCGTCTTTAAAAAGACAAACACAAACAAAATTCTCCTGTTAGTAATTCCGTAGTAAATTATGAGGGAAAAACCAGGAAAAAAACCTCATAATACTATCCCGACATTGTAAGTATTTGTTCGTGAATTTAGTTTACCTTCAACAAACATCAAAATTCTGATTTTATATGTTACGTTATTTAAAAAACATAAATGATGTATCCTCTATATGTTACTGACTTACTAATACTGGTATTTTCTTATTAATAACTTCCTCTTTCAATATTGGTAACCAGATCCTACTACATTTTGCCGAGGAATTTGCGACACAATTGGCCTCATTTAGCATAATTAGAGCCGCTTCTTTGATTTTTCTTTTTTTACCATCCGTTTCTTTTAGGACTACATTTGAATTATTCCATTGAACTCTATGTTCAATAATAATAAAAATGAAACATCTGAAACAATAAAGATTTTAAGTTTTTTCGCTAATTAAGTTATTTTTAGAAAAGTAAAATAATGTAAAAATCACATTTATGAACTTATGAAATCAAACAAAAATGATGTTTTAAAAGGCTGAACGTTCTTCTGAAGTAAAACCCCCTAGGTTTTAGTTCATATCTTCTTCGATGGGGTACTGATGAAACTACATACTGTATTCAGAGTCTGCAGAGCTTTTATCTAGCTTTAGCTATATTGTCTCTATCTGTTAGTTTGCCTTTAGTTCTGGCATATCTTTATGAAAATCTGTTCATAATATAGCTGTGTTTATTTCTAAGTGCCTATCGCTGATGACTTATCTTCTTCTTCTTCTTCTTCCTTCTTGTATGTAGGCTTTAAAGTCGGTTTCGTCTTCAATATTAGCCTCCGAAATTATTTAAATTGTGGCACCATCTTTTTCTTGGTCTGCCACTACTTCTTCGTTCATTTGGTGACTTATCTTATGCTATTCGTATCATTATATCCTCTGTCATTCTACAGACAGTATTAAAGTATATAAAACAACAATTAAAGTATATGAGGAACAAAATCATTACAAATAAGTAAAAGCGTAAGATAGGGTGATACAATATCACCGAAACTTTTCAATCAGGCTCTTGAAGATACTTTTAAAAGATTAGAATGGGAAGAAAAAGGTATAAATATTTGTGGACAACGCTTGAACCATATACGGTATGCTGATGATATCGTATTGATAACCGATAAAAAAGAAGAATTATTTGAAATGATGAAAGAACTAGACGTAGAAGCTGGAAAAATAGGCCTTAATATGAATTACAGCAAGACCAAAACCATAAACAAATACAGATGAAGACATCACAATGAGAACCGGACAAGATGAAATAGAACAAAATCAGTATTATATATATATATATATGATTATATATATATATATATATATATATATATATATATATCTTGGTCAAACTATAAAACTTAACAAAGATAACCAAACAGCAGAGATAAAGAGACGAGTTAGACTAGCATGGGCGGCATTTGGCAAACTAAGCTACATTCTTAAAAAGAAAAGATATCCACAGCATCTTAAGACCTAAGTAAATGCGTACTCTCTGTTCTTACTTATGCTTCCCAAACGTGGAGATTTACAAAAGAAAACATGGACAAAATCATAAAAACCCAAAGAGCAATGGAAAGAAGCACGTGGGCTCTAGGTGGATGACTGTAGCGACAGACAGAGAAGAATGGAAAAGGATTGGGGAGGCCTATGTCCAAAGATGGACCGAAGAAGGCTAATTAGATAGATAGATGAAATAAGTGAGAGTACCAAAAATATAAAAAGCATCAATAACTATCGAGACGAGGATAAAGAAGTGAGAGAGAAAGAAAACTCCAATGAAAGCGGATGTCCATCTGGAAGCCAAGACTTTAATCATCATTATTTTTATACAAAGATAATAATCACCAAGATACAAAGATCTCAGTTTATCAAAAAGAAAATATTGTATCTAGATAATTATAAAATTGCTTCTTAAAGTTTTTGAATCGGTGTAAATGCATTTTATATTGAATAGAGGCAAGTGTATTTCAATTAAAACTTAAATTCGAATCGGACTGAGTGCTTTTGGTTCTCACTATGATATTAATACTTTTGAACGATTCCCTTAACGAGTCACCTCTAACATTAACAAGTCGTGAGTCAGGACTTAAAGCGGAACGCAGCTTCGAGATAAAACCGCACAATGAAATCCAATGAAATACCTTAAATAAATATATTGACCCAACGATTAAACTTAACAGTTTATTGGTCGGCGAGGTAAAATCAACGGTTTGATCGACCGGAAAACATCATTCTTCGTTATAGTTTTATGGTTGGTTTCTACGTACATTACAATCCAAAACCAAGACTATTCGACCTAAAAAAGGTATTATTTTTAAAATCTTCAATTGATTATGTTTATAATATTAGAAGTTCCGTATCAGAAAAAGAAAAGTAGACACATAGCAAAATAACAAACGTGTCTAGTTTACTATATAAATGTATTTTTATCATTGATAAAGACCGTCTGGAATGCTTAAAAATGTCACATTTTCAATAATTTTTTGATATCTTAGGATACGATATCTATACGATTATGACAATCAAACTGTTCTTACATTATTATACAACTTCTGAAGATTACAGACTTTTTTTCTTTTAAAAATTTTAATAGTTTTAAAAAGAAATATCTTTACCTGATAGTTTACAAGAAATGTTAAAAACTCCTAAAAAAACAAAATAGCGGGCATTTGAAAAATTAGTTCAAAAATTGACATTTGTTTCGAACTTTTTAGTAACAAAAATTTGATTATAAGTTTTTTCTGTCAAATTGTGGTCAACTATCATAGTGAAAACCAAAACAAACAAAATACATCATGGTTTATTAAAATTGACCCCCTAGATCCGGAGATAGCTGTTCTCAAAATTTAGAAGCGTAGTTTTTCACACAATCTTCAATCATTCTATCTAGTTTATCGATTTTAATAAACCTTGATGAAGTTTGTTTTTGTTTTTTTATATGATAGTTTTTCATAATGGACCAAAAAAAAGTAAGAATCTTTGTGACTAAAAGGATTAAAAAAAATATTTTAAACAATTGCTTCAAATGTCCACCAACCTGAATCACCTAGAATTTGCAGACCAATACGACATAATTTTATTTTGTTTGCCATTCCACACAACACGTTACCCGCAGCCCCTGGATCGTGCTTTTTTTAAGTCACTTAAAAAGCAACTTTTATGCTGAATGCCGTTTTATGGTACATAATAACACAAACAGGGTTCTAAAACACCTTTAGTTTGGAAAACTCTTAAGTCAAGCATGAGAAAACTCAGCAACTGTTTAAAATGCACCTTCTGCATTTAAATCCACAGGAATTTATCCGTTTTGCCACTTGTAAGCCACTCCTACTCCTAGTGGCTTATCTCACCTCCACAGTTGAGGAGAGATGGACCGATGACGTGACAGTGCATTATATTTTCTTTTAGGTTTAATAATTATAACTTCTAGTTTTTACTTATACCAAAACAAATACCAATGTTAAGTTATGTTATACTTACAATTTTTTTCTAATTTCTCACCCCTTTACCCTACATAAAAAATATTATTTTATTCCAGTCGTAAGAGATTTGACCTCTAAAAACAAGACGAACAAGCTGAATTTTGCAAAGAATATAAATGTTGAGTCCCCAAAAAAGATGCGCAAAATGTATCACTCCTACCCTCCGACTTAAACCCCTAGTTGGTGGGGGGGGGGGGTGGAATGCTATCATTTTTTGTGTAGAATAAACCGTTCTCTCAGAAACAACGTTTAAAGTGACTGTCGATTTTAAATGTCAGGCACGCGAACTCAATTTTAAATAAAATTTGTATTAACTAGCCAGGGGTGTCCAACTTACACTGCCTCAAGGGCCGAAACTAAAACCTTTGATGTTGTCGCGGGCCATATAATAATTTTGTTACAAGTAATAAAAAAATAAGGTGAGGTATAAAAATAATTAAAACAAAAAAGAGTATAATTTCTTTTATTGCTCAACAACTACATTTTTTTATAAACGGAAAATTGATTAATACCACTTTTCAATAATCAAGACAAACATTGCCAAAGCAACGAAAAAGATGTATCCAATTAGTGTGAGAACTGTGGTCGATCGGCTTCGTCCACCAATGAAGAAATGTCGACCTCCAGTTCAGTTGTAGACACCCTCATAAGATGACGTAAGGAAAAATCGGCAAGGTTGCTTCTGTTTTTATTTTTAATGTATTTCATGGAGGAAAAGGCACTTTTACATGTATATGTGCCTACGAACATTGACGTCATTTTCAGTCCAAAATCTCGCAGGTTTGGGAATTTCTCCTTTGACAGTAATTTGAAAAATTCAGGTCCGTTTTCTTGTCTGGTGATTAGGAATATGTCTGCTTAAAGATCACATAACTCAAGCTGTAAGTTGGGTGGTTGATCATCAATGGTTGCTCCAAAAGGATTATTATAAAGTAGTACACTGCGTTTAAGATTTTCAATTTCTTCAAATCTTGTATTGAATTCATCAATAATTTGTTCAATTTGTGAAATGCAGAATGAAAACTCAATATTTTCCTCACCGTTGAATTCTTCTGCTATTTGCAGACAGCTTCTTTTCCAAAGCACGTTTAAACACGTTCAGCTTATTTCTGAATCCGTTTATCATTCCTATCAAATCTGAAACCATCTGGTTTCTTCCTTGAAGATTCAAGTTTAACATGTTAAGATGATTAGTCAGATCTGTCAAAAAAGCTAACTGTCTTAAGAATTCTGGATCCTTAAACTTCTCTTCTAGTTCAGTTGTGTCAGATAAAACGTATTTGTTCAGGAATGCAGGGATTTCCTTTCTTATGGCAAAAAGTCGTTCCATGCACTTTCCTGCACTCAGCCACCTTACATGGTTGTACATTAGCAAGTCTCCATACTCAGCCTCTGTTTCCACTAAAAACTGCTGTTGCCTGTGTAAACGAGATCGATTTCCACCTCTAATCATATTTATAATCTTAATCACGGTTTTGAAAACTTGATCTTCCTTGACTGATTTTCCACATAAAGCTCCCTGATGTATAATACAATGAATTGTTGGGCAAGTGACACCATTCTCTCGAAGCAGACCCACTAATCCAATTTTTTTACCTGTCAATTGATGGGGCCCCGTCTGTTGCTATGGCTGAACATTTATCAAAGCCTCCAATTCTGTCAATTGTTTTCTTTACAGCCTCATAGATGTCTTTTCCTTTTGTTGTTTCATAAAGAGGTCCTTCTATACTGGTAAACTCATCAAAAGTAGTGCGCACAAATATTGACAGCTGACTAACATCGGTTTGATCAGTGCTTTCATCCAAACAAAGTGAGAAATATGAACTTTTCTTAACCAGGCTAAGCATATATTGTTCTACTTGCTTACCCATAGCAATCCTTCTTTGTATGGTTTGATGTGAAAGTGGCACTGATTCAAATTTCTCCGCCATTTTAGAATCACCGAAAGCTTTGGCCATTTCAACAGCACATTTTTTTTATCAAATTTCCATCAGTGAAAGGTTTTTTTGCCTTTGCCAGCTCAAGAGACACGGCATAAGATGCATGCAAAGAATGCGTTTGAGAGTGAAATATTTTACTGCGCATACCAGTTTTCTGTTTAAGCTTTTTTTTTCAAATCTACAAATAGGGCACGCCGACTTTCATTTGTGTACGTAGCGTACTTATATTTATGCACTGAACTTTCCATTATTGTTAGCAATCAAGTAATCACTCTCCCAACTTTCTTTGTAAATTCTGTTCTCACTTTCGTTACTATCAATTTTCCGTTTTACTGGTTTTACACTCATTATTGTATAAGAAGTTCACTGTTCACTAGCAACGTAATAGATTAGCCGACTAGCCTATGTGTCAGTAGCACACTGGAACGATGGCGGCTGGCGACGGATGGTAAGCAGTGGGAAGTGTGGCCTGCGTGAACTGTGGTGCGCAGTAATCAGTGCAGTTCTCATAGTGGTGGAGGACGATTGTGTTCGTTACACGTCCGCGAAGCGGCACGCGGTACAGTACTTGTGATGTAAAAACACTGCTAAACCATAAAATATAAAATAAATTAAAAAATATTTTTTCACAGTGGCAGCATTTAAAGAAAATATATGCTTTTCGAAAATCTTACGTGGGTCACAACAGGACAGAGTGGACAGGAATAAAGAAAGCTGAGCAACTCTTTAGAATAGCTCGAGACAGAGACAGTTTCGCCATGTTAATCGCTAACGTCAAGGGGACTTGATAGGGCACGTTAAAAAGAAGAAGGGTCACAACAAATAGCCGGGGCCTGTTGGACAATCCTGAACTAGACGGTAAAAATTTGATATCTTTTGATCAGAGTGTCCTATCGACAAAAATTAAAATGCCTTTTAAAGGCGAAGAGTGCAGCTTTCGTAAGCAATTTTTGCATTTTGAAGTCCATAAAGTCAGTTGCTATAAATCTGTTAAATAAATAAACCTTGCGAGATTTTTGTCATTTTTTATGATTCTCATGAAACCAATAAACTTTATCACTTCCATTGTAAAAAAAGTAAAGTATCTGATATTCAGATTTGATAATTAAGATATTTACGAAACCTTTTAATTTCATTTAAATTTACTTGGCTGATATATATGAAAAAATTTGATATTAAACGTCGACGCCATATTTGAATTTCATAAACGTCTAAATTATGCACGTTTAGAAAAAAATAATTAAGTCCTACAAGTTCGTAGAGACCAGGAATTTGTTTTAAAAACATCATTAAATATAAAAAGAAGTTATCTTTCACATTTGGTAAAGATTAAGATAGCTAAAACCAGATTTCGGTGGAATAATTAGAGAGAGAGGCGATGGATATAGGCTTTACTTAGCATATGAACCACATTTATATGTTAATTAGGAGGTTTTTCGTAACGCTTGTATGGTCAGAAAATGTATACTAAAGTATTAAGATTATTATGGAGATAAACAAAATGAAAAAATGTAATTGGCTTTTTTAATAGGAAATGTTTTAACCGTACGATTGATTGCGTAAAACTTTCTAGTATTAGTTTAAAGTGAATGTTTTTTACGATACGATAGCTAACTTGCTCAAGAAAGAATATATAATTCATCTATAACTTAACCGACAAGTAAAAAGTTTTATAAAACGTTTACTCTGTAATTTATACTTAGGGTAAGTCCGAAAGGGTTGGACCACATTTCTTTGGACGCTCACTAAAATTATATTTGTCAATTTATTATATATATATATATATATATATATATATATATATATATATATATATATATATATATATATATATATATATCGGTTTTAGAACGTCTTTCGACGTTGTCCGATGCTAACTTCCACGTCCTTCTATCATCCATTGGCCGTCTCTAAGATCTCTTGTACTCATTGCTTTAGTTACCCCTTCTTTCCATGTCTTCTTGGGTCTTCCTCGTTTTTTGCGGTTTGGTGGTACCCACTGCATAATCTTCTTGGGTAGTCTTGTGTCTTCCATTCTTTGAACATGACCATACCAAATCAACTGTTTCCTCTCAATGTCTGTTGTTAAGTAACCATCTATTCCAATTCTTCGTCTTACTTCCTCATTTCGAACTCTTTCCCTGCGGGATATACCTAACGATCTTCTAAACACATCCATTTCTACAGCTTCTAATTTTTTTCTGTTGTTCTCGGTTATTCTCCAAGTTTCTGCTCCATAAAGTAGACTGCTTTTAATTAGTGACTCATAGATGTTATATTTTCGCTTTATTCCTATTTCAGAGCTCCAGAGTATTCCATTTAGGCAGCCAATTGTTCTTCTAGCTTGTGCAACCCTTTTCTTTATTTCCTCATCGTCTTTTCCCGTTCTATCGAAGATTACTCCCAGGTACGTATATTCACTACAGGAGGTGATTTCTTCATTATTCTCTAGTTCGATATTGGAAAACTCAGCTCCTATGGGTAGGTATTTAGTTTTTTCTACATTGATTTCCAATCCCCACTGTTCATATTCTTCCTTTAGTTTTCTTGCCATATACTCTAAATCGTCTTTATCATTGGCTATGATGACTTGGTCATCAGCAAATTGTAAGGTATATAAACAAACATCTCCGAGGTCTATACCCATACCGTGACATTTACGTTTCCACTGGTTTAGTGCTTTTGCAATATATATCTTGAACAACGTTGGTGAAATACAGCAGCCCTGGCGCAGACCTTGTTAACGATGAACTTTTTAGATAGTGTGTTGCCAATTTTTACTTGTGATGTAGAATTTTCATATAGATTTTTTAAGGCTTTGATTAAAGTGTAGCTAATGTTAGTTTCTTGTAGTGATTTCCACAATTTAGTTACAGGCACGCTGTCGTATGCTTTACGGAGATCAACAAACATGAGATGGGTCTCTTGATTGGTTGCTAATTTTTTTTCAATTAATTGTTTATTAACACTCTTATTTAAGCGTTTGGTAAAGAAATAAGTTTTATACCCTTAATTGAATATTTTTAATAAAGGCTACATTGCATTTTTCCAAAACTTTGCATGATCCATCTCACCCGGACGTGTCTGGGACAGATGGACCAGGGATAAAAATAGGATCAATGACTACAAACCAAGTATAAAGTAAAAAATATGTATTTTATACATAATAATAAATGTTATAATAACCAAATAAAAAAAAACAAACAAGTCTATTCTTTTGCTTTCTTGACCACAATCTTCTTTTAATAAAAAACTTCCCTTTTTGTGACATTATTTCCCTGGTACCGCAAAAGACAATTTACTTCAAATCTAGAGCAACCTTCATGAAACCACCAAGAACACTGTACACACTTCACCCAGTCTTCTTTTTTTTATAGTTTCATTGTAAGCCTCTCCACAGCCCACACATTCATCTTCATCCCATTCTTCTACTGACATACCGTCATCTTGGACTAGATCTCCAGAATCATAAATCATAACTTTCTGAGTCTGAACTTCCAAACTGTGTCACTTTGTTAGATGGTTCCTTTTTGGCTTGAGAAACTTCTTTTTTATTTCAATTTTTTTTCTCAGTTAATCTTGTTTCTTTTTTTTGTTTATCTTTCATTGCTTGCTCAACTGCCTTCATTTTTATAACAGCAATGTTCTGAGCTGAATTTAATACTTTTGAAACAGTCGTCACACATCTCTTATCGGTTACTTTCTGCGTGAGAGAAGGGACGGGTGATATATGGTCTAGAAGTTAAGAAGGAGTCATTTTTGACGGTGTAAGGCTACTAGAAGTACTGGGGATACTAGCAAGATCAAATTGAGTTCTTGATACTTAGAAGGAGATAGAAGAATTAACAGTGTCACTTGTTGGCACACTAGTTACAGCATTGACGTGTTGGAAAATAAGTTCTGCATTGGAGGCAATAGGATCAACCTTGGCCAATACTTGGACAATGGGCACCGGAAGAATCAGGCTCTAGGTAGGCGTAGGCTGGTATTACAGACATATCTAGAGGGACTATGCCGTAAGCTTAAAATCCCCTTAGACCGTTCTGTATACCTGCAGCTTTGATCCATGTAGAGTTGAGAAGTTTTCCAAACTGTAAACGATTGATTTTTCTGGATGGATTGTTTGTAAAGAAATAATTACAATCACTATAAAAGTATAACTTAAGTGATTTGAAAAAGGATTGGTCCAAAGATTGTAGCCAGTGCGAAGTATGGAGTGAAATGTTCATCAAAATGATTCCTTTTTGCTCCATGTACAGTAGGACTTCCAAGGAACTGGTGTGTGAAGTGTGACCATCAAGTAAGAGTAGTTTCCCGGCTGGTTTTCTAGGTTGTAAATGACTTTATAACCAGTGAAGAAAATGTCACCAGTGACATAAGAAGATTCTTGTGACATTTTTACAACTGAGCAGGGAAGCATCCTGTCCATGAACTCAACTTTCAAGTTCTTGCCCTTCATTATGCAGTATGGGGGAAGAAATGTACCTTCAGCGCTGGCACAAGCTAGAACAGAATCTTCATGCAGATTATATTTTTCTATGGTGATTTCTTTGTTGGGAATTAGATTTATCTGCGTGTTTACTTTTGAAAGTATTAGCTATAATAAGATGTAATTTATGAGAGCTGGTTTCTGATTGCGAGAATTTTTACTACTTAAATATCTGTAATATTAGTATTGCAAGAACTAAATGATATTCTACAATTAAATGCAGTTACAGGAGCGGTAGGCTTAAAAATGAACTACAGTAAAACAAAAATACTGAGCAGAGACCAAATATAACAATACAAAATTATTCTATAGATAATGTTGACCATTATGTATATCTAGGTCATGTCATCAAACTGGGAAAATCAAATCAAGAGGCTGAAATTAAAAGTAGAATAAAACTGGCATGGGGCGATTTCAGCAAACTAGCATATATCTTGAAAAACACCTCCATTCCTGTAAACTTAAAAAAGGTTTATAAGACATGCATACTACCAGTTTGTTCCTATGGCTTGGAGACAGTAGCCCTTACCAACAAATCTACTAAAAAAATTAGAAACAACGTAAAGAGCAATGGAATGAATCATGCTTGGAATATCACTGAGAAACAAGATTAGATACACCGAGATAAGACGTAGAACGAAGGTTAGGGATATTGTGAAAGAAATTACAAAAATGAAATGGCGCTGAGCAGGTCACGTAGCCCGATATAATGACAACAGTGTGGACACAGAGAATTCTAGAATGGAGACCAAAGACGACAACAAGAAGGATATGGGAAGACCTCAAAAAAGATGGGTAGATGACTTAAGAGCAGTGGCAGGAAAACAGTGGATTAGATTGACGCAAGATAGAGAAAGAATAAAGCAATTGGGAGAGACCTACATTTAGAAGTGGATGGAAAATGGTTGACAAAGAAGATATTAGAATATTAGATATTAGAAGATATAAGAATATTAGTATTTACTGGATTTTTTGTTGGCACAGAAACTGTACTCTAAATGTCTTGAGTAACTAAAGGACTTATTTCTGTACGATATCGATGACAAAAGGTATTAATAATTGCTAAAAATACTTATGAGCTTTGACATATCACAAAATGATTGCAATTATCGCGAATTTATATCAACACAATAAAAGTAAAACTGGAAGAAGAACTAATCGAACTAACTGACCTATTGAAACTGACAATGGCATAAGACAGGGAGATTCCTTGAGTCCTCTATTGTTCAACCTGATTATGGATGAAATAATAAAAAAAGTAAGAACTAAAAAAGGATACCAATTTAATATAACCGCCAGAACATTTAACATGTTAATTTCCCCAAAAAGACAAAATGCATGGTTATGACAGCAAACTTACTAAGATGTGAATTGGAGCTGGAAGGTCAGATAATAGAAAAAGTGATGAAGTTTAAATATCTAGGCATCACATTATCTAGCTACAAAAAGCTCGAAACTGAAGTGGAAAATCAAGCGAGCTGCCTGAATGAAACAATATGGAGAACTAAAAATATCGAGAGAAAAAAATCAAATTAATTTGATTTTTAATAAAATTTGATATAATATATGATAATTTTATATTATCAAAAAAAAAATAAAAGGCAGAATTTACAATTTATACAGAACATTCGTCACACCAATAATGACATATGCGGCACATTGAGAAACAGAGATAATCATCCCTATATAAAAAGAAGAAGAAGAAGAATTTATATTGAAAATGAACAAGTTAGATTCCTTAACATTTTTAAATGACTAAAAAGTAACATACAAATCGGTGATACTACCTACAGAAGTAATGAATTTATTTGAGTAGAAGAAACCTTAATTTTGATTTCGCAGGTTATGACATCCACTGTAGTTTGAAAGCAACATAAAATCATTTCTAGAGGGACAATTTATAAGTTAAGAATCACTTCATGTATTTTTATGAATTTGAATTTGAATTGAATTTTTAATTTTTACATCTTTATGTGTACATTATTTATGCTGTGAATGTCGTTATGAATATTCTTTTCAGTCGTTGTAAAGACTTGTAGATTTAACTAACATGTCTGCATACACCAACGTCAATTACCAGTTTTTTCCGTTTTTCAATATGTACTTATTTATTAAAGCTGCAGATAACAGATTAACACCAATGAATCAGTATTTTAATAGCATTTTAATGCTCTTTATAATTGCTCTTAACATAGACACTTTAAACAGCAGACAGAACGGAATGCACCCGCTTCTTCAATTTTTATTTCTGCATCCGCCAATACAAATGCAAATTATTGCAATTATCTATATAATTATCATAAAGAAAAGATAATCTTTCATTTGGACTTTTATTGATGGCTTGCATTTGCCATCGATGCCATTAGTACTATTATCAGTTTATGATTTACGATTACTACTTCTGAAACTAATTAACTTTTTAAAATTCCAGATCAAGACGATCGCCATCATGGAGTAAAGAAGTTATCACAGTCGAAGTTATTCCACATCTGTCCCTCCGCCAGCCATCTTAGGTGAGTAGGCATTTTTTTGTATCTCTCTTGTATCTTCTCGGCAATTGGGAACGCAAGGCGGGGTCCCTGCACAGGGCCGGTTTTCGGATTAAAAGTCATTGGGGTCAATATCTTTGTTCCCATCTCAATTTGATAAATTTGTAAACATACCCAATCATTATAAAAAAATTAGAAAATGCTAAAAGTATAACAGATACTAACTGAAAACTACAGAGAAAACAGTAAATATCGTATATTTTTATGTTTTAATTGGACATTAAACGAAAATAAATAAACTAACTTTTGCTTTCAAAAAGGAAAATATGCCTTATGTGGGGTTAACGGATTTACATAGGGGAAATATTATTGGCCTTGCGGAATAAGGAATGTCTCAAAGGGACGTAGCTGCAGTGGTACGCTGACTGCAGAGTTACAAACGCTTTAAAATAAACCAAAATAAAGTCGGCGAAAGTAATAACGGCTTGCCACAACCTTTTTTCTGTCCAAGTAGCTAGAAGACACGTAACAATTTCTTACCAGCAACTTCAAACGGCGCTTTTGGAAGGTACAGGTGTTTTAGTTAAAACGATAAAAAGAAGACTTGGTACCCAAGATATATTAAAAAGCAAAAATATTGACAGTCGTGATCTGAAAATTATATCTAATTTATATTGGAATCAAACTGCCAAGGTAAGAGTTGACAGCCAGTACACCGAAAATATCAAAATACAGAGAGGAGTCCGCCAGGGTTGCGTGCTGTCCCCACTACTTTTCAATGTCTACAATGAAGCGATTGTTAACAACTATTAAAGGAGGAAAGCGTCATACCTGGGCCATGTGTTCCGTAATGATAAGTACAGTCTGCTACAGCTTATCGTGGAAGGCAAGATTGAAGGTAGAAGAGGTTTGAGCAGAAAGAAGAAATCCTGGCTGAGAAACTTAAGAGAATGGTTTCAAATACCAGAAGCTGCGAACATAATTCATGCGGCACAAAACAGAGAAACCTATCGTATTATGGTCGCCAATTTCGGTAGAAGACGGCACATAAAGAAGAAGAAGAAGACAATGAAGCGGTATTTCAAGAAGCGCTCTCAGACTCAATAGAAGGTATATCTATCAATGGAGAAGTTTTGAATAACTTACGTTTTGCAGACGATACAGTAATAATTACGGATAACAACAATGATTTACAGAACCTAATGCAACGCCTTAATGAACGCTGTCATGAGTACGGACTGAAGATAAAATCTAAAGAAAACTAAATGCATGATCATGACTAAATCTGTACATGCAAATATCCAATTGACTATTGAAGATACTGCAATTGAGAATGTTAATAACTATATAAATATTTAGGAACATGGATAACATCATATGTAGACCAAACCAAAGAAATTAAGACACGTATTGAAATAGCACGTACATCATTTATTAAACTTAAAAAGTTTCTTTGTTGTTGTCGGGATATAAGGTTAGAACTACGCCTGAGAATGCTTCGATGTTACGTGTTCTCTACTCTACTTTATGGTCTGGAAGCTTGGACACTAAAACAAGTTCATCTGAATAAGCTGACCGCCTTTGAATTTTGGTGTTACAGAAGAATCCTACGAATATCATGGATTCAAAGAATGTCAAACATGGAAGTAACTAGAAGGATAGGAAATGAGGCGGAAATAATATTAACTATTAAAAGACGAAAACTTGAGTACTTGGGACATGTGATGAGAGGGCAAAAATACGCATTATTACAACTTATTATGCAGGGCAAAATCCGAGGAAAGCGAAATGTGGGAAGACGAAGAATATCCTGGCTTAAGAACTTAAGGGAATGGTTTGAATGCAGTAGTGCAGAACTTTTTAGAGCGGCAGTCAACAGAGTCCGCATAGCCATGATGATTTCCAACCTTCGATAGAAGATGGAACTTAAAGAAGAAGAAGGTATCCAAAGAATATATGGCAGTAGAAAGTTTGGGGTTCCCGAATTAACCAGGCAGCACAAGATTAATCGCCTAAATTGGTGGCTTCAATATCAAAACTGATACATTGGAAATTGGCAAAATTTGCTATTTTTAGACGAAACCAAGATTTGTGTAAAATCAAATGACATCGATGAATTCGTGTACTTAGAGAACGAGGAAGACAAGCAATAACGGAAACAGCCAGATCTGTTCACATAGATAAAGGAGAAAGTGTTATGTTGTTGAAAAGTAATATGGTCGGTAAAAAAATCTCCTTTAATTTTCATTCAACCAACTTGAGTAGCTCGTAGATATATTGATTTGCTACTAGAACCTGTAGTTAGACTCTGATAAAGTGCAGTGGGAAAAATTGAAGCATTGCAGTGCTTTCATGCAATGCTAATGCACCTCCACATACCAGCAGAGTCACTATAAGCTTCCTTGAAGCAGAAAATATGCTTAAAATAGAATTAGACCTCGCCGTTATAATCCAAATAATACATGGAAGACTATACAAAAAAATAGAACAAGATATAGATCACACACAGTTTGGATTCAGGAGGACTAGGAACGAGGGAGGCTCAGTTTTTAATGTTTTCGCTAGATATGTTTTTGACTAGATATGAACCAGGATCTGTATGTCTGCTTTATAGATTACCAAAAGACTCTTGATAGAGTACGACATCAGAAACTCGTAAAACTGTTAAAAGAAAATAATGTGTATAGTCGAGATATAAGGGTTTTTGTTAATATGTACTAGAATCAAAAAGCAAAGGTTAGAATCGAAAATGTCGATACAGAAACTATGGAAATTGGAAGGGGTGTTAGACAGGGTTGCGTGCTGTCCCCATTGTTAATCTGTACAGCGAAGCTATTTTTAGTGAAGGAAGCAATATCAGAGGAACAACAGAGGATATCAATATAAGGAAAAATCTTAAACACCATAAGATTCGCAGACGACACTGCTGTTTTTGCAGACAGTCTAGAAGCACTGCAACGCTTAGTAAAATATATTACATCATAATACGTCAGTATAAATTATGACCTACAAACAAACGCTTAGAAAACCAAGTGCATGATAATTTCTTAGCAACATATAGTAGAAAGGCTAGATATCGTGGAAAAATAAAGTAATAAGAGTGAATAACTTCAAATATCTGGAAACTTGGGTAAATAAAAACAATAAACCAAGGTAGAGAAAGACATACGCATTGAAATTACAAGAGAAGCATTTATAAAAATGAAAACAATGTTTGTTAATCAAGACCTTCCTCTGGAACTGAGAATAAGAGGCTTAACTGAACACTAAAAGTAGGAAAGAAGTTGAAATCATTTGAGATGTGGTGCTAGAAGTATTTTGAAAATACCATGGACCCAATGAGTTACAAATGCAGAAGTATTAAGAAGGCTACAAAAGGATTGCGAGGTCATAAGGCACATCAAAACAAGAAAGCTGGAACATGTAGGCCACATTGCCCGAGGTGCGAAATATGAGTAAAGAGTAAAAGATCCATATGAAGATGAATAATTTCCTGGCTAGAAAAACATAAGAAAGTGGTGTATTTGCAGCTCAGTAGATCTTTTGTTGAAATTTGTTTAGGAGCACGTCTACGCTAATTGGAATTTGCATAAGGGCTAGGGTTAATAACAGCGACTACTAAAACAAACATAAATAAATAAAAGCAATTTAAACATCATTCCTTGTAAATTGAAATTTTGTATGCTAGTGACTTAAAAAATAAGTTAAATTTTATTATTTAAGAATTTATGAGTTTCTTTAAATTGTATACCTATACAGATGATTAAATTTCCTTTTAAATAAATATTCTTTTACTTCGAAAGTTGTTTATATATAATTTTGGTCGTGTGTATCTATTGCGTGAAATTTTTTTAATTGCATCATTATGTGTAACCCTATTTCTTCTTCTCTTTAGGTATTTTTTCATTAAGAGTTCGCGGTTTGAACCCTCCACAACTGTTTATACTACCAATCATCTTTCCTGAGACCTTTCTGCCTTTCTTCTATTTGAAGGTTTTTGTTTCATTACTTTTTTTGGCCACTTGTGGCCTGGCATTCTGTGAAAATGACCGTACCATTATTGCAGTGCCCTGTTCTTCAACAATACCAAAAAAAATTGAAGTGTTTATTTTACTTCCATCTACTTCCATATTTTCTCAATCCTTATTCTGTCTTTTCTAGTAATTTAAAGACATCTTCTCATAACCATATTTTCACTTCCTAAAGGGTTCTCCGCGATACTGTGAAATATTGTGTGATTTTTTGTTCCTTTGGTGAGAGTGTTTCATATCAACCCATTAAGTGCTTTTGTAACGTGCTTTCCCAGATCTATTTTCACTTTTACATCTTGTTTACATGTACCAATTTGTAACTTTTGATAATCTGATCTAAGCTTAAGTTTAGATCTGCAACATCTCCTTTTATATACAGGTATTCCGTCTTACTCATATTTATCTTAAGGTCCCATGATTTGTATTCTTCTTTTTATTTTCGTGTCATATATTCCATGTCCTCTTTTTCTCGTGTCAAAATGAACTATATAAATATGTCAAATTTGCGGTCAAAATGTACAGAATGTCCAATATTGATTTAAAAGTTTTGTTAAGACAGAACATAGCTCAGCAAATCGGTAGATGTTAGACATTCGGCAAGGAAGCAATGCCTCTTTACCTTCAACAGTTCTCTTAGGTCATTTGATCCTTCTTTTTATCATCATCAAATCAAATCATCATCTATTCCGTCGATGGAAATAATAATAAAATAACTTCATACAGACGCATATGGCGGAATCTGAGAATAAAACAGAAAGTAAAAATTCGAAGATCTCAAGGTGTTTAAAACCAAAATTCAGATTCTTACATCAGAATGCTTCCTTTGACGAAATAGATTTAATTTTACATCAAGAGCTTCTACCTAGTCGCTCTGATGAGTCCTGTTTGGGCAAAATACGTATAATCGAATTGTAGACTATAAGTGACATCAAAGCTACATTTCTACATTTTTATTTACTAGTATTTTGAGCATAAGACACAAGTTCACGAAATGCTCTTGCCTAGATAACCCGATATATCGTAGAATGCAATTATAGATCACCATCACGGCCATTCATCGTCTGCTTGTTTTAAAAATTGTAGAAGACACATATTTAGGCAAAAATTAGAATTTTGGTTTTGAACATATAGAAATCTTCTTTTTGTTTTATTTAGAATTTGCCATCAAGCTTGGTTACCCCTTTTTTCATTGGATTTAAAAATTCTTCCTTTTTGTGCGTGAATAACATCAAATTTATCAAAAGTATTCAATCTTATTTGGTAGTTGGCTCTATTTATATCTGAGGTGGTCGAAGACTGTGTATGAAGCTTGTCAGTACATTACGTATGACAGACTGGATGTTTCTCTTCTTTCTTTGTCAACCATTTTCCATCCACTCCTAAATGTAGGTCTCTCCCAATTGCTTTCACCTTTCTCTCTTTTGCACCAATCTAATCCACTGTTTTCCTGCCACTGCTCTTATGTCATCTACCCATCTGTTTTGAGGTTGTTGTAAGAACATCACCAAACACAGCTAAATCACCAAACAGCTGCACCACAATTGACTTATCATAAAGCGAAATTTGTGTTTCACCTACAGCGTTTTGAATCCCGGTGGGTAACACTATCGTGCTCACGGTATGTATAGCACATGCGACCAGATGTTGCCTAAGCCATACTCCATAGAGCTGGTGAATTCTAGGAGATTAGGAGATTACTGATGAAAGGTATCAAAAATAGGTGAATAAGTTTAATTCCACAACTAAAAATGTAACGAGAACAAGTAGAGAGGAGAAAATAGAGTTTTAATTACCTCAATCAGAGTCCTGCAGGTGAACCTTAAGCACAGTATACCAGCCAGAACTAACTGTTGCTCCAGAAGGATTCGATATTGCCTTAATACAAGAGCCTTAGGTATATTTGAGCCAAAAGAAAGAACCAACTAATGTATAACATTCGGTTTCCAAAGAAGAAAAATGACTCTATTTATTAAAGTGAAGGGGCATATGATTACTTTAGTAAAAAATCTAGCATATATACTTTGCTTATCAACATTTAACTATCTTTAGAAGTTTTACGAGAAAAGAAAACACTTAAAAATATTAATTCTTTAACAAAAATATAAACTGTATTTAAAATGTTCAAACATAAAACGTATTATGTTTAATAAACATACGTATGAGTAATGAATATAAAAAATAAATAGATATAGCCTAATACAAAGTCCTTAGTTGGCAATAGTTATTTTGATCTTCCTCTGAGCTACTTCCCAAATAGAAAAACAATAACTTTGAAAGAAAACGAAGACACCGTTTATGAAACAATGTGATATTAAAATAAGTAATAAAAATATCCGCATTGTATTCAATGCGAGCTTAGTGTTATTTTAATGGATTTTTTCTTGGTAGTAAAATAATAAAGTGTCATTAAATTAAACATTTCAGCCGTAATTAGTAAATAAACAGTTGATTTTACGCCAATTAGAATAGGAAACAAATGGATTGTAGACTATAAACTCAGTCATATTTTAATTAAATTAAACAGTAAGAGACTATTATTCTAGGAATAAAATTTTTACTGGTCTAAAAAATTTTAGTAAGATATTTTATGCGAAAAGAGAGCTAGTTTTAAAAACTCTGCGTAATATATGCTTTCGAATATCTTTACTACATTTCAATTACACTAAAATTGGAAAAAGTTAAAACAAAATTTTTATAGCAAATAAATCCTATTTATTTATACCGTAGAGTGCAATACAATGTTAAAACAAAAATAAAAAAAATAGTTACGTTTATGTTATATTTCTATGTTTAAATGAAACTTATATAATTATTAATATTATTAGGTAGTTCAATACCACTTTCTAAACATTTTGCTACCACATTGTGCTTTTATTGTTATAATAAGTTTAATATCTTAATTTAAAGCCAAATTATCAAGTTAATTTTTCTACTTACCATAAATGATTTAACATTAATCAGATCAGATCAGATCCATGAACGAAGACTGTAAAATCCACGAACTAGAGGAAGAACTGACTAAAATACAGTGGGATATTATCGACATAACCGAAGTAAGAAGAAAATGAGAACAAAAAATACAGCTAAAATCAGGAAATTTTCTATACTATAAACGTAATGAAGAAAACACCAACAATGGAGTAGAATTTATAATAAAAAGTAGTTAAATACATACAATCTACCAAGGGCATATCAGATAGAGTGGCATACACGACGCTTAAATTTAAAAGAACATCCTTAAAAATCATACAGGTGTACGATCCAACAAGTACCTGTAGCGATAAAGATATTGAACATTTCTACGAAGACATAACAACAGCTATAGAAGAAAAAAAAAATCAAAATTAACGCTAATAATCGGGAATTTTAATGCCAAAATAGGAGAACAACTATATAAAGAAGAAGACAAAGTAGGGCACCATGAGTATGGCAAAAGAAATGATTGAGGACACACATTGATGAATTACTCAAAGGAGAAGCAACTATATGCAATGAATACATTCTTTAAGAAAAAACCCCAAAGAAAATGGACATGGATTAGTCACACTGGTGAAACTAAAAACGAAATTGATTATATTCTTTCAACGCAAAAATGCATGGTTAAAGACGTAACAGCCCTAAATCGCTTCTTAACTGGTAGCGACCATAGACTAGTCGGAGCTAAGCTGATCATTGATAGTAGATTTGAAATAAGAAAGAATATGGAAAATAATTAGAAACTAGACATAGAAAAACTAAAACAAGAAAAACAGACGTACGAAGACAGTAAGGAAAGAGTAAGGAAGAAATAGGAAAATGGCGATAAAAAATATCTGAAAAACTATATGCCCATAACGTTACTTAATGTAATGTACAAACTGTTAACTAAACTACTAACAAACAGATTAACAACCAAGTTAGATAATTACCAGTCAAGAGAGCAAGCCGGTTTTAGAAAAGGATTCAGTACAAGCGACTATCTGCTTACGGTAAAAATATTAATTGAAAAGGCCAACGAATATCAAATCCCAATGTATATGGCATTTGTAGACTTTGAAAAAGTATTCGATAAGGGGGAACATTGGACAGTAAAGAACTCTTTACAGAATGTTAGAATAGACTATAGATATACGGACTTAATTTCCAATATATATGATCAGGCAACAACATCCATTAAAATAATTTAACAAACGGAGCCTATTAAGATACGGCGAGGAGTCAGACAGGGTTACACTATATTACCCAAACTATTCAATCAAGCTTTGGAAGACGTCATGAGGAAATTACAATGGGAAAAACGAAGAATTAAATGACATATATGGCCAATACTTGAATCACTTGAGATATGCAGACGACATTGTATTAATAATAGATCAAAGGGAAGAAGAACAACTATAGAACAAGTAAAAGAATATGTAGATATATTTGGGAAAACTAGTTAAATTAAATAAAGAAAATCAAGAAAAACTAGTTGAATTAAATAAAGAAAATCAGACCGAAAAAAATAAAAAGAAGGATACGGTTAGCTTGGGTATCCTTCGGAAAAACTTTTCTATATACTAAAAAATAGAAAATACCTCCAATATTTAAAAAAAAGAGTCTTCAAAAAATGTATACTTCCGGTTCTCACAACAAGTTTTACGACACAATTTACCAAAGGCAGAATGTGTTCTCCTTAGATAAGTTCATATTTGTACAATATTAGCAGCTTTTCACTCATTCATCTAAGTATTCTAATTTTTGCACCACGGATTAATTGTCAACCTTTCCGTTCAGCGTTCCAAAATATTTAAATTGAGCTTTTTTATAGTCAAAAAAGAGTTTTTATTCTTAGAATGACATTTCGTATATTCTATGCATTCAACAATAAGATCATTTCAAATTACTTTAGTTTCTTACATACATCATTAATCAGAGCCCAGACTTTTATGCCGTACTATAAAAAGTTTAGCATATAATAGAAAAGGACTCGGCTTAGTACCATCGTTTTAAATTAGTAAAATTGCATGTCAAATACTGTCTGAATTAAAAAGAAATAATTTTCAGGAGTTATATAGTTCCAGTAGTCCTTCTTCTTTTTCTTTTGGTATCATAACCCTGGATGGGTCTTTGCCTGTCTGGCTATGTCCTTCCATTCAGATCTCTTTCGCGCCCTTCTCCCCATTGTCTTATATTTATAGTTTTCAGGTCGTCTTCCACGTCATCCAAGCATCTCGTCCTCTGGAACCATCCAGACACGACAGTATTTGACTTTTCCCATAACTTACAATATCATACCCTTCATTCAGTTAATTAACCTCGTCGTTTCTCCTGATTCTCCATGTGCCGTCTTTCTCTTTAACTAGGCCATATACTTTTCTCAGTATCTATCTCTCGAATATCCCGAGTTGGGCTTCCTCGTTTTTCGTCATTATCCAGGTTTAACAACCATAGTTTACTACGGGTTCAATCAAAGTTCTGTAAATAGTCATTTTGGTTTTTTTGTCTAATAATTTCTATGACGATTTCCAGTGGAAATACGTGCATTAATTTCGCTACTTACGGAATTCTAATTGATTTCTGTGCCCAGAAGTGTTCATTTTCTTTTTTCATTCTCAGGTGTTCTTTTGATGATCATGTACTTAGTTTTGTTTCGTTTATTTTAAGCCGTATTTTTTGTGCTTCAGGATCAATTCTCTTAAACGTTTTCACTAGTCGTGTATTACTTCTACTAATTTTGGCTACATAGTCTGCATATGCAGTAAATTGTACTGTTTTGGCGTTCATATGGCTGATTACATTGGTTTTTCTAATGACTGCTTCAAGAACTAGGTCGAACAGCATGGTTGAAAGCCTCCCTGTCTCACCCCCATGTCGATGTCAAACAGGGGAGACTCCATCTACTCTAAATACGGCTTTTGAACCCTGTAACGTCATTTTTATGAGGCTGATATATTTTTTGGTATACCTAGATTTCGGAGGTCTTCCAGCATTTTGTCTCTTTCACACTATCAAAAGCTTGTTTAAAGTTTATATACATATTATATAGTTCTTGCATTCATAAGCTTTATCTTGTATTTTTCTAAGTATGAATATGTTGTCTGTAGTGGTTCTATTTGGTCTGAATCCATTTTGATAATCACCAATTATATTTTCGGAGTATTCTGATAATCTAGTGTAGATAATGCCCTGTCCATTCCTCCGGCATTTGCTTCCTGGTCTATACCAACTTTATTAGGTAATGAATCTACCCCAGAGTTCGGGTCCTTCATAGTTCAACAATTCTGTCAAAACTCTGTCCGTTCCTGGCACTGTACTATTTTTTTAGTTTCTTTATTATTTGAACTACTTCTTTTTAACTCGAATTGTCAATATACCTCTTCGCCGTAAAATATATTGTCTCGTTTGGATCATATCCATTGTCTGCATTTAGGTTTCCCTCAAAGTATTCTTTCCATCGCATTATAATTTTTTTCTCTGTTAGTAGTTCTCCATCCCTGTCTTTGCATATTGTTAATTTTGGTCTAAATGACTGTCTGCTTTCTTTTATTCTTTTCTAGGATTTTCTGCTCTAGTGTCTGTTGTTATATACTATGATTTCTTGTACTTATTTTTTCAAAGACTCCCTTTTTTTCTTCTGCATATTGTAGTCGCTTGTATTCTTTTTCTTTAATAAATGTCTCTGTTTTTTGTTGTGTTTCCTTGAAGTTGGTTAAGCCTAGCTTGCCTTTTTTCCTCTACTGTAGTTTGCATTTATCCTTATACCATTCCGCATTTCTTTGCCTTTTGGCTTTTCCGACAGTTTCCTTTGCAGATTCCGTTATTATTGTTTTTAATTGTCTCCATTCCTCTTCCTCTGCAGTATCTTCCTCTCCGATTCCGTTGAGTTTTATTTGGAGAGTATTTTAATATTTTTGTGCCATTGTTGAACTTTCGAATCCTTCAACATTCCATTTTTTAATTTGGCTATTTTTCCCTTTTGTCACTGTTGCGATTTTCTGCCGCAATTTTGCCCCCACAAGATAGTGATCTAAGTCAGAGTTCGCCCCACGATATGTTCTGACATTAGTTATATGTGTTAGTTCTTAGTTTCAAGAGTCTATATAGGTAAAAATCTCGAACATCAAAGTAAAACACTTGTATTGCAATAATTGGTATATTTAATTAAAATTACATTTAAAAATCTAAAAGGATCAAGTTCAAAACATTTTCAGACTTCAGTCCATCTTCAGTGAACCTAAAATTAAGTAGGTAATTCCACTAAATTAATCCACTTGTTACACTCAACAAATATCAACTGACACACCAAAATAGAGCAAAAGTTATAACGTTCAGCAAATAGTGCGTATCTGCTGTTTTGCTCATCTTTTACGTGACCTTTCTTTCGGTATTCTGCCTTTTCTGCATTTTACCATCTAGAGCTCTTTCTGAAAGACTGTTATAATTTATTCTCACTACATAACTAGCACATCAAAATCTCTGGGCTATAGCGAATTCTGAGCTAAGTGGTTCTTTTACCACAGTTGGTAAAGTATCTTGGGTAAGTCCGGGAGAGATGGCTTACATTTATTTGATTTTCTGAATCTTAGCACAAAAAAATCTACTCTCTCAAACATTTATATATTTATATTAAAAAATACTATTTTGAATAAAATGTACAGAGTTTGTTAAGCCTGTATGTTCTTGGTAAAGATACCAAAAAGCAGATATTAAAAATGTTTTAAGAGCTTACAACTTATACCCTATTACCCTAATATCCTAATGTATGAATTTATTTATTTTTCCTAACGATTTTTTTGGTAGCTGTTCTGTTGTAATGGCTAAAAACCGACCCTGTTTCTTTGTTTTCTATGTATCAGTAATTGGGAATGCAGAGGCGGAGACCCTGTTGACATATTTATCTGATCCGGCTGGTTTTATCAGACGCGGTTCTGGTTTTCAAAGTCGTTTATTTTCAGCCTTTAAACCGCCTTCCTTAAATAGCCTGCCTTGTGAGGTGAACCAGCCGGAGAGACCGGTATATGAGAACTTTTTAAAAACCTTTTCGTGCATATCTTTTCTTCTTCGATGTGAATAACTGTTTATCGTCAAGTCAGTTGGGTTTTTAAGAGCCAGTTCAGAATCGGAGAAGAAAGTTGATTGTGGGGCATTATATCTAACCTGTTTCGTATATTATGTACATGATTGGTATCGACAATGTCTGTATCCGACATGAACATTGTAACTTCAGTTACGTTTTTCAATTATGGCATAAAATGGTCAAAATGGTGGATTGGTCCTTATTATCTTGTATCTTTACCCGACGAGCATAGATTGTGTTTACGCGTAATAGAGTAAATTGTGTGCTCTTATAATTGTACTTTTTATAATTAGAGACAATTCTTTCTGCTTTGTCAGCGTTATTGTTTCTGTCGAATGTGTTAATACTAGTTTCATTATTGTTTTCTATAGTCCCAGTTAAACGATTAATCTTTTAATATATTTTTATTACAATAAGTTTCTTTATATTCTTTCTGAAATTTTTATTCACCTTTTTATTTTCCTTTTGACTAATATTAGGTAATTGAAATAATTTATAATTTATTTATTAGCGGATAAAGTATTTTACACAATACAAAGTTTATATAATCTTAATTTCTTATAAATAAATACAATACTACTCGAAGCAGTATTGTAGTATTGCAGTATTGCAGTATTGTAATGCTTGTGCAGTAGTTAAATACATTTATTTTAATGTAGAAATATCCTGTACATAGACTATATTTTCACGATCAAAACAATATCTATTACTTAATAAGAAGAGAACAAAAAAAAAATATAATAAATAGATATTTCATAATTCAAAAAAAAAAAACATATCAATTACAAAATCAAGAAAAATGCATCATCTCTACGATGTGTTAACTGAAAAATAACAGCTGCAAATGAAAAAAAAAATACTAATAAATTAAAGAAGAACTGTCTCACTTTGACCTATAATTACTTGTCAATTTTACTTTTGAAAAATCTATTAGACAGCAAAAAACTAGTCTTTTTTGCCAGTTTCTCTCCTTATAAGCGATGTAGTGCCACTAAGTGTCCCTTTTTAAATTAAATGTCTGTGTCTTTTTGAATATGTTCTGTTTGTCCCTAAGCGTCCTAAAGTGTTTTTAATTTTTAATTTAAATTTATTTGACATCACAATTCTGCCCTAATTTATCATCATTTGATAAATTAGAAGTTGGAGTTATTGCACACCCACAAAGTATACATCTACCTCATGGTACAATGAACCCAAGGTATGATACATAATGTTCCAAAATCGGTTCGCTTTCACGCATGACGTAGTCAAGACCGCTTATTCCCGCAACATTTGAACAAAGTTGTATAATAAAGACTTTTGATTTTAAGTTTTTTTATACAATTTCGGCAAATTAAATATAGTAATTATAAAGACATGATACAATTATGTTATTATAATATTTTATCATAAATAAGTAGTGAATTGATGCAGCTACCATGCATGCAGATGGTTGTGATGCATCTGATGTGAGATTTATTTATTATTTTCTTAGAAAGATAGGTAAGTAATATGCTTTCAGAATAATGTAAAACATTATACCTACCGAAAAGAAAAGTATTGTAGTGATTGTTTCATGCACTGATATTTTTTATTTTTCATGACTAATAATTAATAAAAATAAATATTTAGACTTCGTCGTTGACTTAGAAGTAATAAGAAGCTGCTCAACATACTTTTTTGAGTCTCTGTGTTCGGCTCTTTGTACGCGTTTCTTTTGGTTGGTTGAAAGGGTAGCCGATTTTGCTTTAGGCAAATACACACTAGATACTGTCTCAGATTTGAGTTTTAAAACCCTTGTTAGAAACGTAATTTAAAAGTTCCCGTTGTAGATTTCTTTGGTAGTCTTCAGTTTTAAAATATTAAGAACAAATTCTTTAAGTATTACAATTAAAATTATCCTTTTTACAAGATATTATCCACAGTTTTTTGGTCACAGTATCTTTAGGAAATGTATGAAACCTAAAGATTTTATCTTTATTGTCACTATTGCAACAAGCAACTGCACAGCGCATTTGGAAAAAGGTACAAAACCAGATCATCATCATCATCATCAATCAGCCCTGAGTTGTCCATTGTTGAACATAGGCCTCCTCTAGATTTTTCCATCTGCTTCTGTTCTGCGCCTCTGCTATCCAATCGGTCAGGATTCTTTTGAGGTCGTGTCGGTTCATCGCGTTGGGGGTCTTCCTCGGCTTTGCTTGTCAGCCCGTGGTCTCCACTCAAGCAATTTTTTGTCTAACTGTCGTCTTTCATTCTAGCCCATCTCCATTTTTGCCTTGTAATATGTTCGATAATCTCTTCCACTCCGGTTCGTCTACGGACTTCCTCGTTTCTTATTCTATCTCTTAAGCATATTCCAAGCATTGATCTCTCCACCATCTTTTGTGTGTCCTTCTCAATTTTTCTGCTGACGTTTTTGTGAGAGTTAAGGTTTCTGCTCCGTATGTGAGGACTGGTAGAACGCACTGGTTAAAAGCTTTTCTTTTTTAAATGGATCGGTATATTTGTTTTAAATACGTCTCTCATTTTTCCGAATGTAGCCCAACCAGATTTATTCTTCTGAGAAGCTCGTATGTTTGGTTATCTCGCGTTAACCTTATTTCGTGACACAAATACACATATTTTTCCACAAATTCTATGGGCGACTTTTCGATTTCTATTAGCTCATTGGGGACGAGGTTGGTCATCATTTTTGTTTTTCCATAGTTTATCTTTAAACCGACTTTCTGGGTTATTTGCTGTAGTTGTTGTAGCATAACTCTAGCTTCTCCTAAGTTGTCTGTTATGAGAACAATATCATCGGCATATCTGGGATGGTTGAATATCTTTCCATCGATGCTAAAATACCCTTTGATTCCCACTCTAGCCGTTTAAATGCGTACTCCATAACTGTTATAAATAGTTTTGGTGACAAGGTATCTCCCTGCCACACCACTCTTCGAAGGAAGATCTTAAATAAATCTAACAAAAAGGGAACCGACGAATATAGAGAACTTAATAGGCAGATTAGAAAAGGAATCAGACAACAAAAATGAAAAGAAAACGAAAAATTAATAACAACAACTATTGAAAAAAATAAGAGTATGAAATGCCTCAGACCAACACTAGGACGACGTCAGATGACATCATTAATGGGAAAAGACGAAAATGAAATCACAACTAGAGAAAACATACTGACACGAATAGAAGAATTTTACACAGAACTTTACAGAACACATCAACAAGATGATGAGATGAGATCAGCACGGAAATTAATAAAAAATGTTGGATCAGAAATAATGCCAAAAGTAACAATTTCTATGTAACTAATAGGTAACTACAGCATTGGAAAACATGAAGAGAAATAAAGCTGCAGGAGAAGATAGTATTACCACAGATATGATATTAGAAGGAGGTAAGGAACTAATTGCAATTGTAACTAAGCTTGTGGACAGTTGTTTACATCAGGGCAAAGTCCCTAAGAGCTGGAACAACTCTAAAGTAATCTTATTACACAAGAAAGGTGATAGTCGAAAATTGGAAAACTACAGACTCATCAGCCTACTGTCACACCTGTTTAAAATACTCACCAAAGTCATAACTACTCGCTCGACTAACAAGGTAGGTTTTAGAAAAGGCTATTCAACTTCCGATCACCTGTTAACCACAAAAATATTAATAGAAAAATGTAACGAATACAAGTTTCCAGTTTTCCTAGCATTTGTAGACTACGAAAAAGCTCTCGATACCATAGAACACACGGCCGTAATAAACGCAATGCAAAATTGTAGAATAGACAGCAGATATATTAACTTAATAAAAGAAACTATGAACCAAGCTACAGCTACATACTACCTAATTGAAAATGAACACACGAACCCTGTACCATTAAACAGGGCAGTCAAACAGGGAGATACTTTATCACTCAAACTGTTCACCTTAGTTTTGGAGGACGTTTTTAAAAACCTAAATTGGAAATATAAGGGAATAAACATCAATGGCCGCTACCTCAGTAATCTACGATTTGCAGATGACATAATCCTGATAGCTACTGACCTACAAGAAATGCAAACCATGCTTTTAGAACTACATACCGAATCTTCTAAAATAGGACTGAAAATGAATTTAAACAAAACAAAAGTCATGCACTCCGAAGACACCGTGACAATAATAAACGATAAAGTTATAGAAAAAGTTAAAGAATATATATACTTAGGACAAAAAATAATACTAAATAGGGAAATTCAAACTGAAGAAATAAAAAGAAGAAGAAAGTTAGCTTGAGCAGCATTCGGTAAACTGAACTATATACTCAGAAATCAACAAATTCAATTACATCTTAGATCTAAAGTTTTTGATGCATGCATTATTCGATAGTAACTTATGCGGCACAAACATGGACAATCACAAAAAAGAATATGAATATACTTAGAGTCACTCAACACGCGATGGAAAGAGCAATGCTAGGTATATCACTTAAGGACAAGAAAACAAACACATGGATAAGACAGAAAACCAAAGTCACCGATGTGGTGCAAAAATCATTAAAGTTGAAATGGGAATACGCTGGACATGTAGCTAGGAGCGATCTAAACAAATGGCACAGATCAATTTTAACCTGGAGACCATACCAACACAAAAGACCCAGAGGCAGACCTCCTATGAGATGGACAGATGATCTGAAAAGGACTGCCGGGAAAAATTGGCTACAAGTAGCGTACAATAAAAAACAATGGAAAGGAAGACTTGAAGAGGCTTATGTTCAGATGTGGACGTGAATGGCTAGACGAAGAAGAAGAAGAAGATCTAAACGAATATGTTTTATAATTTTTAACAATTATTAAAAAAATTTGGTTGCAGTAGATCAACGTTCCTATATTCTTTTTTAATTATACAGGGAGTTAAACTTTTTAAATACCCGGTATAACATAATAAAACTTTATATTGTTGTGATGTGAAAGTGAAGAAGATTTGAAATTTAAAAGAAAATACAGGGTGTTTTGCTTAAAAAAAAACATAAGTTTGGTCTGCCACCATCTTATGGAACACCCTGTAAGATTGTAACTAATTTTAAAATGTGGAATTTAAAGCTGCCTACAATTTTGTCAATAACTTTTTTTTGTAATTTTTACTATAACAGATCTACTGAGCTTCCTTACACTAATCAATCACCCTGTATATTATGTTTCTGAATTATCACTAAGTTGCAAGGTTGAGCTGTCAGAACAATTTATTTATTGCAATTTTACAGCAAAACACAATATTTATCATTAGGTTATTTGCATTGTAAATACGATTTCCCGACTGCAAGTCGAAATGTCAATAAAGTATAAAACAATAATTACATTTATTGTCCAGATCGAAAGTCTAATTTAGTAAAAACAAAAGGAAAACTTACATTTATCAAAAACAATAAGTAATAGAGGATAAAGCTTTAGGAACTGAAATAAATCAGGCTATGTTGTATTTTTCAATGCAATTTATAAAAATTTACAGAAAATGTTCGTGCTTACAACAACAATTAAAATGATTTAGTATGTGCACACGACATAAAGAAAATATTTCGTGTAATCAGCAAACCAAGGTACGTTAATGACGTGCAATTGTTTTGTAATTTATCCGGTGTAAGTGAAGTTAATATACTGTCGTGTCATAAAAGTCGCCACCAGAGGTGACAGGCAAGCTTTTATTGCCTTTTCTAACTGATATCTAATCATATTTGCGTGTTTCGAAAGGCTAATGAGTATTTTTCCTTGCCAAGGTCTAATTGAATTGACTAACAGAAAAAATTACCGGCGGTAGTGTCAAAGGAAACCTTCGTTTTTTACGTATCGAAGTATTCTTTCTAGAACAAAGTTGTTTTAAAATGCATATAATTTAGTTATTTCAAAGGTTATACACTATCATTAAACACAAAATAATACCTAACAATACACTATTGTATATAATGGCTTGTATGTATTGTATACATATACTCGAATTCATTGTATATACATATAAAATAAAACCATACATTATTATAAAACGCTGTCATTACTTTTTACGAGGATACACAAGTCTCCACAATTGCTTCTGTTGGTGAGAAAACTTAAAAAAGGGGAAAATGCAATGCAATTCTGCAGTATAGATATTAAAAAGTACAGGACTAAGAACTGAACCTTGCTGAATTCCGACTGATAATATTCGAAGACTGTGAATGTGGTTTTCTAAAGCTTCTCTGTCCCTATACAGATCTGCGATTCTTTCTGCAAATTTATAATTTAGACCATATTTTATGAGACGTATATCTGAGCTAATGCTTCAAAGGTGTCTTTGCTCCTGATTAATAAGTTTTAACAAATTACTTTCAAAATGAAATTCCGTTCTTATTTTGATAAATCTCTTAAATGTTTTTGTAATGCATGAAAAAATAGAAGAGAACAACAAAATACATGAGAACAATTAAAAAAATGTTACATTTCTGAGGATGCTATATTTTTAAATGCATTTAAAATTTTTATTTTAATCAGTTTTTTCTGTGTTTCTCTTTATTCTATTATTTCTACTGTATTACTTACTTTTCTATCTTTTCCCGTGCATCATGTTTCATTTTCAAACAAGTTAAGTCAAAATATTAAATGAAACGTAAAGTACGTCGATGTGTAGATAATTATCATTGATATCTACTACTGTCAATGTCATAATTACAAAATGGCTATTATCCCAGTGGATATACTTTATAAAGTTAAATTTAGTAAATATATTATTAATTATAATTTTTGTGTATTTGGATTAAGACTTACCAAGTTAATATGAGAGAAAGCCCCCTCAGGAAGAAAACCCTTAGGACGTCCACGAATGCGATGGAGAGACAATATATGGTCAAATCTAAGAACAATGGAACTACCCACTGACCCAACTATTATGGACGACCGTTCAAGATGGAAGCAAGTTGTGCAGTCAGCCAAGACCCACCCCAGGTTATAGTGTACAAGAAGAAGAAGAAGTATTTGGGTTAGTATTCGTCGGGAATAGGATTAATAAAAATATGATGAAAAGAAGATTAAAGAATGAATAATATTGTATCTGATTTTGTTATATCGGGCATTAAATCTGATCCTTGGTTTAATACCCCACATTTTAGTGTAATTGGAGGTTCCGTATTGTTATCTTTCTTTCTTGATCTATATAACTCTGTGTAGAATTCATCGACTATTCTTAATATTTCATCTCTGTTCGTTGTTTCTTCTTCAGTTCTGTTTCTCAGTTTGTTTCTCATTATCAACAACTGAGTTGTTATCATCAGGTCCTCGTAGACACTTCGTCTCAGGACCATTTTACTCATGTAGAGTCATACGCCGCCATGTTACCTATCCAACGGTAACTTAAACATCACAAATTATAAATACTAATAATGTAAAACAACTACAAATTTAAAACATTTAAAGGGTTTTTACCCATATATTTTGGTGGCTACTAGCATGTACAACCGTTTGCACTGATGATGGATTGTTTAATCCGAAAACGTTTTCGGCACGTTTTGAACTATGGCACTTTGGTTCCAATATAATGTTTGCACTATCTTTATGATTTTACTGTCAATGCGCTTGTTCATAAGTATTGACATTAGTTTTTCATGTCTTACTTTATCGAAACCAATATGTTGATGGCAAATAGTCCTTCTCGAGTACTTATTCCATTTAGTAACCCGAACTGCGTCTCGCTAATATCCTCCTCTAGCCTTTCGTATATTTTCTTATGTATTATTTTTATTTTTTTAATCATAAATTGTATAAAAATCAATTAATATTTTTATTATATCACCTTTAAGCAAACAGTGACACAAGTGCAAATTTTTTTAGAAATTTAGTTATCAGCATTTATGTACTCGTCTTTGTCTGGGGACCCAAGAGTCAGAATTGCTTAAGGGTGCACCGGCTATGTTTTTCTTTAAATCGACTATAATGGACTACCACAAAGAAATGAATTAAGCAAACTTTTTATCGTGGTTTGAAAATCAACTATTAAAAAATTTGTCTGAACCATCCCTAATAATTATAATAGATAACGCTCCATACCATAGCATATTCTTAGAGAAAGTACCAAACATGTCTTTAAACAAGACTGAAATAAAAGATTGAGTAACTATATTACAATAAACTGCCAACCATATGCTAACCGAAATAGAAACTTATGTGTTTTAATTCTCGTCACTGTCTGAATCTGAGCTACCACCAGGATTTATTATAATTGAGTGAATGTAAACATTCACCATACTCTTGTCTCGGATATATCATTTTTTTGTTGATAATTTCATTGGTATGTTTGACACATTTCTCCCAAATGTCTGCATTACATTGTTCCAATGCCTTATTCCACATATTTAAAACAGCAGTATACGAATACCTATGCCCATCTATATCAATTATATTTGCTGTATACGACTTGCAATTTGCCCAAATCTCAATACCTGATGACCATACTCTCGGAGCAATTCGTCAATTTCATATATATTTTGGGTCATATTTATTATTATTTGTTATCAACCAACTAATAATTTTATCTTTCCTTTAGTAAGAAGCATTATCCATTGTTCAAAAAGTTCGTTATTCATTTCTCCATGATAATTAGCTACGTTAGATTTTGAACAAAACAATAAATTTGCTCCCGAAAAAAATCCTTTGCATGAACCAGCGTAACAATTACAAAACTTTTACCATCATAACCTCCTGGTTTTCCAACACTTTTGGCACTATTCTCTTGCCAAGAATTTGTGTTATTTCCTTTGGAGTAAATCCAAGTTTCATATTAAAAACAACTACTCTTGTAAATACACTTTCAATATTTTTCATATATTTGCGAAGGAATCTGGCTCTTAGGATTGTCATCCTTTTAAATTTAAATCCAAGGTCTTTTAACAATATACTAAGCGATAATTTTCCAATATCCACTACTTCGTTATCCCTTAATCGACAGGTCAAACTCCGTAGAGTAACATGCTTCCCTGAAAAAAAAAAAGAATACATTATTGTATTTTATAGCCAAAAATAAGTAGATAGAAAATTTCATGAAAATTGAAGTACCTACCCAAGTTTTTGTTTATTATAAAATTCACACTAAAGAAATCAATATTTACTCTGTTGGTACATTAGACTAGGCGGGATCTGTAGAAATTCAGACCATATTGGACATTTTCCATAGGAAGCTATTTTTTGCTGGAATCCCTTCAGGATGGGCCCAATATCGATAATCACGATATGCGCCAGTCTCAAACCCTGTGCTAAAATTTTTTATTTAACAAAATCTGAAAACAATTGAAAATTTCTCATTTTTTTGCTCCTATTTTCGTTTATATTTCGGAAAATATTGATTCTAGAGAAAAAATTATAAGAAGTTAAAAGTTTCCTTATTCAATTTTACACAAAAAAATTGAAAATTTAATGTTTATTGTTGAAAAATAGCAATAATTGGAAAAAAAGTACAAAAAAATGAAGTTATTCCTTTAAATGTTTTCGACTTTTTAAACTTGACTTACAAACTCCATATTCCGCCTAGAAAAGCTTTTTAATATGTTTAAAACCTGTGATAAATTTTGTTAAGATCGGTCGGATAGGTTTTGTATAATAATTTTGCAATCCAGCCTACTGGAAAAAAAATTGCAAATTTTCACATTTATAGTAGGCCCGAAATAAGGCCCTCAGATAGTTGCAAATTTTTTTACATATCAAGGAAGGCTCAATCTTTCAAACGCTTTTTGTAAAATTTTAAACATTTTTTAGGCTTATAAACAAATTAAATAACTTTACGAGCTTTAAACATATCAATTTCAAAATTTATACACTTAAAGAACATTAAAAGTCGCATCTTAAAAAAAAGAGTGCATTATCTTGGCTTCTTCTTAACCAATTTTGCTCTTTTTTTTTGAATCCATGTCTCGGACGACAAGGATTTCAAATATCATATTTTCAAATACCATTTTTAATTGTAAATTGGTAATAAAAGTAATTGCATTTTTTCTTCATGCATTTTTTTTGAGTTTGCATTTATACATTGAAGTAAATTGTTACTTTTAGTAAACAAATATGTATTTCTTAAAATTGTTAATAAATAATTTGAATTGTTAAGACAAAGGCGATTTTTTTTTTGTAAAAAATTAAACATTTTAAAATAATTAACATTAAAAATAAAAAAATAATTAAATAAAAAAAATTTTTTTCTCGATTTCTTATGGTTACACGGCAAATGTATGCCAACTTTGACCTTCAATATCTCGGCAACCAGTAAGCCGAATGTATCTTTTTTTTTTTAAAAGCGTCTTTTAATGTTCTTTAAGTGTATAAATTTTGAAATTGATAGGTTTAAAGCTCGTAAAGTTATTCAATTTGTTTATAAGCCTAAAAAATGTTTTAAAATTTTAAAAGCTTTTTAGGCTCTCCTAGTGAACCGATTTGAATTTTACAAAAAGCGTTTGAAAGTTTGAGCCTTCCTTTATATGTAAAAAAATTGCTACTTGAGAGCCTTATTTAGGGCCTACCATAAATTTGAAAATTTGCGATTTTTTCCAGTAGGCTGAATTGCAAAATTATTATGCAAAACCTAGCCGACCGATCTTAACAAAATTTAGCACACATTTTAAACATATTAAAAAGTTTTTCTAGGCAGAATATGGAGCTTATAAATCAAGTTTAGAAAGTCTTAAAAACATAGAAACATTTAAAGGAGTAACTTCATATTTTTTGTACTTTTTTTTCAATTATTGCTATTTTTCAACAATAAACATTAAATTTTAAATTTTTAGCTAGCGAAATATTGTGTAAAATTATATAACGAAACTTTTAACTTCTCATAATTTTTTCTCTAGGATCAATATTTTCCGAATTATAAACGAAAATAGGAGCAAAAAGAAAATAGGAAAACAATGCGAAGTTTTAAATTCCATAAAAATCAGGAAATTGGAATACTTTGGGCACATCATGAGAGGTGAAAAGTACGAACTACTAAGGAATATAATTCAGGGTAAAATCAAAGGTAGAAGAAGCGTAGGAAGACGTAAAATCTCGTGGATGCGCAATGTCCGTGAATGGTTTGGATGCAGTTCAATTGAAGTATTCAGGCGAGTAACCAATAAAATTATAATTGCCAGAATGATTTCCAATTTCCGATAGGAGTGGAACTTGAAGAAGAAGAAGGAGCAAAAAAATGAAAAGTTTTCAATTGTTTTCAGATTTTGCTGAATAAAAAATTTAGCACAGGGTTTGCGACTGGCGCATATCGTGATTATCGATATTGGGCACATCCTGAAGGGATTCAAAGGATTCTTTCCTTTTTTCATGGAGTATATTATCCGCCGTGATATTTTTAAAGCATCGGCAACTCTCTTATAAAAATAATTATTTAATAGTGACTGATTAACAAACACGCATTTGATATTTTACCTCTTAAACAGATGTAAGAGGCTCCAAAGGTCCTCCCTTACTTCTTTCTAACTCAAAATATTAATATAAATTCAACACAAGTTGCTGCGCTTGGAAATTAAGCGCTTATTCGGGCATATCTTAAAAATAATAATAATAAGTAATCTCGACAATATATAAATAAAATTCCGTTCGATAAAAACAATGAAAATTAAAAACGTCAAAATTTACAGTAAACAAGGTATCAAAGACATGCCATATTGTTGATCCTTGTTTAACTTATTGAGATTTCTATTGACAAGCGGCTGAATTTTGCAATATTTGTTTCTGTGAGTAAAAAAGAGACCTAGTATAAAAAATAATTCGTAAATAATTTCATGTATGGGAAAATATAGAGTGGACTTACTATAGTAATGTACCATTGATCTTATTATTCAACAATAAAATATAAAATTAATGCAAATAAAATAAATCATAGCAAAAGTGGTGTATGGGTAGGGTGACCATATGTACTTTTTTTAGTAGGACAGTACTTTCTTTTCAAACGCTGTCCTATTGTACTTTAAAATTTATGAAGTACACCTATATGTACTCTTTTTCTTAGTTACACAAAATTAAGTCCTACTTTTTGTCCAAACAAAATATAATTATGATTCGAATTGATGCGCTCACTGTTGATTAGTCTATTAACCTTTTGTCTTAAATTCCGACACTTTTTCTCGTTTTTTATATTATTTTGTGCTGTGTGGAAAATAATCAATTTCATCATGTCACCGCCTAGAAGAAAATGCCATTTTAACGTCGAGTTGCAAGCAGAGTATCCTTTTATGAAACAAAAATCAAATGTTTCACCGCATGTTGTGTTTTGCCAAGTTTGTAAAAGTAAAGTTGATATTTCTAACAGTGGTCGCAGTAATATCAAACAACATTTGTCAAAGAAAAAAACACATGTTGGCTACTAATGCGAACTCGAAGAGCAGCAAATTGGAAAAGTGTGTTAAAGAAGAAAATTTAAGTTCTGAAAATATGTTGATTGCTGCCAAGGAAGGTACTTTTGCTTACCATACAATTGAGCATTTGCAAAGTTTCAGATCCTTAGACTGCACGTCAAAACTAATTGTAAGCATGTTTGAATCTAAATTTGCGGCAGCTCGAACCAAGACTGAGACGATTGTAAAAAATGTTTTAGCTCAAGAGGCTCACCCACTTAGAAATTGACCTTCGAAAAGCAAATTTCGTCAGCATCACAATTGATTCGTCGAATCATAGAGAAATTAAAGTTGTGCCCTTAATGGTAAGATATTTTGATGGAGAAAATGGTGTCCAAGTAAAATTACTTCAGCTACGTGACTTACCTGGTGAAACATGAGAGCAGTTAAAAGCTTACGTGGTCAATGTTTTGAATCACCATAATCTACTACAAAAATTCATCGGAATGTCTGCTGATAATACAAATACAAATTTTGGTGGAATGAGAAAAAAAGGAGTGAATAATCTATTCAGCAAATTAAATGCTTCTCGTGGTAAACCCATGATTGGAATTGGTTGTCTGGCACACATTTTTAATAACTGTTTACAAAATGCGACGGTCGTCTTACCCATAGACATCGAGGTTATTGCGGTCAAGATTTTTAAGTATTTCTATATTTTTACAGTCAGAGTGGAGAAATTAAAACAGTTTTGCGATTTTGTTGATATCGAGTACAAAAAATGTTGCCGTTTTCAAAAACAAGATTTTTGAGCCTAATGCCAGCCATTGAACCAATTATACAAATGTTCGAACCCTTGAAAGCATATTTTTTGTCGATTTGATAATTGTCCGACAGTTCTAAAACAGCTTTTTCAAAACCCAATCAGTGAAGCATGGATGTGGTTGGTGCATAACATTGCGTCTCCCTTCCACAAAGTGATTTTAGATGTAAAAGGTGACAAAATATGCGCAACGGAAGCCGCTTTGGATTATTTCGAACTCATAAATAAGCTTCAAAATCGCTTAAATACCGCTTTTACCGCTTAAAGTAAGAGAGTCCCTTTCAAAACTGGAAAATATGGACCTTGACCTTAGTGTGAACTATCGGGATATCTTTATCACGCATGTCAAGCAGTTCTATTCAAATTGTGTAATATATTTGAAACACTGAAGTGAAAATTTAAGTGAACTAAAGCTATTTGGATGCCTTAACTTGAAAAAACAAGTTTCTTGGGCTGAAATTTTATCGTCGTGTGAGGCTTTCAAAGACTATGTAGGTCCGATATTGAATCAGGACGAACTGTTTGATGAAGTTAGTCTAATACGAACCTACGTTACAGAAAATAAAATCACAGACTGGAATTCGAACAATATTTCTACCGAAGATCGATTGCCCGAAATCTTCCAAAAAGAAAGGGCTTTGAAAAATCTCAAAATTCTATGTGAGTTTGTTTTTTGTCTGCCGGGACCAGTGCGTCGATTAAGCGGTTGTTCATAAATATCAATAACTATTGGAGTCCCAACAAATCGCAGTTGAAAATATCTACTCTGGAAGCAATCATGCAAGTCTACACAAACTTCAAAGTTTCGTGTAATGAAATGTTTCAGTTCTTAAAGAGTAAACCAAAACTTCTGAAGGAAATTTATAGTTCCAAAAAGTACGACTGGTACGAAAATGATGATCAAGATGTTCAGAAAGGAACGTCGAAAGAAAATTAACTATTAAAATTTATCATACATTTTTTATGTACTTATGTTAGATTAAAAAATCGCTCTTATCATTGTTTCATTAAAGATTCGTAAAATTTTTACTAGGGCACTAGCAGTGTACATATTTTCTTCAAAATTATAAATGTACTTTTTTTTTGTTGAAAAATTATGGTCACCCTATGTATGGGTATAAATATATAAAAAACTGTGGTTAGGTGCCCCAAAATAAAATATTTATTTTACTTGACAGAAAAAAAATGTAATCTCCTGGAATTTATAAGAGAGCAACCTCCGTAAATCTGGAATAATCTTATTCCCTAAACGCTTTACCCAGAAGCAAAATATCCTCTCCGTTTCTCAATTTAAATATTTTCGTTTCGTTGACGATCTCAACTCACCCCTTTCAGATCTGAGATAAAACCTACCGACCCTTCCCATCCGCCTTCTCGATCCTTTTTCTTCCTATCGGAGCTTTCCGAGAAATTTATAGGCTAAACGTATGCAAAAAAACTTACAATGCCTGAGATAAGTTCTAAAAGTAAAAGGGTATTTTGCGAAAAGCAAAAGCGTATCTAAAGAGAGCTTTTGTGATGCCGCTCACGAGTATATGGGCCCTCGCCCCTTCTTTTACGACAAGGGTTTTCATTTCCGAAGGTTATATTTTTTGATAGTACCCTTTGAATATGCTAATATTATGCAAGGGGCTCTCCGGCCTTCGCTCGAATGGTCTCTCGACATTGTACTTGTTATTCAGATGTTATAAAATATAAAATGCATGTAATACTCTGTTATAAATGAAAGGCAACAAAATTGTTTACTATGTTGTACAAGTTGTCTCATTGGAAATCAAGCTGATATTTATTAATTTACAGTTAACTTTTATTATAAATATACCACTAGTTATAACAAAAGTTATATTGATGAATATTTTGTTGAAAAAAAGCAAACTTTGTGTGACTAAACTAAGGTAAAGAAGATATAAAATTCAAGAGAAAGTAAAATTTGTTAGACAAAGAAATAGTAGTAAACGGAACGAAGAGTAAAAGTGATTTCGAATAAAAAATAATGTCAAAGAAAAACACATACAAAGATATCTTCTTCTTCTTCTTCTTCAGCTTTCATTTATCCATTGTTGGACATAGGCCTCCTCCAATTGCTTCCACGCTTCCTTATCTTTTGCGATTCTCATCCACTGTTTTCCAGCTACAGCTGTTATATCGTCTATCCATCTCTTTTTGGGTCTTCCTACGCTTCTTTTTGTTTCTCGAGGTCTCCAGAATGTCCTTTCTGAGACCATCTGTTGGTGTCTTGTCTTGCGACATGTGCTACTCATTGCCATCTCAACGTCGCTATTTTTCCCATGATGTCGGTTACTTTAGTTCTTCGACGTATTTCGGTGTTAGGAATTTTGTCTCTGAGGCTTATATTTAAAATGGCCCTCTCCATGGCCCGTTGAGTTACTCTTAATTGTTCTGCTATTTTTCTTGTTATTGCCAGAGTTTCCAACCCATAAGTTGCAACTGGTAGTATACAAGTGTCATAGGCATAACATTGGCCAATGTGTAACGATAAGACTACCAAAGAGAATTGAAGTACTATTGTAAAAATAATACCCCAATCAACCATAGGAACTTATCGTCTATACCTTGCCTAGCTCAGTATCTCAAGGGTGAGTTCGTCTTGTCTTAAAATAGGGATTGAACCTGAGTTCTCAGTTGATAACAAATAAAACAAATTTTAACCAAACATATTTATTTAAAAGAATAAAAAAAACACAATAATTGACCCTGCCAAAGCTTAACAATTGAGAAAATACTTATTGCTTTGTTCGATGGCTACTTGTGTGTCCTAGCTACTAGGTCCCCCAATGGAATGTTGTAGGTTGGAGAGCTGCAGTTACAACGTGGTCCTATGGTTTTATGTGGCCAACCCAGTAAAATGTAGATATTTCCAATCAAATTGTGAATATTCCCAATAAAATGGTATATTGCTGATAAAAACTTTAAATATTCCTAATGAAACGGTATTTTCCGATAAATTAGCTTTTGATATTAGCTGTCTATTCTAGTTTGCCCGTACAGACCTCTCACAATTTTTGTCTTACATCTATATACGGATAGAGATCTCTCTCAGTTCGTGTGCAAAGCACAAATTGAGCTATTTGTCTAGGTGTACGGTAAAATAGAGTTGTTGCCTCCAGGGTGTCGATATATTTATCAGGAAGTTCGTTTCTAGCTAAGACCAGCAGTAGTTTTGTAAGTAGGAATGGAAGTTTTCTTTTGGGACAAATACATTGTCGTAGGATGAGCCGGCAGTTTTGAGTACGTATGTTTTGTACTCGTAAGCAGTGTGTAACTCCTCCACAAAGAGGTTATAGGAGCTGTTATGACAATTCCAAATTGAGTAAGGTATAGATGTTGGCCTTGTATTTCTTCAGAGGTCGGATGCATGTTTTGTAGGTGTAGGCATTTGTTATAATTTTCCACAAAGCGTTGAGTAGGCTGACATTTTTCCTCACCCTGTTACAAGTAGTGATCAGATCTTTTCTCTAGTTTAGTGTTTTGGTAAACACCAACCCTGGATACTCGATTTGATCCCTGAATTGAAGATGGTCGCCCAATAGTCTCAGGTTAATTCTTTCTTCGGCAAGGGTTGTGCGCTAGCCGCTAACCTTGGGATGTCTGAAAATTATGAGTTGTGTTTTGTTAGTCGTTCTTATGTGAGCGTAAAGAGTAAATATGTGACCAATTTCGTACCAGTCTCGGATAGAATAGTATTACTCCAAATAAATACTCAATCATTTAAAACTAACATACTTCAAATCTATGCCCCGACTGCAGATAGAAAATATGACGATGAAGTCGAGAAGTTGTATGATCAGATCTAAGACATCTTACAGAAACTTAATAAATACGAAATTTTATATATTATAGGCGACTTCAATGCAAAAATTGGGGACGTCGACGAGGTCAGACTATTAGGTCCTTATGGTTTAGGACTACCTAACGATCGAGGAAAAAGATTGTATGAATTCTGTAAAGAAAACGATATGATCATTGCAAACACCTGGTATAAACTACCCAAGCAACGACTATACACTTGGAAAGCCCCATTTGATGATGGCAATAACCCTGAAGTCTTCAAGAAATCAAATAGACTATATACTTGTAAATGAGCGTTTCCGAAATGCCGTCAAAAAAGTCAGTACATATCCAGGGGCAGATATTGGATCTGATCATCAACCACTCGTAGCAGATATTAAACTAAGGTTAAAACGAATTCAGCGACAAAAACCAAAAACCAATGTACTTAACTTTGACGATATAAACATAAAACATAACATTAAAAAAGAATTTAACAATATAATAAAAAAACATCGGGGAACAACTAGAAGATCCAGAAGAACTATGAAGTGAATTTAAAAACCAAGTTAACGAAATCTCCACAAACAATGATTATAGAAAAAACTTAATCAAGAAAAATATCTGGATGACAGACGACATCTTGAAATTAATGGAACAACGTCGACTGATAAAATCTAATGTAACAGAAATAGACACCTGCAGAGAAGAATAAAAAAGGAGATCAAATTAGCCAAAGAAAAATGGATGAGAGAAAGGTGCGACGAAATGGAGGATGTAATATCTAAACACGACTTATTTAATGTGCACAAAAAACTGAAAGAAATGAGTAATATATTTAAAAAAACGAGTTCCCTCTGTACTTGTTGACACTAATAACAAAATTATTGTAAATGAGCAAGAAATAAGAAAAGAATGGCAGCTGTATATATCAGAGTTGTTTGAAGATGACAGGAATAATATTGTCGAATTCTACCAAAACTGTACTGACGGCCCAGAAATTATGAAATGCGAAGTAGAACATGCTATAAATAATGCTAAAATTAGAAAAGCTTGTGGTCCAGATGATACACCAACTGAGTTGCTGAAACTAATAGAGAATGATAACATAAAAGTAGTAGTAAGACTTTTTAATTCAATATAACACCGGAGTGATTCCCGCAGATTGGCTCAAATCCATCTTTATCGCAATACCTAAAAAAAACAATGCGAGAAAATGCTCAGAATATCGATTAATTAGCCTAATGAGCCACACTCTTAAAATTTTCCTCAGAATACTTCACAACAGAATTAGACGCAAATGCGAAGAAGATCTTGAAGATACCCAATTTGGTTTTAGAAATGCTATGGGAACCAGGAAGGCACTTTTTGCGCTTAACATCCTATTACAAAAATGCCGTGACCAAAGAAAAGATGTATTTGCATGTTTCGTGGACTTCGAAAAGGCATTCGATAAAGTACAGCATGTAAAATTAATGCAAATACTGAAAAATATCGGAATAGATGACAAGGATATTCGTGTCATTAAAAATTTGTACTGGAATCAAACTGCTATCGTAAAAATTGGAGATAACTACACCGATGAAATCCCCATACCACGAGGAGTCAGACAAGGTTGCATTTTGTCGCCAACATTGTTCAATGTTTACTCGGACCAGCTATTTAAAAAGGCACTTGAGAGACAACCATATGGAATAAAAATCAACGGGGAACTACTTAATGTGATTAGATATGCAGACGATACAGTAATTCTATCAGATAATATTGAAGGTCTTCAAATTCTGCTTGATCGTATTCACGAGGTAGGAGAGGAAATGGGCATTAAAATAAACTCAAACAAAACCAAATTTTTAGTGTTTAGTCGTGACCCACATCCCGATGCAAAGCTTCAATTGAACGAAGTCCAAGTTGAGAAAGTTCACAAAATGACATATTTGGGAACTGTGATAACGGACCAACTAGATCCAGACATATAAATAAAACGTAGAATAGCAATGACTAAAACTACTTTTATGAAAATGAAGTCATTTCTTTGCAATAACCATCTCAGTTTAGAACTAAGGCAAAGAATGGTTAAGTGCTATGTTTGGTCTGTACTTTTGTATAGTGCAGAAGTGTGGACGCTAAAAGTATCGATCATGAACAAAATTGAAGCATTGGAAATGTGGGTTCATAGACGAATGCTGAAGATACCTTGGACAGCAAGAAAAACTAATGAAAAAGTACTAAGGAGCGTCAACAAAGACAGAGAACTGCTAAAGACTGTTAAACATCGAAAAATGTCTTATCTGGGACATATAGTAAGGGAGAAGTCGATATAAAATTTTACGACTGATCCTTAAAGGCAAAATAGAGGGCCGTAGAGGTGTAGGAAGAAAAACAAGTTTCTTGGTTAAAAAACATTCGTGAATAGACTCAGATACCAAATGCAAGACAATTATTCCATATTGCAAAAGATCGAGAAGCCTTTGCAATGGTGATTCCAACGTCGGATAGTTCTGATATAGCACGCGAAGCATATGAAGCATAATAGTTCGGGATGAACAAACCTGTTAAATTAAAAGACGAATAGAATTAGCATGGACATGGTGCGGTAGGTAAAACACATATACCGATATATCGGTTACACTGACGTGAAAAAAAAAGGTTTTTAAGGGTTTTTGAACAATGTGTACTTCCTGTTTATTTATGAAGCAGAAACTTAATTACACATCATCATCATCATCATCATTATCATCAACTTGTATGCATCCACTGCTCTAGACATAGATATCCCTCAGCTCTTTTCATTTGTCACTGTCTTGTGCGGCTTGCATCCATTTTTTGCTAACATACTTCAGGTCGTCAGTCCATCCAGTTTAGTGGGCGTCCTCTGCTCTCAAATCTCAAATGACTGAGCTTCTCTTCATTTATGTTGATACCATGCTCATTCAGATTTAGCTTCTTACAAGTATGCATGTATACAGCATTATTTGTTTTTTATTTATATAGTCTTACGCTAGTTGTTGCATTTTTGTAGATATATTAGATTTTGTTAGTGTAGCGATGGTCTATTTGGCATTCTGTCAATGCTTTTAATATTTTCTGATGGCTTATGGTATATAATGCTTTCTCCTAGTCGACAAATATCAATGCCAATGGTTTGTTGTATTCTGCCGACTTCTTCGTCTATTAATTACACACTTAATAAAAAATTTGTAGATAAATCAGAGTCAATCATCGACTAATTGAGAGGTTAATGTTGGGATTACGGCTGAGAAATCGAGTTACCACCAAAAACATATGCACTCTAAATAATATTTTTGACGAAATCTGAAGTTAAGTATATGCCAATATTAACAATTAGTAAATCAATTATAAGAACAATATTAAATAAATTGAAGGGCCGGATAGCTCAGGCGGTAGAGTGTCTGATTATCATGCAGATAGCGGAGGATCGAACCCAGCGCCGCGAAACATCTAGAGATTTTTAAAAAGATTTGAAGGCCCCAGGTTGCTCTGCCTAAATAAAGTGAGTACCTTGGGTACAACCAGGGGTTATGACAGACGGTAAAAACGTAGCACTGGCCCTGTTACCTTGCTTGTATACCGTAGACCCAAGAGATAACAGACTACTCTTCTATAATTCCAAAGCCGCGCCAGCAGTATAAAGAAAGAAATCATATTATTAGCTCAATAATATTATTTATTAAGCGTCTTCGTCGTTGTCCTTTTGACGGTACATATACTCTATTGGAAGGATATAAAGAAGATTAGTATGGCATCGGTGCAAACAAGTCACATTTTTGCATTCTTGAAAGACAATATACCTTTAATTAATTGCCTGTTTTATACTCTTTAAAGAACTACCGTCATGCTCCTCCGCCATTACAACGATGTTGTCCTAACCGTCCTAAAGCACATCCTTAAAGAATGCCAACATTATCAAGACATACACGTCGACAAGATTCCTAAAGAAGAGTTTAGAGAATTCTCTAAGAAGTTTTAGAAGCCTAAGCAAGTTTCTAAAGGCTTCCTAATTTTACAGTTAAATAATTCCATATGCTATTGCAACTTTAAGCTTTTTTTATAAATTTATAATGCAATTGTACAAAATTTTTGTTTCTGTGTCAACGACTTTCGATGTATAGATATATTAATATAAGATATATTAATCTTAATTAAAAAAAAAGTTGGAAATCTATTGGTTTTGAATGTTGCATTTATGCATTAGATCTGTCCAAGATTTCGCTGTAAGATGTTTCTGGCAACCATAATGTCTAATTATTATTGTCCCCAAAGTTTTTCTGCACGAGAGCTTTGGGATCTAGCAGATGTTTTTAAAAATAATTAAAATATCGCTAATAATAACTCAACCTAACTTCACAACATAAAACACATTAGATACTTGTATAAGGTATTACAGAAACATAAGTCTTTTAGTTAATAAAAAACTGTGTGTTTTGATGAGACATCCTTTATAATACATGTGTAATTCCTTTGTTTTAAACCGAAAAAGTTTGATTATGCTAACTGTCCCCGGAGGAGTTTCAAATACATTGAGTCTGTGAAGGATTTAATCGTTTTATTTTATGAGTTTTAATATCTTAAGGGGGATGTGCTTGTTATTATACTACTCTTATATTTTTGAATTATTGGTTAGTCCAATGAATAAAACTATATCAGCAATGGAGATAAAGTTTAATTATAATTAGGTAGACTTGAATTGGTTAGGATTAGTTAATTTAGACTTGAAAAAATATTATACTCTGACAACATGGAAATACCCAAAAGAAAAGTATTGCTGCCAAAATATTGTATTTAATGATTTTTTGGTTTCCTTCGTGGTTAGATTGGCTGGCAGGAACAATTCGATATACGTAGACTCATGGCTCGAACACGCGCTAAGTTAGAAATGTTAAACGTACCCGTTAAAAGCCTTAGTAGATCTGCGATTTTGAATTGGTAGTTACAAATTTATGAAATAAGCCGAGGATCGATTTATTTATGGAATATAAGGCGCACACAGTAAAATCCCACTCCTACATTCCTACGGAAAAGAAATACGACGCTAGAATCGGGATATTTCGAACTTAAAGTTTTAAACTCTACATTTCTACAGAGCTTTAACCAGTCTTACATTGAAAGCAGCACATAAACATAATTATCATAAAAGTGTACCAAAATACAGTACCATCATTAAGACGGTTTTGGAATTATTGCACCCATAATTTTTATTTTTGGTTTATTAGTCATTAACTGTCATATAAATATTGTTCTAATATTAAAATCGACTGGATGGTTTAATCAACAGAAGAGAGTTTTTATATTAGAAAATTATTTAAGCTTACAGGTCGATCAGATAGCCAATCGGGCTGGGCGGCTGGCTTCTCCTTCGCTTCAATGCGAGAGATGTCAGTTCAATTCCCAGCTCGGTGTACAGAAAGCAAAAAGTCTAACGCAGCAGTTTAAAATTCTAAATAAATCTGCGGCTTAGTCTAGAATATGCTGGTGATCTGATCGGCTTATGGTGGAGCAGTACGGCAAGAGATAAGGGCTTGTGGTTCGGTGATACTCCTCCATAGATCCCTACTGGAAGGGCGTGTGCCGCCTAAATACCGGATATATATATATATATAATATATAATATATATATATATATATATATATATAAATATATATATACATATATATATATATATATATATATATATATAATATTATATATATATATATATATATATATATATATATATATTTAAGCTTACATGAACATGAACGAGATAAAGTTTTGAAAGGTTGTTTTTTGTAGCCATACTGTGACCAGTTTATGCAGGACTAGTAAATCGGAACCAAATATATTTTGGAAGTCAATTGTTTGTGTTCAAAAAGTGTTTGCTGTTACTATTTAATGCCCTCGAAGTCATGCAAAATATGATTCACTGTTTCAGGTTCTTTGCTATAAAAACTGCAGATTAAGTCTCTATGACACAACAGCTCATTTGTATGTTTTGCCTCGACTAACGCATGTCTAGTAAGTAAGCCTGATTCCTGCTTGATTCCCACAATACTTCAACCTTACAATCACATATCAGTGTAATATATATATTGTCATACTTTTTCTTTTCCAACCAAAGAAAAATAAATAAAAAAAATCCATCGAAATAAAATTTCAAGATATCAATATAAACAAATTGTATATAGTAATTTAAGATAAGATTTAGTGTAGATAAGAATAGAAATTTGTTTGGCAAACGACCTTTTTCCGTTTCAAACAAAATTATCAAAAAACCTTTGTTTAGAATTAGAAGACATTTTACCTGTAAGTTAATCTTTTCATTGTTTGTATAGTCGAGTATTAAATGACCATATTTTAATCTTTTGAAATATGTATAAATGATGTATTGAAAAAAAAACCAATTTTAAAGTAAGCTATTTAGTTTTCTCTGAAACCGAAATTAGGCTTTTCCAAAATCATGGTAAACACAATTTAAGCTTTTTGATTGGACGGTCGTTTTTAAATGGGAATTTGGTGAGTCGATCATGAGAGAGGAGAAGTTAGTCATATTTTGGTCATCGAAAGGAAACAGTCGTTTGTCTCAAGATAGGGTGTGGTTCGTGAGTTTGGATACCGGCGTAACGAAAAGAAGTGAATAGTTTGAAGAAGGAGATAACAAGTGGATTAAAAGAGGTCCTTGTATCTACCGTGGGCATTTTATAAAGTATATGTGAAAGTATTCTTACGGCAGCAAGTTGACAAAAGGAGGTCCTGGTGTCATAAATAAGTAGCGGAGTTTGGAGAAGTGAATCAGGTGTTTTTTGTGTAGTCTGAAGGAGGTTTGCAGAGACGTAAAGAAGGAGCCGAGGTGCCAAAGAGGGGAGATCACATATTTGAGGAGACTGGACTTTTCTGGGTATGTTCCAACATACAACTCAAGAAGAAAATAAACTGTAAGTGTTTGTACAATTGAATTTTATATCTGTGAAGGATCGTTTCGACATCATGGTCATTATCATTAAAATTTAAGAACTGAGGTTTTGTTAGGCTAATCAAAAGTTTAAAGTTTTGTGGTTTCTTTTTTCAAGTAAAGAAAATTTTAAGTAAAATTGGTTTTTCACGTAATATAAATGTATGTAGCTTTATAATCTTATTATCATAATAATTTGATTTATTTTCTTGTATGCTGATTGATAAGATAACGACAGAATTTAATAATTGTTTTATTCGTTCATATAAAATAAAGAAACGTAAATCTTTGTAATATAATATATTTGTATTCTTATCCTTTTCTTCTCTATCCCGATAAAAGACAACTAGAAAATCTTTTGAATCCATCGAACACAGGTAATATAAGGATTATTTTACTTTTGATAACAAATAAGTTATAATTCTTTTTTATTGGCTCAATAAACTAAGTTTGAACTCAAAAAAAACAATCATAACAAATATATATATATATAATATATATATATATATATATATTTATATATATATAATATATATATATATAATATATATATAATATATATTATTATATAATTACAGTTTGCTATGTGTTTCACCAGAAAATGTTTTCCAGTGAAAGTTAAATTGCAGAACTTCGATTCTGGCACTCACATAGCCGTCACTGGAAAGAAATATTATGTAGCTGATACTCTTCTGGCAAGTCCACCAGCTCTTTCATTGCCGTATAATTCCCGGACACCTGAAACCCGTACAAGTGTGATACTGTTATGTTCTACTAGTTTGTCGAGTGCCCTCATGGCAGCTTCGCTATCTGTGCATATATTGATCCATCTCTCCCATGCTAATTTCTGTTGCACAATTTCCACCACTACCGAATATTTCTGTGTACCACGTATAACCTTGCAGTCTGGGTCGAGTGCTTCCTCTGTCTTATCGCACTCTTGGGAAGCTGTTTACTTGGAAAGGTACTTTAGGCTTATATCTTGGCTGCTTGGAGAGCAACCATCATCCATTTGGTATTTCTAATGTCATTTATGATATTACTATATCGTGATCTAACCAGTACGGTACACATGTTTTCTCGCAGACTATGATATCCCATCCTCATCTCCCCCTTTATTATTATATGTAAAGGTGGGAGATCCAGTAATGTCCCCATAATTGCCGTTGTGTTTTCCTCATAATTACTGTGTTTCCGAGGCAAGTAAAATAAGTCTTAGCACATTACCTTTTAGTTTGAGGATTTTTTTTATGTACTTTTGACCAATATACCACTGATGCATATATAATTGTTAGTTTTATCACCATGTTATAAATCGAATATAACGTCTGGTTTCAAACCTACATCTTTCCATGAGTGCCTCTGGCTATTATTAACTTACTTACCGCTCTGCTACTGGTTATTCGTTCTTTCTCCCGATTTCAACTCTAATATTACCCCAAGATACTTTACTTTACTCACACATCTCAGATTAAGATGTGTACCGTTTAGGCTTAAAATATCGATTCCCTCTACATTCCAAGCCCATTCTATAATAGGATAGGCCTCAGAATCCTAGCTTTTTTCTGTTTAATTTTGCCAGGTTCGGATAAAAATGCCACCATGCCTTTGGTATGTTCGCCATTCCTAAGCTAGCTTGCAGTACCATACATAATTTTTTGTGTAGAAAGTCATTTCCCTTCTGTAGAAGTATTGGATAAATCCAGTCCGGGCCTGCTGATTTATATAGGTAAAATGAGTTTATTGCCCATTTGATTTTTTCCTGGTTTACCTCTTCTTTTGCCACTTCCTTTAATGCGGGGAATACCTATGTCATATCAAATACCTCCTTTTGTTGTGAAGTTACGTAAGTTAATGTGTTTCCTATGTTTATGTATCCTGTGTTTCCTATGTTTAGTGTATCTAAATCTTGTTCCATAACAAACTGTAGTAATGATCCATCCCTTTTTTTCAAACAAATGATTAATTTGTATCCGTTTTGCCTGCAATCTCTCCGTAGCTATTCCAACTCCCTTGATAGTGGCTGTTCGGAATTATCATATGGGAGATATGCTGATTCGAAAATTATCTCCTCCATACTCCTTTTCTTTATGATCTTTATCTTTATTGTCTTTAAATTCCTGGAACAAAGATTCATCAACAGCAGTATTTTGATACGTTGTTTGACAATTACGCAGATCCTCGGGACTCCGGCAGATTAACTATATATATAAGCTCCTTACCAATATCTGATAGACCTCTTAGTGTGATTTTATAAACCAGTGCTCTTGTAACAAAGCTACATGGAACCTTCTAATAGCAACAGTTAGTTTTGTAGGAGCTACATTACTATGCTGTAATAGGTCTTAAAGTTAGTAGTCCTCGATGTTTTGTAGAAGACCTCGTCTATCGTATATACGAGGATTTGTGTGTCTTCCGCCATCTTTGGAGATTTTAATAACCAGTCTTTTATCTTAAGGTCTTGATTTTGATCCGTTAGACGGATCCTGATTATTGCTTTATTAACCTTTTTCTCGGCTTTAGGAGGCTTTCACATGTTATTTGCCATCAACTCTATTTATAGTGTGCTCCTCCCACAGTCATCTGGCTAAACGATGTTTCATAGAACTGCAAAACTTGATTTTGACTTCAAATAGGGAGCCCCATTCAATGCTCGTTTCAGTTTGTTGATGATCAGGTTTGCTTAAGCCTGACCTATTTAATGGTGGATGGTGTTTTTGTACTACCGCCATCCTGAATACTTTAGGGGTATTGCTATATGATCCAGTCTACTCGTTAGAGTTCTTTGGTTTTCTAGCAACGTTTTGTTGCTAGGAAGGTGATAGTTGTTTTTCCCAGATTCCCTTTTATCCTCGGGTTTTGCCTGCACCCGCTCATTGATTTTATGTGGATTGGCTGTTATTCATATCCCAACAGCAATTTTTGCCTGTATCAATATTCTCTTTTTTGAGTCCCAGAGACTTTTTTGATACTTTGCTTAGAGTCTGCTCATCTTAAAAAGTCTTAAAAAAATATAAATCAAAGTATAACAAATTACTTGGAATTGAACACATAGCTAATAATGTAGAAAAACCACTTCACAGTAAAAAAATTACCATGTGGTTTGTAGAGGGGATTTTAGAGGGGAACACAGATCATCATCCAGTCACTTTTAATCAATAGAGAAACATTAATACACTTGTTTTAAATGTTTATGAAACTTTTGCTGAGTTAAAAATCTACAGATGTAAAGGCAGTAATTTGAAAAGAAATACGTACATTTGCTTTATTTTATTAATATTTGGAAAAGAAAATAAAATCAAACTTCTTGTAATCTTTTTTACTACTTGATCTAACTCCAGCTGTGTATTTAATACATATTGAAGAAGTGCGTATTTAAATCAGAACACAGCAATCACTGTTTGGATTAAGTGAAAATGACTTCACCTAACCAGACCTCCAGAAAATGTATATAGTAACTCTTACTAATAACATTATGTAGAAATTATTAACTACACCGAGACAATTTTCGAGTGTAATCGACCAGCTTTTCTATCTATTATCGACTTCTAGAAATCCATCTTTTTTATAGGATAGAGAAGATTCCTTTGGTCATAAAAGCTACTACTAAAACAACCAAGATGGAAATCAAAATAAATGGACAACTTAAGGAACCTATACACATAGACAATGGAATAAGACAGCCTAGCCCTATGCTTTTCAGTTTAATGATCAACAATGAAAGAAAATATGTAATGAGGAACAAAGAAGTAAACAAAACCGCAAAGGTCGCAATATTGCCCAAGATGAACGCAATCTAGTCCAAAAATTCAACACAAGAGCAAGAAAAATAATTAGATGATCTCAACTCAAGGATTGGATACATAAGAAGAAAATGTAACGTAAAGAGTAGATATAAAAGAATAATACTAAAGTGTTAAAAGAATTAAGTAGAATTGATAAGACTGGAGTAGCCCAAATTTCAAGCACGCAAAAGATGGAGTGTCAACCTTCCATAAAGTATTAACCCAATCCAATTCAATCAAGCGAATTGCTTATGGAGAGGAAGAAGAGAAGAAAAATAATTCTCCTCGACAATTCAAGATAAAAATGACTAGGTACTATCTTTTGAAATTTGAATTACAGAATTTACGCAAAAATTGGTTCATCTGATAATTAAATAAAATATTCTTGTGTCTTTCTAACAAGTAAAGCGTATTTAATTATTTTAAATTTTATTACTACCTTTATTTTTAGAATTATTGTTTGAGTTTTTGTATATTTTCCCTTATATTCCTACATTTTCCACAGTTTTCATGATTATCGTCGATGCTACTGGACCATACTTCAGACGTTGGTTGAGAGATGGCGCCACAGTAGATTGGATGTATTACAAGGATGAATTAAATAAAATTGGAAGTTTCACAAATAGGAACGTTTTAATTTTATTGGCAAGCTTTCAGAGTCATTTTAATAAAATAAAAAAATCGAGTAAATAATTAATACACATTTATTAAAAGTTGAATTCAATAGATTACTACATCTCGTTAACAACCAACAATTAGAATATAAAAATATAAATAAAATAAGCACTTTGCATAATTATAACAAATTACAGAAATAACAAAATTAAAATCATCAAAAATTACATTTTTTTAAATGTTACATAAATCTACTACTATTAATAGTGAAAACATTTGACGTACTTAGATGCAGATTATTGGATTGGATAATTGGATTATTGGAAAGGCTACAAAAATAAAACGAAAATTGATTTTATTGACAATAAAGCTATTTGTAAGTTTATAACATAACACTTCAACTATAAATACAAAAACTTGATCCTTATATACTTATTAAAACATTAATATTAGAATCAAGTTTTGTAGTAGCTAGAAAAAAAAACAAGTTGATATAAAAAATATTTAGATACAATCTATGAGAACCAAATCAGTTGAATTTGGCAAATTACTAACTTATTGTAAACTAAATATTCATCAGAAAATTGCTGAAAGGAAAACATACACTCCTAGAAATATGATACTTAGTCTAAGAAGAGTTCTTCCTATCCATTTTTTTAATTATATCTCTAATTTATCTTTAATTATCTCCATCTCTTAAATTATTCTACTTCCCTTTCTAGTTATCAACATATTTTATATTTATTGGTTTTTTATTTCAGTTTCCTTTTATTGTATTTCATTTTGACCCAATTTATTCTATTTTGTCTATTTCTTCTATCAAGTATCTACTTACCTAAGTATAGATATCATTGATGTTACTGATTTGACACCCAACCCAATATCAGAACCACACAAATTTTAGATATAATTTGAAAGTAAATTAGTGGAAACATATTGTAGAGTCATCATCTCTTCATAGACTTCGAAAGCGCATATGACAATATAAACCGAGAATTCCTAACAAAAGCAATGAAAGAATTTAATATACCAACACAGCTAATAGAATTAATAAAAGAAACACTAAAAGTAGAAAGTAAAATCCGGATACAAAACGAATTCACGGAAACAATAGATGTGAAACAGGGACTACGCCAGGGAGACGCTCTATCATGCATATTATTCAACATCATACTTGAAAAAAAATAAGAGACACAACAGTTAATACCCGAGGAACAATAATTAATAAAAGAGTGCATAGTACTAGCATTTGCAGATGATGTTGACATAATCGCAAGATCAAGAAGAGAAATGATAGAGGCATTCACTCAAATAGAACGAGCTGCAAAAAATAGTGGTCTTAAAATCAATCAGACAAAAACAAAATATATGCCTGCAAATAAAAACGCACAAATAAAGCAGCTGCCAAATTTAACAATAGGAGAATACAACATTGAGGCGGTAAAAAACTTTACATACTTAGGATCCCTAGTTACGTCTGATAACAACGTTGCAGAGGAAGTGAAGAGGAGAATATTTATTGCCAATAAATGTTACCATGGCTTAATTAGGCAACTAAGATCAGATAACGTCTCCAGAAAAACAAAATGCCAATATATACAAAACCTTAATAAGACCGGTACTCACATACGGTTCAGAAACCTGGACACTCTCTAAAAGGGAGGAAACGTTATTGGCCACCTTTGAAAGAAAAATCTTGCGACACATATATAAGGGCACAAAGGAAAACGGGATTTGGTGGAGAAGGTATAACTTTGAACTATACAACATATACCAGGATCCCGATATCATAACATTCATTAAAATAGGAAGGCTACGTTGGATTGGACATGTGGAAAGAATGGAAGAAGGCGAAATACACAAACAAAATATTCAAACAAGTGCAGTAGGAAAAAGAACAAGAGGAAGACCGAAGCTGAGATACGTAGAACAAATAGAAAATGATATAACAACATTAAAAATTAAAAACTGGAAAAAAAAAGAACGAAACAGGTCAGAATGGAGAAGAATCCTAGAACAGGCCAAGACCAGAAAGGGTTGTCGAGCCAGTGATGATGATTGATGATGATGATATTGTAGAGTCAAAATTTATAAGCTAATAGAACTTCTTCTTCTTCTTCTTCTTCTACTTTTTGTAGATCTTTCGATCTGTTTAATTCTGAAGATGCCTCTGGTTAATTTCTTGGGAGGTAGATTGCCAACTATCCCTCCATCTTTTAGGTGGTCTTCTGGGGGTCTTGAACCGGGCGGATTGTTTTCTAGGGCAATTTTTGGGAGTCTATTCTCATCCACTCGTCTTACATGGTTGTACCACATCCTCTTGCGCTGCCTTCCCCATCTTACAATATCTTGAATTTTGCACTGCTCTCTAATGTTTGTATTTCTCACTCTGTCTCTTCTTGTTTTCCCCCATTATTGTTCTTAGGGTTTTCATTTCGGCAACCCTTAGCATCTGTTTCGTTTTGTTGGTATCTTCGCGCACTTCTATGCCATATGTCATGATCGGTCGTATGCAAGTCTTATAGATTCTAATTTTACTATCTGTGCGCATATACGGATTTGACCAGACTATCTCCCGCAGACATCCTGACAGTGCAGATGCTTTGTTGATCTGACTCCTCAGGTCCTTTACTGGGTCGTGGGTGCTTGATATATCTATGCCCAGATATCTGAATTGCATCACCTGTTCTATGGGGTTGTCCTCAACCACTAACTTACATCTGAGCGGATCTTTTGCTATTGTCATACATTTAGTTTTGTTGGTAAAGATGTTCATATCTAGTAGTCGGCTTGTTTGAAAGAACTGAAAGAGCTGCCTTTGGAGATCATCTTCTGATTCGGCAATAATTTGCTGCGTCGTCTGCGTAACACACCATACCAATTCTTTTGTTGCCCATTCTATATCCGAGATTAAGAGATGTTACTTTGTTGATAATTTTGCCCATGAGAAGATTAAACAAGAAGGGGCTTAAACTGTCGCCTTGTCTAATTAGAACTTCAAAAAGAAATATATATTTTTGGATTCTCGTTCGAACCTTCGGACAGTAAACATATCAGAAATGAGCGATAATTGATATTTAATAGCTTGTTAGTTTGGACAAACTTGTTACATTTGTTACATTTGTTTCAAATGTAGAATTTTGTTTATATCTAAATTTTAAACAAAGGTGCAATGTAAATATGTTCTTCTGGACTAAAAACTGTAAGTTTGATTTCCCTGTTTCATATATAACAAATCAAGGGTAAACAACTATTTCGCCGATTTGGCGTGAACTTAATTACCAGTCCTTCCGGTAATGATCCATTATAAGCACCAGGACCGTATTCAGGTTATTTATAAATAAATACAAAACAAATAAATTTCCAAACAAAAAAGAAGCAAGTCTACTTCACTCACTTTTCTATTTCTCACTTTACCAGTGAACAGAGAGTCGATGAGTTTCTAGCAAACCACAATGGGATTGTAGTAATTAATCAAGAACGTATTCAGGTCCGAAGACTAATAACTCCAAATGAATGATTGATTATTTCCAAGCATGTCCAAGTATTCCACATAGCATTAAAGAAGAACAACTGAAAAACTTCTAATATACATCTAATGACTCCAATTGACTTTCTCGGGATAGGAACCTCAAATCCAGCATTCAAGCATATCTTGAGTTTCCGACGATACACTTTTATAGTCCACATAACTAACTAACAAAATAACCCGATTCTATGTTAATTAACCATGAGGATAACAAACTATCAAATTTTCTGTTTCATCGAAAAAGCAATCTTGATACTCATGCAAGCAGCAGGATATTTGCATCTCAGTGTCCTAATAAAAATAATCAGACTCCTTTAAACAACACCCAAAATACTGTTTTTCTAAACTCTCTATAGGAATTACACCAATCAGCTCCTCTTTCAATAATTTCTTCTACACAATCCTCTCCTACCGAGACTGAAACTACAGTACAACAAATTTTAAGTAATATTTCTACCGATGATCCTAGCGATTCCTCTCCAGAGACTTATTAATTACACTATTTTCAATTCTATTATTCAATGGAACCTAAATGGGTACATATCCCATTTTAAAAGATCTTTAAACTCTTATAAATTTCATCTATCCATCCTATGTTTGCAAGAAACACATTTCAAAGGAAATTCGTGTCACGATCTTAAAAACTTTACCCTTAGACTACGATTAGGGCACACCAAGATCACACATGATTTCCTACTACAGAAGCAACCCAAACCTTTGTGTTTCGCGTGTGATAGTGATCTAACAGTACATAAATTAATAGTGGTGTGTCCGTTGTATCCATTTGAAAGACAACATTTTCAAACAATTTCAACAATTTTCGTAATATTTATTTTATTTTTTCGGATATTTTTTTTTTCTCTTCCTACAATCGACCACATATTCAAGTAGAAGATTACAAAAAATTCTGCACAGAGTCAGTTTATCCAAGAATACGAGAAATGTTACAATTTTAAAGATCAATAAGATTTTATATTTGAGAGGGATTTCTGAAGTGGAAATCAAACAGTCAAATAAACTTATTTGAAAGTAAAATTGTGGCTTACTTTTACAAATTACATTAAGATAAGAAAATATCTTCAGAACAATAGTTATAGCTATCATGATCATCATCAACATCTTCATGAACTATTTTGAGTCCACTGCTGAGCATAAGCCTCCCGTAAATAATTGTATTGCGTCTGATCTTGAGCACCTTGAATCCAGTTTAAGCTGGATGCTCTTGATGTCATCCGACCACCTTGAATGTCCTCGATGCGATAAGTATCATGTCTAGGTGGATATGGATTAAGGTGAATCGAGAAAATACGATAAGTATTTTCTTGATTTATGCTTCATCATCATACAACCAGATATAGTAGACATAGATTAGTCTCTCCCAGAAGTTGTTCGACAAGATGATGGGGTTACCAAACACCAAATGTGATGATCAGACCAACGGAGGTTAACAATGAAATCAAACGAACTTTAATCCCAAAAGGGCCCCGGCTACCGATCTGATAACCGAGCAGGTTCTTAAGGGGCCACCTAGAAAGGTCTTGATTAAACTTGCCAATCTAATCACCGCATCGTTTCGTTTAAATTATGTTTCATAACCATGTATGACTGAGATCATGATGATCCCGAAAACAAGCAAACCGCCATATAAGATGACATCGTATTGGCCAGCAATCGTAGCAATATCCTTGCTACCGATTGTGCCAAAACTATTTGAAAAGCTCTTGCTTAAAAGGGCTGAAACCCATTTTCAAAGAAAGATGACCCCCTGATCAGCAATTCGGATTCGCACTACCGGATCATGGACGTAACCAAAAAGATCACTTGAGATAAAAAGTTTTGCTCACCGTTATTTTTGGATGTTGCACAAGTCTGCAACAGATTGGAGCATAAGATAAAAAATGGCCCTTCCCATGGAGGATACTTACTCAGGAATTAGCTGTTTGTTGTTGTTTTGATCTAAAAAAAAATTAGTGCAGGGTTACCACAGGGAAGTGTACTTGGAGACCGTCTTATATTTCTTATACGCTAAAAACCTGTCAGTTTCAGAGCAAAATATTGTAGCTACGTTTGCTGATGATACGGCAATTATGGCTATTGGTGACAACGTAATTGAATCATCAGATAACGTACAGACTGCAATTATCGAACTGGAGAGGTGGACAAACAAATAGCGTATTAAATTAAGTGAACTGAAATCAGCACATTGGAAGCTAAATTTAGATAGAAAACACATGTTAAGAAAAGAAAAAAGAATACCTCCAGTTGAACTACAAAAAAAAATTATTAGGTATTAGGTCCGACCTTCATCATCATAAGTGGCTCGACAATCTGTTGTGAATCATGGCCTGCTCACAAAGAAGTCGCCATTTTTCCTCTAAATCGTGCTATAACTATAATTAGTGAATCTCTACCTATGTTTGCTCACTCTCTAAAATACATAAATACATTAACATACGTATCACCTATTTTAGGGGGATGTATCAGTGCGAGAAATGTAAGTCTCATACAAAGGTTTTAGAACAAACTACTTTGAGCCACAACCAATGCTTATTGGTATGTTCGTCACGATAACCTCTATGAAGCCTCCATTTAACACTAAAGCTGGAAATATAGTTTGACGGACTGTAGACGCAGACGCACTGGAAAAAGATCAACATAGATCTTTGTGTCCTCTTATTTAAAATGAACATAAACGCATGACGGACGTAAGCGAAATACACTGTAAACGGAAGAGTTGGTCAAATTTCATCTTTTACAGTGCGTTACTTGCGTCTGGCCAATCAAAAGGAAGAATTTTGTGGTGTCAACCAAAGTGAACTGTTTGGCCCGTCCACCATTTTTTAAAGTTGCTTATTAACATAATATTCGAATTTTGATTTTTATAATTATTAGTTACAATGGACGTTAAGAATGTATAAAATAATAATAATAAATAATAGAATGACATTATAATTATTATGATCACCAATTCTAGCCACTGTTTGCTACTCATGCGCAAAAATTCCACTGCGTCGATTATAAATTGAAATAATATTTACAGTCCGTTTGTTACGTCTCCAGTGCGTCTACGTCTACATTCCGTCAAACTATAAATCCAGCTTTAAGTCGATTCAGACACATCACGTCACGTCATCGTCACGGCACGAACCGGTCCTGTTTGGTCACAGGACTATCAACTATCTGACAGCTGGCAAACTGTTTGTCAACTGATGAGTGTGAATGCTGGCACATATTTGTATTAAAGATATTTTGTATGACGGATTGTTCGGTTCGGTACCATCACTGTGACGAGGACGTGACTGATGTGTCTGAATCGACCTTTAATGTGACAACATGGCCTGCTGCGTTCCATTTAAGCGTTGTAATTTTTTTAGTTGTGTCCATACCACCAGTTTTTCTTTTAACTATGTGATTTAAAACTATCTCTGAGGAATATATTCAACATTGCCACTTCATTGTGCTCTATGCTACTTGTATTTTATTGATTACTTTTCTGGTCAACGTTTCTGCCTCATCCATTAGAACTGGGAGCACACACTAATCATGGACAATGACCTTCCTTTTGCAGCACATGGGACTATCTGATCTAAAAACTTCTCTCAGTTTTCCGTAAACTGTCTATGTTAGTCGTATTCTCCTCTTTAACTGTTGTTTGATCGTCTCTTCCTAATTTAATCTCGTGCGCCAGATACTTATACATATACAATGTCTTAATTTGCTTGCCTTCTTCTTCTTCTAAAGGTGCTTAAGAGAGAGAAGAAAGAGAGAGAGAGAGAGAGAGAGATTCCCAGCTTTCTACTCCATAGAGCACATCTAAAAATTCATATGCGTGTATGCTTTGTGATTGTAATTTCATTTAATTACGTTAAATATTAATATAGATATAAAAAACAAATTTTCTATAATTGTTAAATGTTTCGAATTAATTTTAATTTTATTCTGTTCATTTTAACTGAAATTCCGGATGTTTTGCGCTGTTTCCGGGACTACGTTTAGACTGGTACGTTAGTTGTTTTAGAAAATCAATAAATTGTAAAAGTTTCTTTTCTCAATTTAAACAAAAAAGTAATAAAAAGTCGTATGTACAATATTTCAAGACACCTGTTTTTGCAAAACGTCCTGTATATTATGCTAAAGATATACCACATTTAATTTTTATGTTCTCATAAAAGTGTCATGTTCAGGCAGCAACGTCCGTAAATATTTAAGATTTCTTTGCTTAAACAACCGAAGTAATTTGTATGATTGTGAAAAATATTTGATTATTTGTAGTGATAATTATTAAATTTTTATGTACTTAACGTACATAACTATCATTTTTCATGAGCGAAGCTATATACAATATTATACTGATTGGCTAAAAATAATAAATACAAGAAATAATATTCTAGGACGAGTATGAAGTTCTCGACAATTACAATATTTATCATGTTAACAAGTATTTAACGTTAATAATAGCAGTTGTTAACGTTACTTATTAATTTTTATTTATTAACTCTTTAGCTCTATAATCCATCGTGGGTCTTTCTGTCTTTCTTCCTGTCCATCATAAAATCTTTGTCCATCTAAGCCCATGGTATTAAGATCTTTAGCGATATTTTCTCTCCATATCGTGCGTGGTCGTCTTGACAGTTTTCTTCCTTCTGGGTTAGCCTTTTTTATCATTCTTAAAGAGAAGAAGAAAAATCTGCGTACAGACACGTGGGACTAACCAAGGTAGTGCTGGGTTTCTAATACCCTAACGAAGTTGTGCCAGGATGAGATGCCCAAGTGAGTTAGACGTTAGACACTTAGTCCCCACTCCGAGATAGTCGGCATCCAACTAAAAATCCTCTCCTCAACACAATGCACGGTAAATACCAATCAGAGTTTCCACCTAACAGTGAAGTGGGAAAGAATCAACTTCAAGCATTAAAATCTCTTCTGACTACCCATGATAATATGTTCTGTAAGCCGAATGAACAGTCTAACGCTCTAACTGAAGCTTCATTCTTAGTTTGTTATAAAATTGCGAAATTGTGAACGTTTCTGTGACAATATGTCATGAGCAGCTTCGAAATACGTGAGCGCCATATGGATCTTTGAAGATAAATGCCTGAAGATGCTGTTTAAGCGAAAGTACTTGGGCAAGATTTAATTGTCAAAATTGTGCTCGATATTTGCCTTTCATTTTCAAAGTTCATTTATTCGAGCATTCAACCTTATATCAATCATATAGAATTATTGAGTAAAAATCTTAATGAACAACTGCAAAGAGATCTACTCCGGTGCGCTGCTTTTTCGTTACAGCTTGATGAGTGGACGGATATCATGGATACTACACAGTTCAACAGGTCTTGACTAGTAAAAGTTTTTAACACAAAAGACGTGATGGAAATTGTGTTTAAAATTGGAAATTCAATAAGCGGCAAATCCCTGCAAAGACGGCTATTTAAGCAACAACTGGATGACAAACAACCAGATTTAATCTTACACACCGACGTAAGGTGGCTGAGTCGCAGCAAGTTTTTGCAAAGGTTTCGAGATTTGTTAAATGACATTATTAAATTTCTTGAAGAAAAGGGTGATGATCATCAGCAATTACGTGACTTAGACTGGCAATATGATTTAGCATTTCTAGCAGATTTTTACTGGTAAACTGAACATATTAAATCTGGAACTGCAAGGCAAGAACAAAACATTATCGGAAGTGATAAGTTCTATCGCAACATTCATACTTCAAGCAGTATCTTTGATAGTTGATATTGTAAATAGAAGGTTTCTTAGATTTACGAAGAATAAATATCACATGGAAAAACAACCCTGCCTATGTTTTCAAGCCACAGTGAAATCAGGCTTTGAAATCCGTTTTAGAGATTTCAATAAAATTGTAAAGTTGGTCAAATTTATCAATTATCCATTCAATGATACTGTTCATGACACCTTTAAAATATCCAAACAATTTTAAGGGATATTTCAAATGGACCAACTTTTTCTTGAAATGAAATAATTACTATGCGCTGCGATGTGTTTTTGAAATCGAGGTTAGGTTCACATCTAGATTTCTGGCCATTGGTGTACAATGACAAATATCCAAATTAAAAAAAAAATGTGCTGAATAACTGCAGTTATGTTTTGGTTTAACCCATGGACGTATAAACATTAGATGGACACAGCAATTAAGATACCTTTAACACACAATGTTTTGAAGCTTCCATAGAATGTGATGCTTCCGCAATGAGCATAAACGTGCTTGAATTTTTACTCGCGGGTAACTATTCAGATTTTAAAAATTGGAAGTAGTAATAATGTATAAAAAACACGTTTTAAAAAGGGACTAAAACAGATCTTTTTTAATCAGATGATGTCTACTTACAATTTAAAAATGTTACTAATTTCATGAACTTATATCTTATTTAATACATTAATGAACATAAATAAACCCAATGGTACGCCTATTAAAATGTAAACAAACACGCTTCCTCATTTCCTCATCTTAAATAATGTAAATTGTATGTACTTACAAATGAAAACGAGAGCCAAATTACAGCCAAAATAAACGAAAAACAACTTTTACTAAAAGTAAACAAACATGGAACAGCATTTGAGTTTGTCGTTAGATCTATAAGGACAGAGAAATGTAAACAACCGTTGCCATTTATAATAGTTTTCAGTGCTTCTACATATAAAATAATTGATTGATATCTATTATACACTATTATTAATGATAATGCACACTATGTGCACACTTGATATTTTGATTACAATTAATATATTAATCTAACCAATAAATTATTATTTAGGTTTGATAGCACCTGTAGAGTATAAAATACGGAGTAATATTTTCAGCGACTCGCGAATAAGAAATTTTAAAACAAAACGTGACAACAGTTGAAGGTGCTGAGAATGTGACCTATTCAAATAATTTTGACTTTACAATTTTATGTAAATAACTGAGTCCATCTGTGTTTATGCATCCATGGTTTAACCTATTTATGTAAATCAGCGTTTTCATATTGAAAACAAACAAAAGTAAACAGCGTTCCAGCTTGAATAATGACTCATACTTTGGATTCTTTAAAGTTCGCCATTTCCAACTTCTGGCCAGACCTAAGAAACTAATCAGCCTTAAACGCCCACTCTTGGGCATAGGCCTACCCCTGTTAATCTTCATTGGTCTCTATTTTGGGCGATCTGCATCCAGTACCTTTCCTGCCGTTCTTTAATGATCGTCAGTCCATCTCGTCTGTGGTCTTCCTCTTTTTCTTTTTTTTTCCCATGGTCTCAGTGTAGGAATTCGACTTATTCCATCTTTCATCATTTTGCCGGAGAGTGTGTGACCGGCGAAGTTCCATTTAAGTTTTGCAACCTGTCTTGATATATCGTTCACCTTTGTTTTTTCCTGATCCATGGGGAAACTAATCCTTATGGAAAGAGACCAAAAATGTGGCCTCTGTATGGCGGACATATCCGATAATGCAAATGCGCCAATTTTAAATTTTCAGACACTTATTAACAGTAGCTGTATAATATTTTTCAGAATGTGTCTTAGGCGAGAAAGTTTTAATTAATTATTAACGATAATAGTCTAAAATGCGACACAATTGTAAAAAACTTCCAATATAAACAAGATTTCATGTGACATTTGGACATCAATACATAACCCAACTAAATTTGATGTCAAACAAGGAGAGAGGACTTCTATTCCTTGTTTAAGTGGCTCTAAAGATGCACTTTCTGTCTACAATATTTTTGCCCCTCAACCTTTACATTTCTCTCTTTTGTCTTTTTGCTCGATGGGTAAAATGCACTGATTGAATCCTTTCGTGCATCATATTAAGGAGAACTATTTTTTTTTATTTGTTATTTTTTTTTATTTTATTAAAGTATAGAATAGAGTATAGAATTACTACTTTTGTTTTATTTACGTATTACTAATACACACTGGCAAGCAATATAAACTAATCCATCCAGAATTTTAGCGTTCAAAGCTATCGGTTTTACTCACATTCAAAATTCTTTTAGATCTCAAAAGCTAATAAAATAGTCTTTCAGAATCACTGATTGATTTTCTGAGATATATTGAGCACTCTGAGATATTCAGCTCACTTTTCACGTTAAAATTCTGGATTAAAAGTTTTATTGCTCGCCAGTATAGTTCAAAAATTCCTAGTCAGTAGATCACAAAGAATTAACAAGGCAGACAGTAGATCTCGAGTCCGATTAAGTTGTCCACCCCTGAAATAAGTTATTATCCCTGCATCTTGAGGTATTAATGTTTTGTATTATGGGATTTCCGTGGAAATCAAAACGTCAAGTAAATTTATATAAGTAAAATTGTGGCTTATTCCTAACAAAAACAGTAATATCCTATATAAAATAATATCCAGATACATTCAGAATGAAAAAAAAAAGAAAACCTTTAAAAATAATTTTTTTCTACTCTCTTACTAGTAAATTGTATATTACCTACTATTTGGATGCTAAGTAAATGCATCATAACAGATACTGACACGTAATGACTAGCACGTAATAAAAAATTAGCTTCAGTTTTATCTTCTCTTCAAGTGCGTCTTCGTTTCCGAAGTTTGGCTATCATCAAAGCTATGCGTATTTTTGATGCTGCATGATCTAAACAGTTGGTAAATGGTGCAATTGTACCATTTCTCTCAAGTTTTTCAACCATGATATTGCTTCTTCTTCCTATAGATTCTCGTTCCCATTATCTTTCCCTGTATTAATCAATTGCAGCATACTGGGTATTTAATCTCCCCTCATTAACATGTCCAAATATTGTAGTTTGCGCTTATTTAACAGTAAGTATCAGCTCTTTCTCTTTCCGCACTCTCCGCTAAACTTCAGTTTTATAAAAATGTGTAATATCACATAAGCCTCGTAAGTCAGTTGGTCGAGTTACCATGGAAACGAATTAACAGACGTTCTTTTGACAGATTAAAAATTATTAATATGTCAGTGTAAATATAGTGTAATTTAATTTTTATTTTTATAAACGAAAATAATCGTAGAAAAAGGTATAGTACAAAACTTGAGTTGTAAGCTTATCACATGCTTGTAAAATTACTGCACTCGCCGCTACGCGGCTCGCGCGCAACTTTTTTACTCGCATGTAAATAAGCTTCTTACAACTCTCGTTATGTAATATACTATTATAAAAGATTGTACATAATGTTGTTTTAAATATGTGATGTTTGATATTAAGTTAGATTTGGCGAGAGAGGTTTACTCTCCGGACACTGGAACTCATTCAAACCTTGGGTGTATGTTACCTGTAGCCAAATCTAACTTAATATCAAACATCACATATTTAAAGCAACATTATGTACAATCTTTTATATATATACAAGGATTTCCACAGTTTTCACTGTATTCCTTCACTCAACCGTTTTCTCCAATTTTTCCTGTTTAGCCAGTCCCCTTCCTGTAGGTTTCTTCTTCTCATTGCTTCGTCCACTTCATCTCTGAAAGATCTTTGGGGTCTGCCTCTCTTTCTTCTTCCTATCGGGCTCCACTCTGTTATTCTATTTATCCACCGATTTTGGTCTGCTCTTTGACATGTCCGTACCAGGTTAACCTCTTCTGTTCGATGTAGTCTATTATGTCGGAGTTCATTCCCATTCTCCTCTTAATCTCCATGTTATTTATTCTATCTCTTCTTGTTACTCTGCAGCTTCTCCTTAGGAATTCGATCTCTGTTGCTCTTATTTTGTTTTTGGTTTTCTTATTTATTGTCCAATTTTCACACCCATAAGTGAGGATACTTCTTGTCATGGTATTATATATTTTTTCTTTGTTTTCATGCTGATGTTCTTATCCATAGTACCGGGTTCAATTTTCGTATGCAGTCTCTTGTTTGTCCTAGTCTATTTTTTATATCTTCCTCCGTTGTTCCTTTGTTTGATATTATGAAACCTAAATACTTATACTTGTCTGTACCTTTGATTTGTTTACCTTCGTCTATTTCCAGCTGTTTTATTTCTGTATTCCCGTTGTTAGGTATTCAGTTTTCTTTAGGTTTATTTCCATTCCATTCTTTGTATATTCCTGCTCCAGTTTTCTCATCATAAAACTGAGGTCATCCTCGTCTTGTGCGATCACTATTTGGTCGTCAGCAAAACTTAGCGTATATAGATATTCGTTCCTTACTGGTATACCCATTCCTTCGCACTTTCTTTTCCATGGTTTCAGGGTTTTTTCCAGGAATATTTTGAACAGGGTGGGGGATGTGGAGCAACCCTGTAGTAGTCCTTTGTCGTCTTAAATGGACTGCATATTCTATTGCCCGTTTTGATAGCTACTTCGTTATTCTTGTAGAGTGCTTTTACCGCGTTTATTAATCTTCGTGAAACTTCGATGTTTTCCATTGCTTTATGGAAGCCATTTACAATCTTTTATTAACTACAATTATTTTTAAAGGGTTTTTACCCAAATATTTTGGTGGCTCAGGCATGTCAACCTAGTGTTTTTTAAACCTGATGATGGAATTGTCATTCCGAAAACGTTTGTGTTTTTTGATGTAGCCCTTTTAAGGGTTTTTAAATATATCAATTTACAAAGATTAACTTCTTTTTTGTGATACGTGGTATACAGCCAGCTGCAGGAATTATTTTCCTTGTGGATTTTACATTCAGAATGCTCCTAGAGCGTAAAGGACAATAATCATATACCACAGAATAAAGGAGATATTCACATCATTTCTGAAGGTCAATGGCAATAAAAATAACAATAATTTAGTATGAAAGACATAGTTCACTAATTATAATCGCGAATATTTAGTAACATTTACATATCACAAATAAATTACCGCGTTTGCGAATGAAATATGAGCCTATTATATTTTATGCTCATCAATCTTCACCAATTTATTCGCAATTTTATCTTGTTAAAATAATACCTAGTGGGGGAATTAGCATGTCACACAACATTGTTGCAAATAAGTATATGTTACCTGTTAATTATTGAGTATAAACAGGAGTATAAATATAAAAAGTTGTTTTTATGTACCATGCATGACTGCACGATCAAAATCGCTTGTTTTATCATGTAATTGTTCAGGGCCGTATCCAAGTGAACACAAAATGCATTTTCTAATTGCAAGTTTTATCCAACAAAGCAGGTCATGGGTTACTTGTGAGGAGGATATCTTGGTAGAGTTGGAAGAGGTCTCAATAGAACGTAGCATAACGTAAGCTTCCTCACTAATACCCGAAATAGGCAAAACATATCGAATAAAACAAAACATAATATTTTTCAAGATGCATGGCAATTTATTTGATATTATAACCGTCAAATGTTTTAATAATGAAGAATACATATTATAAGTAATAATCGTAATCATTTAAGGATCATTAAGGAACTGAGATTTGGAGTTGACTTTGTTCTGTAGAATTTTTGCACAAATTATGTCCAGTACCTGAAAAATATTGGTAAATTAGATAGAAAAATTGAAAGTAACTAGTTTAAATATAAAGCTGTAAGTTTAGAAAACATCCATTATGTTTAAATCTATCAAAAGAAGAAGGAAATATTTCAAAGGATTGTATCCACTAAAGAATTCACCTGCAAGATATATTACTGTCACATACGTACTTTAATATTATTTCTTTTCTAGCTATGGTCATGCACAGTCTTCTTGGTTGATAAGTTCATATTGAGTTCATTAATTATCTGATGAAATTAATGAAGTTTCTGTTAAAATTACACCGTCATCCCCAAAGCAGACTATGCTGACTTGTTTCTTATTCATCTGATATCCATCTATTTTCGGAGAGATAAATCCTTCTATATTTTAGCCCTTATATATTCAGAAAAAATGGACTGAGGATGTTTCCTCTTCGATTGGAAATCATCGATCAGCTCTTTAATAAGTCCTTAAAACATGTCACATTGACATTTTTAATATATTATTTGATTTTATACCAGTTATATTGAATATGACAATAATGTAAAAACATTCATTTCTTTAAAATCCCCTTGAATTATATTTAATAAGTAAGAGCTTCGATGTACTCGACAGCAATGATCTTTACAGATAATCAACTTAATAAAACTTTTCAAATAGGCAAAAGCTAAAACAAGATCTAAAACTGAACATCAAAAAGACTAAATTCATGATTGTAACAAAGAAGCTATACACCAATGTGAATTTAACCATAAATAATCTGCTAGAATATCGCTGGACATGTAGCTAGGAGCGATCTAAACAAATGGCACAGATCAATTGTTAATCTGGAGACCATACCAACACGAAAGACCCAGAGGCAGACCTCCTATGAGATGGGACAGATGATCTGAAAGGGACTGCCGGGAAAAAATTGGCTACAAGTAGCGTTCAATAAAAAAACAATGGAAAGGAGATTGAAGAGGCTTATGTTCAGATGTGGACGTGAATGGCAGACGAAGAAAAAAAAAGAATCAGCCAGTTGAAAGAGTTACTTCCTACAAATATTTTAGAGGTTTGTCTTCACTGATACTAATGACCAGACAAGATAAATCAAGAGGTCGAAATAGAGATAGCGAGACAAGCGTTTGTCAAAATGAAAAAGTTACTATGCAGCCGGGGACATAAATATAAACTTAAGAATGAGAATGTTAAGGTGCTATGTTTTCTCCGTTCTGTTGTAAGGCATTGAAGCCTGGACACTGAAATCAGATAAACATCAAAAACATTGAGGCATTCGAGATGTGGTGTTACAGGAGAATGTGGAAAATACCATGGACAGAAAGAGTAACAAATCAAGATGTTCTGCTGAAGATGGGGAAGGAATGCGAAGTATTAAAACCATACAAACGAAAAAACTGGAATATTCTGGGCCACATAATGAGAGGAGAAAAGTACTCTCTAGCTTAGACTCATAATCCAAGAAAAATCTCGGGAAAGAGAAATGTGGGACGTAGGAGGATTTCCTGGTTGCGAAATTTAAGGGAGTGGTATGAGTGCAGTTCAATACAGTTGTTCAGAGTGTCAAAGATTGCTGTGATGGTAGCCAACCTCCGATAGGAGACGGTACTGCAAGAAGAAGAAAACAAGATCTTGTGCTGGCTATAACATTATTTAAAATGGTACCTGAACCTAATGTTGTAACAGCCAATCTCCTAACAAGCAAATCAGTACAACTTGACGTCTACGTATTGAGGAGGACGCGATGGAACATACAAATAGATAAATAGAAATTGGGAGGCAATGACTTAAAGCAGACCACATATTTTTTGTGCTTCCTTTATTATTAAAGCTCTTTTTCTAAGCTGGTCCCATTGAGAACGTTCTTCAGCCTTAAGAGTGATTCCTGCCTGATGCTTCTGGTTTTTCTCAGTTCTAACACAGTTCTGTAACACAGTCTTTCAAGGAGTTATCAGTAATCTAAGATTCTCATTATGTAGCCAAAACCAACAAAACGCCTCTTTAACTTCTGACTAAAATGTTTTTTTAATCAAGGAGATTGAACAAGAAATAAACATACCAAAAATCAGTGACTGTCTCACGCGATATTCTCATACTTTAGTCAAAAAAAAACTTTTTGTGTTAAGCGCATATAACTCAAATGCTATTTGAGTCTAGAAGATTGCCCTACAAAAAAAATACACAAAAAATCAAAACTACTAACAAAGACAAGTAGAAAGAAATACATAACTAGAAATGAAATTATTGTAGAAGACGATGATGAAGCAGTGAAAAGCGTCATATATCAAGAAGATAAATTAAATAGAAAGGGAACAACAAGTAGGAACGTAGGAATTGAAAAAAAAAAATCATTAAAAGATTGCCAATTTCTAGCTGACTCATATATTCCTCTTCAAAACATTAGAACGGGAAAAGCTGTTTTGGTTAAATATATTTTACTTCTTTTTTTTTTAACAATGCCTAGTATATTTTTGTTTTTTGGGCTAAATTATTAAGAAATGTGTTTGGTCCTGTAGATCTTTCCACATAGACAGGCCTTTTGGTGTATACTCTGCATTTATGTTTGTGGCTTTTGCATAAGCTTTAACGCCCTGCTATCGAGCATATTTTGGGTCGATGCCTTACTTGAACAATACATTGCAGTCAAAGCAGCAACGTAGTTTGTTCCTGGTCCACTAATGTTCCAAAATGGACTAGGGCTAGGGAATGAATGGTCACTATTGCCGCAAGAAGGCTAATGAAACCTGGGTATTGGCTAGTATACATATACATTTTACCCGTAGTTGGATCGTTGTTGGGCTTCCATTCGGTCGGTCTCACGTTACAGAGTCTCTTATACTTACTAGAATTACACAGGAAGTCCATATTACTCTCGAAACGTGTACATGAAATAGATACAATTTAATTAACTCCTTTAAGTATTTTATTGTATGATTTTCTATCTGAGGTATTCTGAAAAAATAAAGAAAAAAATAGTTAATATACTATAAACTTAAAATACTTATTGATAATTCCCTACACTATTAAAATAAACTTTATTAAAATTAAATTACTACTAAGAAATAAATGTCAAAATATAAATCTATCTCTTAGATAGAGACTCATTTTTTAATTGATTTTCTGTAAGTAAAAAAGTGCTGAGTAATTATATTTATATCGAAATAATCTTGGAAATTGTTTGTTTTCGACAAAACAGTTGCTATGTTACCGGTAGATTAGTACCAATGTCTAAAAGGCATTAGATCGAATCTGACACACTATTTATATTGAAGAGTTAAAATAAACATTTTATGTTTATTCTGCAAGATACAGTCTTTAATATTATTCTTTATATGCATATATTAAGCACAATTTCTCTGTTTAGACTATTCAAGACCAAAATAAATACACCAGCCATTTATCAACGTAACTTTTTACGCACAACGGCATTTTCATAAAAAACTTGTAGCAGATTAGGACCGTACTCAGGTCAAACATATTGCGATTAAAATTGGACAATAATAACAAGTAGTATTATAAATTACATCAAAATACCTAATATACACCATAAGCTTACACATCTGTAGCTACTAAACAACCGGAACCAATTTACAGATCTAAACTACAAGCAACAGCTATAGGTTCTATTCACTACAGTAATGCATTAAATCACGTACAGCACGATAAGCTAATTGAAATTATTAGTGAAGTAGGACTAAATGACTAATTATTCGAAACATATATTAGAATATGCTACATATAATCAATGAGAGACTGAAAACATTCCTCCAAAGAGAAATTCCACAAGAGCAAACTGGATTTACCAAAGGTAGAGGCTCTCGAGAACACCTGCTGAATATAAGACAGATAATCGAGAAATCTAGGGAATTCAACATCCCACTATACATCTGTTTTATAGATTACCGTAAAGCGTTCGACAGGGTCAAGTGGAGACACTTATGGCGAATACTAAAAGAAGTAGGCGTACCACAACATCTAATTACGCTTATAACTGAACTATATGAACACACTACTGGATCAGTTAAAGTACTTGACACACTTTCGAACGAGTTTCATCCAGAACGGGGTGTCAGACAAGGATGTATACTATCTCCACAATTATTCAACATATATGGGGAGTATATTATGCGAAGAGCACTTGAAGGATGGGAAAAGGGCATCTCAATAAATGGTCATAAACTAAACAACCTACGTTTCGCAGATGACACAGCCCTTCTTGCAAATAGTCAAGCAGAGCTGATAGAACTTATACGACTGATCGAAAACGAAAGTCAAATATTTGGTCTGCAATTAAACATATCAAAGACAAAGATCATGATAGTGGATAGACTACACAACAATCATCCACACATAACCACAATTGACCGTTCGAGGTTGTGAGCTCATAACTTATATCTGGGATCATTAATCACAAACACAGGTCATTACAAGAAGAGATTAAACGTAGATGTGATCTAGCAAAAGTTGCCACAGCAAAAATGACCAAAATATGGAAGGACTGTCAAATTTCAAGAGCGATAAAGATGAGGTTGATCAACTGCTTAATATTCCCAATACTGACCTACGGATGTGAATCTTGGACTCTGAGACAATCGGAGAGAAAAAAGATAGACGCCACTGAAATGTTCTGTTGGAGACGAATGTTACGAATTCCTTGGACCGACCGTAGAACAAATAATTCAATTTTAAGAGAGCTAAAAGTTAGCCAACGACTCTCTATAAAGTCCATCTCCAACAATTAAAATATTTTGGGCATGTTATGAGAGCAAACACAGAAAACATGGAAAGACTCATAATACAAGGAAAGGTAGAAGGCCGAAGATCACGAGGAAGATCCCCAACAAGATGGATAGATCAAATTACAGGAATATGCCAAAGACCTATGCATGAATTAAAAGAAATGACCAGAGACAGAGATCTCTGGAGACGGACAATACACCACATCACGTCGACCACTGGGGGGTCAGGATTGAAGAGAGAGAGATATTAGAATCATATTTATATGATTATTTTCGTATTAAGCCAGGAAAACTCAAACTAAATTTACTGTAGAGACTGGGACTAGACAGAACTGTGTGCTGTCTTCCATTTTCTTTAGCATAGGTATACGCAGAACACACAGAGAAGAAGATGCTTAAATTAAAATCCTGATAGAAACTAGCGAAAATGGCCTCTTACAATTAACTCATCAAAAGGAAAAGTTTTTTTTTACAAAAGCAATAATAATATGGTCAGTAGTAAATATTCAAAAATACAATACTGAAAATGAATGAAAATTTAGAAATGTGATTAACGAAATCAGCAGTCCCTCTATTTCACAAAGATTAGAGAACGAAGTGTTACAGGTTGTTGCAAGAAATAGATTTATAGACACGTAACAGATCCTTTCTAAAACTAAAATTTCTTTTCATTCATACGGGGGCATCTTAAAGGCAGGTTTACACGTATCCAATATCTGAACTGTGAACTCCAAGTATGGACACGGCAGCGCTGGTACGGTAGTGACATCATGTAAACACTTTTTGTACCAGTCCAGCGCTGGCAGACAGCGAATAGAGAGCTGGTCTATTTTTTATAGCAATGGCCCTCGTCCGCGTCTCATGTAACTCCATACCAACAGAATAATAAACAATCAGAAGGGCCACTCTCAGATGCCGCCTTTGAAATTTTTCAGCACGCGCGCCATGTTTTAGGAGGACACAAACATATTATTTGTGAGGTTATGCAATTGTTTACATTTTATGTTTAATTATATTATATTTATGTTATTATATTTAAAACTGTTTAATATAATTGTATATAGGTATGTCTATGATTGCCGTAAGTCAAATAAACCTGTTTTTTTTCCATGCACACCACATAAACAACACTGGTTCCCTTTAAAAATCCTCGTAAAACATGGCGGAACGTCTGCGCGAAGGAGATGCGCGTACTTAATTTTCCGTGGAGAGTGGGCATTCTGTTTGTTATTAGTCTGTGTCCATACTATCAGTTGTAGTCACGTGTAACATGACATTGACAATGCAACAAACGGCTGAAGTTTGTTGTGCAGCTTTTTTTGATATCGAATTTGGCGAAGCGGGAGATTCTTCACACCCCTGCCTCATTTAAGAGGCGCCCGTACTCAGGGCCATCGTTTAATTCCTCAGCCATATTGATAAACCTGGGAAAAATAGTGTAGTAGTCATTCCTTAGGTTTCTAGACCGCTGTGTACACGCTATTTAAGTGGTTACCACCGCATACATGACTTCCGCTCAATACAAATACTGAAAAACCTGCTGCCGATTTTCAGGTTTGATTTTATACAAGCCTTAAAACCATGGAGCTGTCACCTCCAGACCATTGTGAAGACCTTCTTCTTCGCCCCGGATGCCATTGTGTCTTCATCCGTGACCCTGGACAAGGGACCCTTAGCAGGTACTAGTTTCCGGCCAGGAAACACCTGGAATCTGTGAAAGGCAGGGATTGATTCACTTTCCCTGATAGGACTACCCAAAAAGGAGTTCCTACCCGCTACCATCACATTTTTACATATGGCATATTTAAGAATAGGTATCATAGCTTATATGCATGTTTTTCATACCAAATTAAACCCATTTTTAATAAAAAGATGATATAAGGTTGCATGAGAAAAAATAATCGCAAATTTGAGCTGCCAGCTGTTCAAAACGTGAGGTATCAAAGATAAAGTAAAAGAGAGCTAGCGCGTAAAGTTAGTGGTTTGACATAGCTAGTGTCAGTTGTGTGAGATTTTAAAGAATGCGTCGATATATGTATCGATATGTGTTAATAATATACATAGCGCGCTAACTCTATTTTACTTTATCATTGATAACTCGCGTTTTTAACAACTAGCAGCCCTAATTTGAGACGATTTGTTTCTCAGGCAACCTTATATCATCATATTAAAAAGAATCGGTTTAATTTGATATAAAAAACACGCATATATGTCATAAGCAGAATGTTTATCAATTATTGCAGTACATATACGTCACTCCATCCTATCCACGAAAGACATTTTCAACAAGTAAAGTAGGGCTGAAGATTAACGAAGAGAAGACGAAATATATGTGTATAAATAGAACGACACGAAGAGATAGAATAGGACAAAATCTGATGGTCAACACTTTCAATTTTGAAAGAGTACAACGTTTTTAAGTATCTGGGGGCCGTAATCACAACTGACAACGATGTCACTGAAGAAATAGAAGACAGAATCCAATCTGCAAAACCGCTGTCTATTTGCACTGGATAAGCTCATAAAATCAAAAAATCTCACAAGAAGTTTAAAGATCAAAATCTATAAATCCATCGTCAGACCTGTAATAACATACGAATGCGAAACGTGGACCATGACCAAAGCCAACGAAGGAAAGCTCAGACGCTTTGAACGAAAAATACTTCGGACCTCACCATGACATCACCACAAACCAGTATAAGATCAGAAGCAATATCGAATTAAAAGCACTCTACAACGACGCCAATATTGCCAAAGAAATTAAATCACAAGCGCATAAGATGGGCAGGCCACGTGCACAGACTGCATAACGAAAGACTTGTGAAACTGGTATTGAGAGGAGATTCCCATAGGCAAAAGACCACTCGGGCGTCCCAAAATGCGATGGAGAAATAACATCCAAGCAGATCTCGGAAAATGAACATTTCATTTGACCCTAGGTTGATGGAAGACCGAACAAATTGGAAAAAGTTGTACAGTCACCCAAACTCACCCAGGTTTGTAGCGCTACGTGACGATGATGATGATAATGACATATACGTCACTAAGAAGCCTTGAGATTGAACCGAAAAACCTGCAAAATAAGCATACACATTCTGCATATTATTACGATCTCACAACTCACCTAAAATTACCATAACTATTTTAATAATTAACTGATGAGTTCTATGCATATATTATTTGTCAAATTTTTTTTTAAATTATTATAATAAAAACTTTTAATCAATATCGAATAGTTTAAGTTATTAATGCAATAAAATATTGATTATAATTGCTAAGAACACTTACGTAAAACCCATTACTTCAATTACACAATTGCCTTTCAAATTAATGTTTTAATCAAATCAATAAGTTTTTGTGTAATGAATATTACTTATGATATTTTCATAGCGTAGTTCGTATTAATCAGGCTAGAAGGCAAAAAAATGTCTTGCTCAATATGATTTTCCGCTCAATTTAATCTAATTTAGGGCTCCAATTTCGTTGATTAATTTTCAAGCTAAGACAACCTATGTGGGTATTACAAAAAATATGTTTTTACGTCCATTAAAAAAAAAAAAGAAAATGTGATAAATATTTAGTGAAAAAACTAGTTATAGACTGCAATGGTATAATAAAATTTCTAATACATTAGTTTGGAAAAAGGAATTGGAAAAAAGTCGGTTTGAACGTTAAGAATGTCTTTCATATTGTTCGAATATCCAGGTATTCATTATTTGTAAGCGTTAAATTCACTACATTCTGTCAGCACATATTTTATTCGTATTGGTATGTACACTTGCTGTATTTTGGTGCTTCGGTATGCTGGTATGTATAATGAAATGCTCATGAGTAAGTTTGCAGTGTCCTAATCGAAGACTAGATAACTTGGTGAGATCTGTTGATTTAATGTGGGTTCGATGAAGATCTTTTTTTTATCTTCTTTCATCTCTTTTTGTTTGCTTGTCGATATCTTCCATTTTTCTTTCTTAAAATTGAGAGTCATCGATTTTAATAGTTGTTTTATATCTGAGGCTGGAGTTGATTGTTCTGCCAATGAAGGTATTTGCGCAGCTGTGTAAGTCCAACGATCAGCGTTTTCATTGCTCTTAATTCCAGAGTGCGGGGAAACCAATAGGAAAACTATTAATATTTTTTTGATTAATATGGCTATAGTGTTTGTTGTTCGTGAATATTTACTGTACGAGTATCAGTAAATTGAGAAAGTCAATTATTATAAGGAGTATTTGGTTTACGATCTGAAAATGAATTTTAAACGCTGGTAATATAGCATAAAGTTCTCCATTTAAGATACTGTATGAACTGCTTGCCTTTAATAAATATTTGCTATTGTTGTTTATGAATACTGCTGCTCTTACGCCTTAGGAAAACATATAATTTTGATATATAAGATGTGAAGTGATCATATTTACTAAATTGCATTAATTGGGTGTTTATATGTGGGGTTTAGATAATTTACGGAGGAATGCTGTGTCCATTCACTAACCATGTTCTGGGAAAATTTTGGAGATTTAACGTTGATATTAGCAGTGAATTCTACTATAAAAAGGTGGTGGGGAGGTGTTATTTTAAAAAGTTGATTTGAAACGATTTCAAAAAGTGTTTTTCTAAGCAGGAATTGATGAAAGCCAAAAACCTTCTGTCGGCTCTTAGAATTAGTCATAATCCGGTGAATTAGTCATAATCCGGTGAATTAGTCATAATTTTCGACCGAATAAAACTTTTGTAAATTTTTAGTAGCATCAAATTATTAGATCTCAAAGACTTATTTGCTAAGCAGCTAAATAAATTTAAGCCCTTTTGGCATGAAACAGTTAGACATTTCATATGATTTTTCCATGATAGAAGTTCGTCGAAAAACATTCCCAGAAAATTTACATGTGAACTATAGTTTAGTTACTGGTTGTATAGAAATATAATCGCATAGACTAGGTGTCAATGTTGTGACTGACTGATTGACACCTATTGTTTTAAAGTCATCGGCCATCATATGCCAATATTGCCTATGACTTGATCCATTTAGAATAACGGATTCCTTTTTCGAAGTCGTTTAACAGTAATTTTACATTTGATGATCAGTTTTTTCTTTCTTTATGTTCTTCTCGCTATGTGTCCGAAAAATCTGATGTAGGACTGAGTTATTTTTATTTTATTTTACAGACAGAATAAATACGTGGTTTCTACTACTACTACTTGTTGGTTTATAACGTTCTTCGCCGTTTTTTCGTACTTCCAATCGCCACTTAGGTCCGGTTGTTCCATAGGTCTTCTTCTATGGCCCTCAATCTCAGTTCTTTATTTATTTCTTCGCTTCAATTTTTTCTCTCGTGTACCTCGTTTTCTCTTTCCTTTTGGTTGCTATTTTAATAGTTCTTTTGGTATTCGTTGTTTATCCACTTTTTGTGTGTGTCCGAACCAGATAAGTTGTTTTGTTGTTAGGTCGTCTGTGATTGTTCATTTGATTCCCATTATTTCTCAAATGCGTTCGTTCGTAATCTTTCTTTTCTAGATCTTCCTGCGGCTCTTCTCCAAAAATCCATTTCCGTCGCTTTCAGCGTTGATGGTGTTCTTTCTTTCAGTGGCCATACCTCACAGCTGTATGTGGTGATATTTTTTACTATAGTCTCATATATCGTCATTTTATTTCCTTTGCTGATGGATTGGTCCCATAAAATGCTGTTTAATATTGTGATGGCTTTTCTCCCTGACGTATTTCTCTCTCTTATGGCTTTGTCTAATGTTCCATCTCGCGAAATAGTGGTACCTATTCACAGCAGTGGTTTATCGTGGTATTATCGTCTGATATGAGATCTTTTTGTTCTACTCCAATGCACAGGCATTCGGTTTTCTTTTTATTTACTTCTAGACCCCATATATCATACTCTTCAATTAATTTTCGTGCCATAGAGTTTAAATCGTCACAATCTTTAGCCATTTGATCGTCTGCAAAGTTGAGCGTATATACCATAGTGTTGGTGAGCGGTATCCCATTTTCCTGTATTTTTGTTTTCCATCTTTTTGAAGCACTTTCAAGGTATATTTTAAATAAAGTGGGGGAGAGACAACATCCTTACTTTAATCATTTTGATGTTTTAATTCCTGTTATTATTTGTATCCCTTTTATTTTTGTTATTGGTTGGTTGTATAGCACTTTGACGGCTTTTATTATTTCTATATTAATATTCGGGCTTTCCATTAATTGCCACAGCTTCTTCAGTGGAACGCTATCGTAGGCTTTCCATAGGTCGACGAAAAACATATGAACCTTTTGATTCCCTGCCGTCTTTTTTTCTATTATCTGAGTTAAGGAGAAAATATGGTCAACAGGGGATCGACCCCTACTAAATCCTGCTTGTTCTTCTACTTCATAATCTAAGTATTCTCTCTCAATTCGGTTTTTTAAAACCTTTCCATATATTTGACTCATACATCCGGTTACAGCTATTCCTCGGTAATTTTCACAATTATTTTTATCATCCTTTTTATGTATAGTACTGAGATATGAATATCTACCATTCCTTAGGATTTCGCTTGTGTTTATGCATTTTTTTAAATAGTGGTCGAAGACATTCGTACAATTTGTTCGCTCCGTACTTAAACAATTATCCGGGTACAGCCCCTGGTCCGGGTGCTTTATTCCTATTCAGCTATTTATACGTGGTTTCTAACAAGCAGAATGTTTCTGCCTCGTAACATCAAAGAATGGAGTAATAATAAGAAAAGCTCAAAATAGGAAATAAAAAGAAATGCTCATAACCAAACTCCACTAAGAACACGGTACTAAAGACAAAATGTTGATTTTTATGACGTTGCAGTTTCCTGAATTACTTATTTTAAAAAATAAATCGACTAGCATCAAGTAAACTTAATAAGATCACGTAAGATCAAACTTAGTCGTTATGTCATATCTATTTATTTATATTTGCAGCTGCACTTATTAGCATTTTTTTCATATCGCACTACTAAATATACATTAATCAAGCTGACCTTTATAATAACACAAACTATTAATAGAAACTTCCTATTTTAATAAATTGTGCCGACCACTTAGAAATCTCTATATAATGATTATGTTTAACATCTGTCATTGGTGACTATAATTAGCATTCAGCCATAAATTAGTGCATCGTCCAATTAATTAAATTCTAAATTGTACTGTCACTCTTCACCGACGAGCTGAATAAACACTTACCGCAAAATTGGTCAGCATCATAAATTTTACTTCAAATATTTTAACAGAAGAATCTGCAAGAAGACCATGATGAACTTTAAATAGCGGTGCATTAACAGTAAAAATAAGTGAAAGGACAATATGGCTTATATGGAAGTGTATGCTTTAGCTATTTCATAAGATCAAGGCCACGAATAATCAGAAGAACAAGGTTAATTTATTGGTAATTATCCATTTACCGATGAGATGCAAGGAGTGTGTTTAAATCTGATTGTGTTCGTATCTGTAAGTACATACTCCAAAGAGTGTAAAGATATATAAAAATAACGAAATATTGAGTAAATAATGAAATAAATAATTTGAAGCTAGTATTTAAAAACGAGAATAATAAATTACTATACTAAAAGTAAAATAAAGATGCACTAGAAATAAACAAACCAAGACACTTGAATGTTACGAGGAACACTCCCGAATCCACAATGATTTACAATATATAAACTTTGTAAATCATGATTTGGGATTTGAACAATGTATGTGCATTGTAAATCATCATTTGGGAGTGGCTCCTCGTAACATTCAAATGTCTTGGTTTGTTTAGTTCTAGTGCATCTTATTCTCCATATTATTTTTTGGGTTGGAGGCTTGGACATTAAAGAAAGTTGTTTCTGACAGATTAAAAGCCTTCGAGTTATGGGCCTACAGAAGAATATTAAGAATAAGTTAAGTGGATAGGGTCACGAATGTCGAGGTGCTGAGAAGAATGGGAAAAGATAAAGAGGTTTTAAATACAAATTAAAGTCATAAAACTGCAATATCTGGAACATGTCATGAGGGGCGAGCATTATAACTTGTTGCAATTAATAATGCAAGGAAGAATACAGGGTAGAAGGAGTCGCGGAAGAACACGCATCTCCTGGTTAAACAATTTGAGAGCTTGGTTAAACTACACTTCTGTGATCTCTTTATAGCAGCGCTATGGAAAGGTTGAATTGCCGTGATGGTTGCCAACCTTCTTAGAGGAGATGGTACATGAAGAAGAAGAAGTGACAGCAATATTTACTGTATTCGTTGGATCGGGTGGCCAAAATTTATAGCTATAATAAAACCAGTAAAGCCAAATGATCAGGCCCAAAATAACCAAACTACTGGAATGATTAATATCTAACATGAAGAAATAGAAATATATTTGAAGTGTTATCTGTTGACCAAGCACAGGTCAGACCTAACTGCAGTTGCACAGATCAGATCCTATCCCTAACAACGCATTCTATCAGGTTTTTAAAGAAAGTTGCAAATATCTGTTGACTATAAAAACAGACTACTGATTCAGAACTTAACAGCAAAATATCTTGAAATAACTCTTGACAAAACCTTGAGCTTTAAAGAACACATACAAAGAACGGTAGCAAAACTAAAAACGCGAAATATTATAATCTCAAATGTTGGTACCAGATGGGGTTCCTCATCCTCCGTACGCAGATCCTCTTCTTTCTGACTTGTATACTCGGC